>OY759264.1:49676266-50276266 GCA_963662155.1 Lamellibrachia columna
TATGTATGTATTTTTTTAATATACCTAGCCTTAGTTTACTGACACGATAATTGTCGATGCAGTTAGTTATGACACGCAACTATATGCATCCATCCATATATATATACTGTATTATTTTTTGGCGACTTGTATAGAAAATCAGTACTGTGCAGATGTATTTATATCTTTGTAGTTTGTGAAATCTAGCTCATAAACCAGATGTGCCTGTGGCTGTGAGGTGTCTGTCGTATTTGGCTAATTGAGCCTGATGCAGGAGGTGGGAGATTTGTCTTAAAAATTTTTGGTGGGAGGTTGGACTGGTGGGAGGTGGACTCACAAAATAAATTTGGAAATCATTTATATAAATAAATTATAATAACAAATAAATTAGCAATGTCAATGAAATTATGTTTTAAAATACACACACACACATATATATATATATATATATATATATATATATATATATATATATATATATATATATATATATATATATGTATATATATATGTGTGTGTATATATATATATATATATGTATATATATATATATATATATATATATATATATATATACATATATATATATATATATATATATATACCCACACATATATATATACATATATATATATATATATATATATATATATATATATTATATATATATATATATATATATATATATATATATATATATATATATATATATTATATATATATATATGTATATATATATATATATATATATATATATATATATATGTGTGTGTGTGTGTGTGTGTGTGTGTGTGTGTGTGTGTGTGTGTGTGTGTGTGTGTGTGTGTGTGTGTGTGTGTGTGTGTGTGTGTGTGTGTGTGTGTGTGTGTGTGTGTGTGTGTGTGTGTGTGTGTGTGTGTGTGTGTGTGTGTGTGTGTGTGTGTGTGTGTGTGTGTGTGTGTGTGTGTGTGTGTGTGTGTGTGTGTGTGTGTGTGTATACTCTTGTTTTCAAGTTATTGCGAATAACTGTTTGTACTGGCGAACAACATTTATTTTGTCAGCATGCAGGTCAATAATATCTTAATACAACTTGTCGGCGGTATAGTCATATATTCGGCGTAGTAAGGCATAACTTTAACATGATTCAACTACATTAATTCTGATGTTGGAATTCTGACAAAGACGTTTCCTGTTGTAGAAGAAAATAGCCTTGGCCAGCTGCTAGCATTCGTAACTGGGCTGGACATTGTACCCCTCTGGGCTTTGAGCCCACCCTTGTCTTGGAGTTCAGTCATCCCGGGGATGCAGACCATGTACACATGGACGGCGTACCATACGCCAACACGTGTGCCAACTCCCTGACAGTACCATACGCCAACACGTGTGCCAACTCCCTGGCAGTACCATACGCCAACACGTGTGCCAACTCCCTGACAGTACCATACGCCAACACGTGTGCCAACTCCCTGACAGTACCGGCCCTGGGGGACTATGACACGTTTAGACAACGTATGATGGCTGAACTTGCAGTTGGACAACTTTTCACAGACGCCTAATGGTAAATATATGGTGTCTAGGCCCGCTTAATCTTACTGCATGTTCATTACTTACTGAGCAATTACCATTTCAGTTTACAATAATTATTCTATTCATGCGGCTTACCACACATTTGTCTATCATAAGCTGAAACGTAGTACTTAAACAGAAAACATTCCTGTAACTACGCATGTTTGCTATGAAACAAGACAAATATTCATTAGCAAAGTAAATGAGTCAACATTGAAAATAACACTTCTCGTTTAGTATGAAAATGAGAGGGTATTTCATGCCTTGGCGTATGCCAAGAGGTTATGCAGAAGGTATGAAACCGCATAAATGTATTAAATGTATTACATGCAGTGGTCTAACAACGCAATGTACGTTGTATATTACGAAAAGACTACACTTTATGATGTTTAGAATGGTTACTCTAAATATATATTGCAACGTAACACACGTTATGTCATTTAATGTATATAAGCGGCGATTACTCTTGTTAACAGCCATCCGTACAGTTCGTAGTGTCCTGCGCGGGCCTAGAATTTGATCCCAAGCCCGGCCCGCAATTAGCAGTTAGAGTCCAGGCCCGAGTGTTCACTTCGGCTAACTGTGGTTTTAGAACGAAGCATATTTAAATGGGTCAGGGAGACTTCTACAAAGACCAATATTGATCGCTATCGTAGAAGCCACCCTAATGAAATAAACTTAATAAATTAGTACCTGTAAACATTTTCCATGAAAAAACCCACAAATGCATCTATTCTCAATAAAAAATAATGTCACTTTAGGAAGGATTTTAAAGAAAAAACCGGCAAACAGAATTTATTATTTTTTTCAAGCAGACATTTCAAAAATGTTAAGTTTAGTGCATTATAATAAATGTTTACGCAGAGTTACATTTATATAAAATAACAGAGTAACAGACCAGGGAGGTTCAACTAATGAGATTGTTAACATATATAGCAGTTTGGTACTGAACAGAGATTTTGGTAATTTTGTAAAAGGTGTTTCTTAACATAACAGGAAAACCCCTGTAAACTATGTGTAACAATCTTATTTTTTGTTAGATTCGAAGTATTATTTACAATTAATGGCATGTCATACCTAATACATCTTTTGGCAAATTCATGTTTTATTGTATCAATATGAATATCATCAAACGTGCGGGTGTTAAAGCCATGATAGGACCAGTTGGGATAAAATGGTAAATTTTATAAATAAACCGGTAATTTTACCCAGACAAATTTATAATAAAATTACAATTCCTGTAATTGAAGGATGTCATTAACCTTAAGTACTTTAAGTTTTTAAAAAGAGGTTCTGTGTGTGCATTATATTTACTTAAACATATTATTATTCTGATAACCTTTTTTTTAAGTTTGCCTATTCTAACACATTTAAAGCCCCAGGCCATTATGCCATAATTTAAGTATGGCAGCATTAATGAATTATATAACATTTATTTTATATGAGTGGGTAAGAAGCGTTTTAGTTTATTTAGAATACCCATAATTTGGCAGAATTTTATTGAGATTTTTCCAATGTGGTTATTCCAACTTAGATTTTCATGGATGGTCAAGTCAAGAACATTAAAATGCTGAACTCTTTCAATGCCTATAATCATCTATCTTGAGCTAAAAAGATATGGTTTTCTTATTTGCCACTTGGAACAAAATGTATTTTGACTTTTTAATATTAAGAGACAATTTATTTGTTTTAAGCCATTTACATACCTTGTTCAATTCAGTGTGCATTTGATGTTCCACATTTTTATCACAAGGGTTGAAAGATTGTATTGTACTAAAAAGAGTTGTATCATCCGCATACATAAAAAAAAAAAATATTTGGCTTGCCTCTGGTAAATCATTTATGTATATTATGAAGAGAAGTGGACCTAGTATGGAACCTTGTGGTACACTTGTTGTAATAGGCAACATGTCTGATAGTGTGTCTTTAAACACTACATATTGGTTTCTATTACTCAAATAGCTTTATTACTCAAATAGCTTTTTACCATTAAGTTCAGAGCTGTGCCGTTTATTCCATAGTGTTTTAATTTGCTTAATAAAATGTTGTGATCTAAAGTATCAAAAGCTTTGGATAAATCTAGAAATATATTTATTGGTGTTTTATTAGAATCCAGCGCCGCTATTGTTCTATCTAGTACTTCCAAAACTGCATATTCTGTTGAATAACCAGTTTTGAAGCCATACTGGCTTGCATAAAAATGTCTATGTTCAGTAAAGAATGAATCAATTTGATTGTGCATTACTTTTTTGATAACTTTGGAAATTACTGGTAATAATGATATAGGTCTATAGTTACAAAATTGTGTGTCATCATCATTTTAAAAAATGTGAATAACTTTTGCAATGTTTAGTTTATCTGGGGAAATTCCAGTATTTAAAATTTGTCTTACAATCAATGTTAGAGGTTCAATTATAATGCATTTTATGTATTTTAATTGTTTCAAAGAAATGTCATCATGACCACAGCTGGTTTTTGCTGGAAATGTATCAATTATTTATATTGTGGTCTTTTCATTAATTTCATGAAATTTAAAAGGGTTTACAAGATGCCTTTACAAAAAAGAACTATAACTTTTACTGCTTATATTTGGTATTTTTTTAGCAAGGCATGGTCCTATGTTAGTGAAAAATTAATTGAATTTATTTGCAATTTCCACATTATTAGTTATTTTAAAGTCACCTTCTCTGAAAGTTGTTTGTAGTGTTTTCATTTTACTTGGTCTAGATAAGATATAATTTATTGTTTTCCAAGTTTTTCTTATGTCATTTCTATATTTGTTAAACAGTATTTCATAATACATCAGCTTAGCCGTTCTAATACTTCGTAAAATACAGTTGTATGTTCTTAAGTTAATATTTTGTACAAAATACCCTGTTGCATTGGGATTTGTCATTTTCATAAGTTTATATAAGTTATCTCTATATTTAATTGACCTAAGTATACCTTTGGTTATCAACACTGATTTTTTGTGTTTGCGTTTATTGAATGTAACTATTTTATGTGGCATATGTTTAACATTAGCCATGTCCATTTCTTCAATAAGAATGTTATACTTAGAATTTGGGTCTGAGAAAAGATTGTTGTCTAATTTATTTATAATGTTTGATTTGGTAATCTCATTTGAAAAATTACACATAGCTTTTTCATTTTGTAAATGTATTTTTACAAATTTTGGAGGGCATTTGTTAAGTTGTCGATAAATATGAAGTATGGTTGATGGTTTGAAAATTGTTTGATTAAAATTCCTGATGTTGAATTTAAGGTAGGTTGACTTAATTTACAGGAGATATTATCTATTAAAGTTCCATTTAAGTTTGAAAATCTTGTTGGCAGTGTTATTTTTGGAAAGAAGCTATGCTCGGTTAAGGAATAAAAAAAATCGTTGAATATTTCTTTTTGGTTAATTTTACGCAAGTTTATGTTAAAATCTCCAGCAATAATAACTTCTGAGTTGCTTTGATCAAATGTTGATAATAATAATGAAAATTCATCTATGAATTGTTTATAGTTGACATTAAGATCCCTCTGTGGTATGTAAATGTGACCCATTATCACAGGCTTTGTTAGACCACCGCCTGTAATTTCAATTAACTGTCCTTCCCAATTTTCATATTGATTAATTTTTATTAGCTTATAGTCATATTTGGTATGAATGTACATGATTAATCCTCCTTTGGCACTACTAGATTTCCCCTGAGCAATGCAATTGTAATCTTCTAGTTGGATCTGAGACATTTCATCCTGTTCCCTTAGCCAGCTTTTCTGGATACAAATAATACTAAAATTAAATTTAAGTGAGTGCAGTTGACATGAATGAATAACTTTATTTTGGCTACACATACATTTTAAGATACTTACAATATGATATGAGTCATTGATTATACAAATAGCGGAGCAACCAAGGAGATCCTCTAGAAACCCCGCGGGGCTTATGACGAGGACCACCCAGAAATAAATCAACATAATTATTTTGTTTCCTTAGGCTTAAGCCAAAAACATATACTAAGCAACATTATTGTAAGTGAAATACAATATAAACAAAATGTTAGTACTAAATATTCCAAAGCGATTTACGCTATTGTTTACCAAGGAATTGAAATTTTCAATATCCTAATATGAAGAATTTGGAATTACTGGCAAACACTGCTGTCATAAGTTTCACCATTATTTAAGTGTACAATGTGATTTAAGCAATTGTTTTGAAGACCTACCTGGTACTGTAAGAATATTTCATTTAAATCTGTCATTTAATGTATTATTCATTGTATCTATGTAATATAGTTTTAAATAAATATTTAATTGATCATAGCAATATATGATGCTTAATTTGATGAGATGAAACAGAGATACACTAATTTTACAATTACATTCTAAAACAATAACTGTAAAATTGTGCATATTAATTAGGCTTATTAATTAGGTTGCTTCATGCAAGCTGAGCTAAAGAACTACAATAATAGAATTAAAAAGATATAAAAAAACATAACAACATTCAACAGCATATGCAAAAAACATGTACAGAAGAGAAGTTTGAGTATTATATGGGCAAAATTTATACATGACAAGCTATGTTTACCCCAAAAAATTACTCAAATGATTTAACTTTATTAAAAAAAACCATGGGGGGTCAATATTATAATATTACTCTTACATTACACCTAATTATGACATTTCAATGACATTTCTTGCTTATACCATTTCATGATACATGCCGCGTCAGTACTTAACCTTGCATAGAAAATAATAATAGTAAATAAATAAAGGTTCATATTGAAGTTGGCTAGAATGTAAGCAGTAAACAATCGATTAAATAGTAACACTGCTCAAGTAATAATACTAATATTTAGTTGCACTTTAAATAAGCTACTAATACATCAGTATTACGTGCTTATACAGTGGTTATTTCCCTTATAGCATACTGCACAAAGCTTGTGCTGCATAGTATTTTAATATGGCTAAAATTATAACAAAGAATAATAAGTAAATACATTTCACAAGTTAATCAGATATGCAGATCTTAGCCTTATGCATAACATAAAAAGTGTAAATGTACCGTGAGCGAAATTATACAAACGACAGGCTAATGTTATATAAAGAAAATAACTAAAATTCACAGACAAATATTTGCGTAACTTTTCATGTGGTCATGGCATGTGAATGTACAATTTCAGCAGCATTTCTGCTCACCATTTCATTTGTACTTTTCAAAGTCTATCTTTGTCGTCACGACGGCAATTTTTTTCTGTTGGTCCTTTACAACGACCTTTCCATTCACCGTCCAGGTGTCAGAAAGTTTTCCTTCTTTTCGCAAGATTCTGGCCTGGTGTGCCAGCTGCGCACGTGTGGCTGTCAAATCCTCGTTGACGAAGACGCGGTTTGCCCTGGTAGTTGTTTTCTGGTTGCTACGTTGTCTCAGGATGGCGTCCCGGCGACGTTCGTTCTGGAACTTGACCAGCACCGCTCGGGAGCGTCCCTGTTCAGTCGGCGTCCGCCCGACTTGGTGGCAGCGCATAATTTCAGTTCACTGAAGCTGGGGAGTGACACTCATGTCGTTGTTGATAATGTCGATTATCATTCCTTCGACATCCTCACCTCCAGCGGTCTCCTTCAATCCCTGGAAACGCAGGTTCGCTCTGCGCGAGTATTGTTCAAGCCCATCGAGTTTTGCCTCTAAGGTGCTAACCTTCTTCTCTAAATCCTCGGGCATCGCGCTGTTCGGTGGCTGTTGCGTCGCTAGCTGTCCCCGTGACCGTCTCATCCTGTGAACTCGGCTTACGCTTGGGTGCATTTGTTGCGTAACACTGGACAAGTTCGTGGGTGTGTTGGCAAATCGTATTGACTATATGTTATAAATAGATGTCTTGTATCTGAAGGCGTGGTTGACTATGAAAATGGCACCAATTTGAAGATAGGATGACGAAAGAGAACGCAAGTACCAGGATTAGTTCCAGTCCACATTCACGTTTCAGTATACATGTAATGTACGCCTTCTTTTATGTTATATCATCATGTAAAGTGTTCTCTCGTCTCGCTCACCTACATATGGAACCGGTACTGGCGGCCATCTTGAATAAAAATAGTGGGCAGCTAACAATCACCTTTCATGATTTCCCTCATTGACCTAATTATTTTCTCAATGGCGCTCTGCGCAGCTACGGAATAGCTTAAAGGTCACGGGAAATTCGTTATACGGCGAAATTTGTTCGGGAAAAGGTGTTCGTAATAACCGTGAATTCGTTATACCCGTGTTTGTAATATGCGTGAACGCTTATAATAGAAAAGATAAGGAAAACATCCGTACGTAAGAAATTGTTTCGTTATATCCGTCAATTCGTTGTATCCGTGTTCGTTGTAAGCGAGTTGCACTGTACTAATGTTCTTTCTAAAATATTTGTGATCATGAGTTTTTCAATTTGCAAGGTGTCATGATCCAGCATAATCTAGCTCAATCTAACAGCGTGAGGCAAAGTGATAATTGAGAAATATAGTGAATATTCATTAGTATTTACAATATAGTGATTATGAATACTAAAACTGTCTATGTGGGAAATTAGGATATGTTGCAGTATGTCGAGATCAGGCATTGTTTTTAACTTGTATTGAAATTAGTTTTTTGTTGTAGAATTTTTGACCAACAAAGTGAAGCTTGTTCTCGAGTTTGTTACTTTTGATTTTCATTTCAAGACTTTTTAATTAGCTACCATGACTTCTTTTCATTACCTTTTTGGAGATCAAATTTGTTTTTATAATGATAATGACTCCATTCGCATTTCGTTTTGTCGAACATGAACTGGGTAATAGAAGCTGGGTTGAGTAACGCGAAGAGTGTGGTACGTGCGTTGTTGAGTCAGGACACTGGGCACTCAACTTGTCTGCAGTCTTTTGCAGCTGCGAGTTCCGGACTGCAGTGTCACTGCCCTGCAGACACGCCCTCGCGGTGCGTTAACGTGGAAACTTGCCTGCGGACGACGGATTACTACATACGCAGCCAGTTTTGCAGACTGAGAGCCGCGTTGGTACTGCCACATAAGCGTTGTTGACAAGGCAAGTACCACGGCCATCCTCGGAATCGTCGCAGCATGAGAAATACCCACTGGCGCTGGCAACAACGAAGCGCCTTATCTCTTTCACGGCAGGTGTTCTGGTGAAAAGTACGATCAAGTCAGCGAAGAAGCGGACGACCAAGTCAGTGATGAGAACCGCACGATCAAGGCGGCGACGACGCGCACGGTCACGTTGGAGTTAGCTTAATCTAGCTAGCAGTGTTAAAAAGACAATGGTCCTCGCTGGAATTCTGCCATTTTTGCGTTATTTGGTATCTTTGAATCATCACGTTTTATTGACCATTTTTATTTCTTCAGTATGTGATTGTGTTTATATTTGTCTTTCAGCGAGTTTGATCTTAAAGTTATGTTTGGTAACCAAAACATATACATATGTCACAGTTTGTAATATAATGACTTTTTATCCATTTCAAACTGTCAACTGAGAAACTTGAAAATGTCTTCCGCCTCGAAGCTGCTCCTGTTACTATCATCACTAAATATGTAGGATGGATACTAATGTTGTTGCATAATGTATTACTTTTACTGATGATTTATTAGTTGTTATTATATATTGTACAGTTCTGTATGTGTACGTATCATATGAATTTACATAATTCATATTGCCACTCAATATAATTTATCTACGTTTTTCTGCTGTTTGGACAAATAAAATTTATCCTTACCCTTATCCTTAATCTACTTTGGCTATCTTGCCTAATCTTCCGAATGTTATGTTTCAGTCCTGAGCTGGCTGGTGAGAGACAGCGTTGGCGCTGCTTTGAGTGGTAAGCTGCTGGGGGAAGATGACGAAGAAGTGCGTCCAGAGCGTATTCCTATCGAGAATATCATATAACCAAAAATTCTCCACCACTGATGCGTGACGATTAGTCGAGGATGTCTAAAGCGGACCCGCAGTGGGTGTGCCCCATATGCAAACGAGACTCTGACAACCCTCTCGGGAACGGGAACATGTCTCCTGTCTGTGATTCTTACTTGGGGTGCCACCACTTGACATGTTGGGGCAAGAAATCGCGATCAAAGGCAAGGACGTGAATTTGTTGCAACTACCCCAAAGATGTGTAATTACATTCAGTGTAATCATTCACTGTACTTCTGCGTGTAATTGCTATTACCTGTGTTGTGCAGGATGTCTTCCCAGTTGATATATTGCTCAGTTGATCTGCTCATTTTTATCTAGTGAGTTCCTTGAATTACGATGGCCATCCATATTTTTCTATTTTGCGCTGCAATCTTAGGTCGTATCTTTTTTCCAAGCATTTGTTTCATTTAAGGATGAACGTGAGTGAGCACTCAGACGTAGCAACCATCTAATTGTTTTCTTATGTAGATACAGTTGTCCAGGTTTCACAACCTACAACAGCACAAACTCTACTGTTGATATGACCGGTTTCTTAGGGAGCGTAACTCTTGACTTCCAGATCCTCAAAAGCATCTTAAAAGTCCCCCATGCTGCTTTCTTACGGAAATTTATATCCTTTGTTGACCTTTCCTTCAGGACTCCTAAATATCACTTGAATGCACAACGAGTTTCATAGATTAACTGATGTGCAGGTAGTTGGGCGTTTATTATTATTGAAATGCCCCAATTCTGTTGTTTATTCCATCGTAGGTCTAAATTAACAATATAATGTTTTATTCTTCACGGGGCAAAATCATTATTGCTGCAGTGCATTTGAGAATAGTATGTAAGAAATTGTATAAAACAGGACTTTCAATGATCTGCAACTATTTGGTGCAAACGTTAGGGTGGTGGCACGGTAATAAAGTCACAGGAAAAAGTCACGGGAGTAAAGTCACAATTTTTGCTTGAAAAAGTCACAGGGCAATAAAGTCACAACACTGTTTTATTCTAAGAATATATATATATATATATATATATATATATATATATATATATATATATATATATATATATATATATATATATATATATATATATATATATATATATATATATATATATATATATATATATATATATATATACACTTAGCACAATAAAGTGTAATAATTAAGCGAATATTCCCCGAGGATATGTATTACGTTTTTCCAAGAACATATGCTGTCAACATATACAGACAAATATTTAGAGTTGTGACCTTTGTTTCGTAACTTCTTTTCCGGTGACTTTATTTCCTATTTCCTTCGTTATGGGGCAAGTAGCCTCGTTAAGCGGAACTCGCACACGGAAAAGAATCCTTTTGATAAATATCATATATGTGCTATGAATGATCTAGTTCAATGTCTTACGTAAATCTCGAAATTCTTATTTTCGAGCCTTATGGCTAAATGGAAGGGGTAACAATTTCTCGCGCAGTGGGCGCCTTGCCCTTGCTCGATCTTGTTATGTCGTACAACGATCTCTATATAATATGTTGTCAAACTGGCCTGTTTTGTGTCGTACAGCGATCTCTACATAATATGTTGTAAAATTGACATGTTTTATGTCGTACAGCGATCTCTATATAATATGTTGTCAAACTGGCCTGTTTTGTGTCGTACATCGATCTCTACATAATATGTTGTAAAATTTACATGTTTTATGTCGTACAGCGATATCTATATAATATGTTGTAAAACTGGTATGTTTTATTTCGTTGTCGTATTTATAAGGAAATTAAACATTTTATTTGAATATTAATTTTTAATCAACTGAGATTTTATAGATGGCATAAATAGTAATACACTATGAATTAAACACTTTTTTTAGTTGATACACCATTTTAGCGAATTATAAATGCAAGTTGGCATTGCTTAGTTTAATACTCGTGTGCACGCGTGTGCGAATCATGGAACTAACTGTGTAAAAATGCACTTTTATTTGTGTACGTACACATTGTGCTTGTTTTATGTTTCATGTTTATGTGGCGTGTTAAATCATCTATTAAAGTTACTTAAGTTGAAACAGATGTCGAACTACTTCACTATTTTCACCAAAACAGGAATTGCATAGCTACATGTATACGGAGGCGACATGTATATATATATATATATATATATATATATATATATATATATAATGTGTATATATATATATATATATATATATATATATATATATATATATATATATATATATATATATATATATATATATATATATATATATATATATATATATATATATATAACTTGGGCTAGCACTATATGCAAACAAATGTATTAGAAACATTTCACAATTAACATTACTGAAAAAATTCATACTCGTTGTGTACATGACTTCTAAACAGTTACATAAAAACACATTTAAGCAATATTTTCTTGGTAAGTATTAACGGAATCCTAGGACATTGTGGACGAACGCACAGAACGTAAACTTCTTCTTCGTGTGCATTTATCCGGCCAAACAGCGTGTTTGCGGATGTGTTCCGTATTCGTCTGTCGCTACGGGCTATTCGTCCGGAACCATGCAAATAGTGGGTCATACTCCAATGTGTCGCTACGGGCTATTCGTCCGTAACCGGGCAAATAGTGCCCCATACTCCAAATGCACAGTTGCTGATGTACTTCTTGGTGTTGATGGTGGCACAAGTAAGTCGGCGCCAAACCATGCATACTTCTTAATCTGCATGCTAACACCAACACATTGAACGTGACGCGACTCCCTATCGGCAGCCAATGCTACCACATGCTAACACCAACACATTGAACGTGACGCGACTCCCTAGCGGCAGCCGTTGCTACCACATTGGCACAGGTGTGATGTGCTCATGCCTACTGGTCTAGTCTGGCGGCACTGTTCTGTGCACGCTGAAGGCGAGCTGTCAGAGAAGAGGGTAGAATGAGTAGGAGTGGATCACGATAGACCAGACGAGAGGTGACGAGTGTATTGACTGTATTTTTTGTGGCTTCAGTTGTAAGATAGTGACGTATTGATGACAGTCTGTACAAATTTCGTACACTGTCTACTGGTGAAATTGTGCTCTCCAACGACCATGGAGCAAACTACACATAACGTGAAATTATGTTTTGACAAAAAGATGAGATGTTGTTAAATGTGGAATAATTAATTAAAACAACCTGTTGCAACATCATAACAAAGTGCTTTGTTAACGCATGTTTAATATCGCTAGTAGATAAAACGTTATTCGGCACTGTTGCTTCCATCCGTGTGGAATATGTTAAGGTGCATTATGACACACACACGTTTTTTAAGTCAGTGTTACCGATGACAAATTAAACGGCATGATTAGGTAGGTGGCCTCTTGTTATATGGACCTCAATAGAGGGTCGTTCAATGTATAAACCACAGCATAGTGTGCAGGCGATAATTTCACCAAATAGCATTAAAAAAAAATTCATTATGCAAAATATTTCACAAATCCATGTTTTTTATTCATACCAACACATATTGTTATGATAATTCGATATAGACCATGTTCTAGTTGCAACTTGTATGATCGTGTTGAAAACATTCACACCACCAGGATAGAATTGTCGCGTCCTGAATAGATCCATACACTCAGTGCGATTGACACCGACGCTGTGATCGAGCTTCACTTGCCACTTTGTGGGAAATTAGAGAAGTTCATCACTTATTAATAAGGGAATAGACTATCACTTTGCATACCTTCGTGATGAACATATTACGCAAGTACACGACTGTTTACATCGTTTGTGTCGTTATTGACCTGCATCAAAGCAGCCACACCCTTCGTCTTAACACAGTGAACGCACCATACTATGTTTGGTCAATCATCATTCGTTTGTTCAAGCCGAGCTGAGCTGTTCGACCGTTCGGCGCTGGCTACGCACGTAACACCGGATCTACACAAGAGATTGTAACTCCCAGCATTCCTTGCGGATCTTGCGCTTTTAATATTTAAGGACACATCTTAACTGTTCTTTGTTTGATACGTCAAAGGCCTCTTCATCGCTGATGGAATAAAACAAATCTACGATCAGTGTTTTGAAGCAGGTAAACCATGGTATACCATACAATTACCACACACAATATCAATATATGAAAAAGCATGATCTAATGTTATGGAATACCATGCCATGCCATGTAATTCAATGGTATGCCATGGTACATTTTCATAAGGGACTGGCGATGCCTCGCTAAGATTCGAAACATATTTGATATTATTTGAGTGAGAAAAACTGCTAAAATTTCACACACAATTGTTTCATCGTGCTAAGATTTATAGAGGATCGCAAATAAATGATATATTTTCGGAAGACTTTCTTGGTCCGGGTTAAACTAACAGGGTTGGTCGTATAACCGTAAACACAGATGTTATTCTGATAGGCCTAAGCGACTACTGAATGAGGTGAAGTGTGAATTAGCAAGTTCGACAGTTAGAAGCGTGTCATGGCTATTGGTCGGTTTTGCTTGACGAAGAATCGTGTTGAAAAACAACTTTCAACAGTTCTTTCTGACCCTACTGTTTCTTACGTCTAACACAATTATTGCTACCATCGATCAGACGCGATCTCTTTAAAAATCTACACATTGGCAACGTGTGTGATTAATTAAACAATGATTATTTAATATAATCGCTTACCAAAGGTTTTGCATACCATCCATGAATCACATTTCGAACAGCTCCCGGAATTAATGCACGCACGCACGCACGCACGCACGCACGCACGCACGCACGCACGCACGCACGCACGCACTCACTCACTCACTCACTCGTGCACTCACTCATTCATGCACTCACTCACTTGTGCACTCACTTACTCATGCACTCACTCACTCGTGCACGCACGCACGCACGCACGCACGTCGATTATCTCTAGTTATCTCCTGGTTCCAACATGAAGAGGCATCATCACCACCCCTTGAAGTCGTAGTCGCTGTGCGGAAACGAAGGTGGAGATGGCTCGGTCGCATTCTGCGAATGGCCGTCTCGTGCGGCGTGAGCTACGTGCTATAGACAGCACCATACGACCCGGCTCGCTGCTGCCGGACCTCCAGCGACCCATCACCGATTGCCGCGCGGATTACGCCGCTGAACCTGACATTTCTCGTGCCGAATAGAGGACTGCCATGATATTCTACGCTGCTCTATCTGGGAGCGAAGCCGCTTGTTGATTGTCGACCACTGTAACGTTTTTGCAATTCCATAGAACATTAAAAATGTATTTGTTTCATAGTTTGTGAGCGTACTAATCTTTCATCTTCCGACATGGACGTTAAATGTATGGATCCAATACCGATCCAATACCGATGGTGCCCCCCAAACAGCAGTTTTCCTCGAACACATCGAAATAACTAATTGATATGTGTTCTACAGTGTATAGTCACGCACAACAGTGTGTTCAGTCACTGTCAAATTTGTGCTGATTCAGCATCCATTGTAGGCATTAGTTGCAATTTCATATTAACTAATTAACTATAATGTAGGCCCATATACTGTGGCAGCTGCTATCTGCTGAATAATTGGCTCATTGTTGAAGAACTGAAGATAAGCCGTCCGCATACTCGAAGTAAGCGTGATTGATTTGATCATTAAGGTAAGCGCTGAATGGTACAGAGAAGAGTATGTAGGTGGTTGGAGACAGACGATGACCCAAGGTAATTAATAATAATAATTAACTTCTATGGCGCCTATATCCTCAGGAACCTGAGGTCAGAGGCGCAACAAAACATAATCTTCAAACATAATCGTGAACAGGTACGCACAAAAGTCAGTATCAGAACGAGGGACAACTGAACATTTATGATGGAAATGGAATTTTTAATAGATATGTCTTGATTTTTTTGGAAAATAGCTATAGTTGCAGATGTTATCAAAGTGATAGGGAGTTCATTCCAGACCCTAGGCGCAGCGACAGAGAAAGCACGTTTACCCAAGTTAAGTTTTGTTTTAGATACAATAAGTTGTTGTGAAATTGATGATCTTAGCTGCCTAGGGATATTTGAATTAGGTAGTACGTAATATTTGGTACTACGGATGCATACCTGTTGGGCTCTTAATAATAACACGTTTTTTCATTAGTAGTAATATTATTATTAGTGGTAGTGGTGGTGGCAACAACAGCGGCAGAAGCAGCAGCAGCGGCAGCATAACTGAGTGTGAATGCGGAGGAAGGTGGCGCGTATACGCAGTAGGCCCTACAGAAAGGATAAAGAGCGAAGGAAAAGGAAGGAAAAGAGAGGAACCTAGTTCTAGGACTCTAGGTCACTGCCCCGTGCCAGTACCGCCAAAGATGTAATTTTGAACGTTCTCGTGTCGGACTTGTTGACCCGAGTCGTCAGCATTGACCCGAGTCGTCAGCATTGACCCGAGTCGTCAGCATTGACCCGAATCGTCAGCGTTGACCCGAGTCGTCAGCGTTGAACCGAGTCGTCAGCGTTGGCCCGAGTCGTCAGCGTTGACCCGAGTCGTCAGCGTTGAACCGAGTCGTCAGCGTTGACCCGAGTCGTCAGCGTTGAACCGAGTCGTCAGCGTTTGACCCGAGTCGTCAGCGTTGACCCGAGTCGTCAGCGTTGACCCGAATCGTCAGCATTGACTTGGAATTGAAAAACAGAGAAATTACTCTAGACTTGACTTGATTTGCCAGTTTGTGGCTTACCACTAAGTCTGGTGGCTCGAAACGTACGCAATACTAGACCATGTTGTTGAGACAAACCGAACCCAATACAATATGTTTTACTTATTATGATTGGTTAATGTTGTGGCGTGGTGGCATCCGCTTAAATTTTCCGCTATAAATTACTGCAGAAAACCAACACCTGTCATGGCGACTGATGAAGCCTTGATACTTGGGGCTGACTCGAGTCGCTTGGATTTCAGAGAAATTACTTGAGACTTGACTTGGAGGTCATTGTCGTGACTTGCAGGTCAAACATTTGAGACTTGACTTACCAGTTTGTGACTTGTCAACTTGTCTGTCTCGTGTGACGTTTAGCAGGTCCTACTCCGTTGCCTCGCATCGACATAAGGATCACGCATGATGGCTATGCTATGCTTGTATCTTGCTTTGACCTCCACCGCCCCTCCTCCACACATCGTTAGCGATGCCTATTTTTGTTTACAAATAATTGTCTAATGTCTGTCATTTTGTACAACAATACCTTTGCATTGTTTCAGCAAGGCTTGCATATTGCATATCACCTTTAATGTCATTTATATTAGCATTGTCATGTATTGTATTGCGGCAGATTGCCCCTCACCTTTGATGTCATGTAGAGTAGCAGTTTCATGCATTGTATAGATATATGTATATATTTACTGTTTGTCTTTGTGTACTTCAGTAACTTTACATTGCCTTGTTTGAGCTAAGGCTCGTGTATACAATGCTTTATATGTTCATTTTATATTCCTGGTATGCTTGAAGTGCATACCAATTGGCAATAAAATATGCCCATTACCAACCTTTATACACCATCGTTTCCTTATTCATACATCAAACTAGCTTCGGCCACAATAAGTGACTTTACTTTCAACCCTCCATGACAGATGACATAAATGTCTTCGCCTTTAAACCATGCGTGTGCCAGGCTTGTTGGCAAGTCAAGTCAAGTCTCAAGTCATTGACCTGCAAATCAAGTCAAGTTTCAAGTCGTCTCTCTGAATTACAACCCAGTCTCAAGTCACCAGGGTTCACCAATCGCCATGATTATTGTGTTTTTTCCAGAAATTTTTGCTGGAAATGTAGGGGCACGCTGTCCAGCCACCACATTGAACAATCATATAATAAGTACTTAATAATTATTGTATTTGATGCGCAACAACATGGTCTCGGTTTGGGTACACTTCGAGCTACTGTTACAACCAGTAATGTAATAATCGACCGGTAATGTACTAATCGACTATTAATGTAATAATCGACCGGTAATGTAATAAATCGACCAGTAATGTAATACAAATTATAATGATAATCATGATGATGATGTTAATAATGATGAAGACGGTGATAATGAGGGTGATAAATGGTTATGATGATGATGATGAGGAAGAAGATGAAGACAATTAAGAGGTCTTAGTGGTGATGATGATGATGATGATGATGATGACAATGAGGGTGATCATTATTACTATTTTGAGGACGAAGACAATGACATCCTCAGCCTCATTTAAAATTTAAAAACATTAAAAAACTTATCTAGCTGATCGTGTCAAATAAACAAGGTGTCACGTTATGAAATGAAGCGATCACTTCGTATAATTAAGGGAAATCTAAACATGTAAGGATTCATGACGCAACACAAACTTAAGAGGTCATCAAACAAATGATGGGGTCACATCGAAAATGTAAGGGGTTATCTCAAACAAATTAAACGGATTTAAAAAATAAATTAAGGAATAATTTTGAAAAATGTAAGGGTAATTTAACAAGGTAACTAGCTCGTAATCTGACAAGTTAGGTGGACCATCAAAGCCTTACGGAGTCATCTAAAACTGTAGCAAGAGGGTCATCTAAAAATCAGCCTCTTATTTTACGTTTTGAGGTGATCGTTTTTTAATCTAAAGATACCCTTTAGTTTTGTGGATTACATCTTAATGTCGTAAATTTTAAATGTACCCCTTAATTTTATATTTTGCTTGATTATCCCTTAAATGGAAACAAGATGCAATTTTTGGGGGTTATGCACCTAAAAGAATGAATACACATTTACCATACCATTTGTAACTATAATCCACAATATCACGCCAGTGGTTTCTTAGGAAAAGCTTGTTAAACACACAACAACCGTATTTCATAGGCCGCGCCATTGTTGTCGATTAACATACGTAGCGAGTTCCTGCTTATCTCCACAACTAGTTTTCCACGCTTCCGACAGATGGGGCTTGTTCTTTTCAATGAATATTAAAATTTGTTAAATGACCCCTTAACTTTTTTATAGAAAACCCCTTTATTTTATAAGATGACTACTTAATGTTTTGGGATGATCCTTAATTTATTGAGATAATCAGCTAGTTTATTATTAATGACCGCTTGCATGTTTTGTGATCCCTTAGCGTTTTCGAGAAGCCCCATTATTTTGTATGATATGATCCCATATTTTTCAGACAATCAGCTACATCACTTTTTAAATGATTCCTTACACTTTTTGAAATCACCCCTTGCTTTTCTAGAAGACTCATTTATTTTATTACATTACCCATTAATGTTTAATTCATTTTTGAAAAATCACCCCTTACAGTTTTTTTTATGATATGATCCCTTAGTAGTTTGTTTAAAAAAGAAATCTTAAGTTTGCATTTGATAATTCGTTATATTTGTATTTTGATATGACCCTTAATTCTATGATCTTTTAATTTATTGAGATAATCAGCTAGTTGATTTTTTTTAATGACCCCTTATATTTTTTGAAAATGTTCCCTACACTTTTTTGGAAGACCTTAATTTTTACGACGTGACACCTTAATTTGTTTGAGACGAACAGCTATTTACTTTATTTAAATTATATCTTACATTTGAGATGAACGTTTATTTTTTAAATTACCCCTTCCTTTTTGTCTTCCCTGTTACCCTGCTTGACTTGAACCCATCATTTGCCCACATCAGTTATTATTATTGCAGTATGCTATCTAAGAGGATATATAAACGACAGTCCATATGTCCTCCAAGAAAACAAGCCGCTGAATCTTTCTGAAAATCCTATTTTAAGTATACTTTAGTGAACGTCGAGTGGGTGTCAGCATGGCTAGCCATGATGAGGGTGAACATGAGGATGTCGAGGTGGAGAAGGAGCAGGACGATGAGGCTGGTGAGGATGACGTAGTTGTCTTCATCGTCGTAATAATTATCATCCTCATAATTATCATAATTACGATAAACCCATTGCTGGCAAGGCGCTTGGCTGGTTGCAATCCTATCTGCAGGGCCGGACCCAGCGAGTGGTCATTCGTGATGCATCATCGAGCACAACATGTTTGACATCGATTGTCCGGCAGGGTTCGGTGCTTGGACCATTGCTATTCTAGCTGTGTGTCCAACTAATCGGCGTTATTATCAGAGCGCATGCACTTTGCTTACATCATTATGCGGATGACCTGCAGTTATATTGTCACTTTGATCTCACTGCAACAGCATTGGGTGCTACTCTGCGCCGTATGGAGGACTGCCTTGATGTCATCAAACAGTGGATGACATCAAATTGCCTGTGCATGAATGACAATAAATTTCCCCGTGGTTCCCAAGACGGCGGCTGCGCGCGTTGTCAACAGTGTAATACACGTAGGTGATGCTACAATTACTGCTTCACGATGTGTTCGTAACCTTGGTGTCGTCATAGATAGACACCTCAATTTTAAGAAACAAGTGTCAAGCATCGCCAGTGTGTGCGCATTCCACTTCCGCCATATTAATCAGATGAGCCTTTACCTCCCAACAACGACAAAGGAGCGTGTCGTCAATGCCATTATTACATCGCGGCTTGGCTGTTGCAATTCGCTTCGTTAACAACATCGCTCGACTTCAGAGAATGCACAATTCGGCCGCTAGATTGATCCTGCGCCGATCACGTAGTGATCGCGCCACGCCTCTGTTGTGTATTCTTCACTGGCTGCCTGTAGCACACAGGATCGACTTTAAGCTGTTAGTGTTTACATATAAAGCTGTGCACGGCGATGGGCCAAAATACCTGTCCGATCTTGTGTGCCCATACACACCAGCAAGAGCTCTGCGCTCGCCCAGCAATAAGATGTTAGCTGTTCGGCGGACTCATGTCAAAGTCCTATTTCTACATAATATTAACACTATTGAGCTCTAATTATGATAACTATTTTTAGTATATTTAATTACTGTATTTATCTGTATTTTATTAATTTTAATTAATATAATTTTAATTAACTTATATATATATATATATATATATATATATATATATATATATATATATATATATACATACATACATATATATACATATATATATATATATATATATATATATACAAGTATATATATATATATACAAGTATATATATATATATATATATATATATATATATATATATATATATATATATATATATACAAGTATATATATATATATATATATATATATATATATATATATATGTATATATATATATATATATATCTATATATATATATATATATATATATATATATATATATATATATATATATATATACGTATATATATATACGTATATATATATACGTATATATATATATATGTATATATATATATATATATATGTATATATATATATATATATATGTATATATATATATATATATGTATATGTATATATATATATATATATATATATATATATATATATATATTATTATTACATTACCGGTCGATTATTACATCATTGATTGCAACAAGCGACCAGACTTGTTGGCAAGTCACAAGTTGGTAAGTCAAGTATCAAATCAATGACCTTCAAGTCAAGTCTCGAGTCAAGTAGCAAGTCATGAAAATTAACGATTCGGGTCAGCTCCTACGACTCCAGGCAACACGTCTAATATTATGTGCTGTATGTTATGCTGTGGAACATTATTCTGACAGTCCCTACGTTAATAATTTGATCTATTTACTGTTTTGCGTAAGGTAATTAGCATCATAAAACACCACATAGAGGATATGACACCACAATTACTGACGTAGCGTTCAGAGTTCTTTACGAGCGTCGTTTGACCGTATTGACCGTTTAATTACCACATAAACGCTTCTGGTTGTACAGCCTTTTGTAAAGTACCCACAGTTGCATTGAAACACGACATAAATGCGAGGTGTTTTGGTTAAGTAAGAGCTATTCGCATGGAAGAAACGTCAGGTGTCGTTTATAGCGCTGTCCACATTTAATTGTAATGGTACTGGTGAGATTATTAGAGACGAGACGCTGTACACGCACGCACGCACGCACGCACGCACACGCACACATACAACATACACACGGATGCATTACTTTATACTCAATGTTAGCTATGTTCGAACGTTTTGTTTTTTGTTGAAAACTTACTAACGCATTTTATAGGTATCATAGTACTGCCTTATTTCGCAATGTATGCACACCACAAAGGCGCAATATTAATGAGGCACCAGCTGTTGTATGTAGTTTGACGTGGTGTTTCGAAGCGCCACGGCAGCCCGCAGATGGCGCTGCAGTTGTTTATTGAATCAATTGGCTCTTGTCGTCGTCACTGATGACTGATGCCCTGTCCCTCGACGACGTGGTAGCATGTTGATTGGCGCGTTACCGACGAGCTGGAGGAGATCTTCGGTGGATCGATGGAAGTGAAACAGCGACAGACGGCGGTGATATTGTGTCGCTGCTGGTTCTTCTGGCAGTGTGTCAAACCACGAAGCAGTTCATCTTTGGTTGTCAGTGACATTGTGACGTTGACTGTTGCCAGGAACTGGAAGCGCTGAAACTGGCGGTTGTTGATCGCAGGAGCAAGAACCAGAGACTGTTAACCACAGAAAATAGAGACCGTTGTTCTCTGGAACAGAGGAATGTTGATCGCAAGAACGGGATACTGTTGACTAGCAGCTTATTGATGACCGTGGGTGTTGTTTATCACAAAGACTGCTGGCTGCTTATCGGGGAAATTGCGGTTCTTGATGGCAGTAACTAGTGGCTAATGCTCGGAGGAAATGGTAGCTGCTGACTGGAGGAGGTCATGGATCGTGGTTATGCCGGGAACCAACGTATATGCTTCTGCTCCCGAGGATTGGTGGCTACTCCTCGTGTGAACTAGCACTTCATGATACCATGGTAGCCATGGTCGCTGTAACACAATGCACGGATGCTTTCAGTTTAATAAGCACATCCTGGCAATGCTGACGTCGATTGACGCTACAATAGCCATATCGCATTAGTTACGATGTTGACGATTTTATGAGAATTACATACAGAGCAATGGAGTGTTCTGCTTGGGAGCCGTTGTTGCTGTTCTAATTGCGTGCGAACTGTTTACAGTGACCGACAGCTGGCTTGTACAAATCATTTGTCTTAAGAACGCTTATCAGAGATATTCATCTCAACACGTCAGCCAAAATATACTTGAATGTGAGAGCGCATGCAAAACGTTATGCATTCGATGACACGATGAACTAATCATCATTGGTAAGACCAGCCGTATGTGTTAACAAGGTTTATGTGACGGTCTGAGCAGTCATATGGGCGTGCGGACACTTGAACTGCAACTGCATCCTTTGCACTGATTTTTAATCATGGTTCCGTTGTTTTGGCAGTGTCGTCATGTATCAATCTCCCAGTCAATGAGACGACTTCAACAAGGCAGTTTCGATACTTTATTCGGTATTACATGCATCCGATCGCGATAATTATAGAGCAAATTGTCAACTGCGGACAATTTCCGGTAACTGAAATTAGAAGCATTCACGGCGTGGTCGTTAAGAGTTTGTCTGTCTCACGAGAGACATGTGCTGACGGAGCTCCCAGCGCCTGTCTCCTCCGGAACTAATGAAACGGCGGCCATGTTGAAAGAAATTGTTCATGAACGTGATAACTGAATATAGTGCGAGCATATTATCATCACTACGTGTGTCCGGTGATAGTAAAAATTATTAGTTGCTGAAAAAATCTAACAATAATTCAAGACATTACAGTTGTGAATTGTTGAGTTGTGTGGCACTAATGAAACCTCAACAAAATGAAACAAGGAAACGGTACTGCGAGCGCAGGCGATGCAGGCAACAACCCGGTCAACCCGATACTCCGCACATTAATCGTCGTTAGCGTAAGTACGATGATAACGTTTGGTAATGTGCTAAACGTGCGCATACTGCGCATGACCAAACAGATACCAACGATAAGTCGTATGTGCCTGCTCAACCTGAGCTGTTCCGATCTCATTGTGGGTGTTGTGGCGTGTGCACCGTGCGTCTACCCGGCAGCCACTGGGCGCTGGCCGTTTGGCGTCATCTGGTGTCAGACTGCTGGGATCATTCATGGCATGTCCGTGACAGTGTCCATCTGGAGTCTGGCGTTGGTCAGTGTCGATCGCTACGTTGCCGTGGTGTATCCTCTACGCTACTACGTCTACGTAACCGAGCAGAGCTGCGGTCGCGTCCTGGCAGCCATGTGGCTCGTGGCGTTTATCACGTACGCCGCGCCTCTGCCGTTCTACCGCTTTGTCTACTACGAATACAGCGTCTCTGAGGTGATGTGCGGCCTGCATTGGGCTGACCCGTGGTTCTGCATCGTCACCGGGCTGTTCGTCCCAGTCCTGTCCGGCGGCGTTCTCGCCTTCACGGCCGGTGGCATCAGACGAGCCGTAGCCGCCCTGAGCAAAGTCGGTGTCGCGCCCGGCAACTCGACAGAGGCGGCACCTGCCCTCGCCGCAAAGGGAGGCACAAGTGTTGTGCGTCCGGGTAACAGCGAAGTTTCGCATTCCATCGCAGCACAGTGTGACTCGAACCGTAAACAGACTACAGTCGATGACACTCGAGGATGTACGCCGTGCTTAGAAAAGGACAAGGGGCTGCAGACGCACACCATGCCGCAGCAGGTGACGTTAGCCGAAAATCAACGAACCAACAGTGAGACAAACGTAGTTGATCCAGTCGTTGAAATAAATACAATACTGGGTAGGTTACATCAGAACCTGCAGAACGTTGCAAATGTCATTCACCAAAGTCGCGATATGCCTGGGGAGGCGGGTCAATCAAATACTGGAATGGATAAAGACCAGATGGACAAAACAACGGCAAGCATGAGTGTACACGTAAACGAAAACCGCAATGTCGCAAATAGTAGCAATACAGTCGACGTCGTTCCAGAGACAACTACGCACACGGATGACGCAGAGAGTAAAGCTATGAGCATGGCCAAGCTGCGGCAGCAAACCACTCGTGCAGCAAGTGGAAACCGCAGCCAGGAGGGCGTCAATATGGCGCGGAAGGAACTGAAAATGATGAGACTCCTCGTTGTAACCGTGCTTGCGTTCTTCATCAGCTGGGGGCCGTACGTCATCGTCAATGTGCTTCTCATTGCGATCCTGGACTACCACCAGGTGTCGCCAGTGGTGCGGTTTGCTTCGACGTGGCTGGGAAACAGCAACAGTTTCATCAATATCATCATCTACTCCTGTGTGTACAGCACGTTCCGCAAGAACGCCGCTATTGTCGTCCGTGCTACGTTCTCCTGTCGCCGTCCGTGTCACGTCCAGAGCGCTACAAATGACAGCGTCACCCTCTGACGTCGTCAAGTCGGTTGACCAAATTAGGTCGTTCGTACGTTCCATTCTCGCTAGGCGGCGAGCCAGTGTCTTTGGAACTGCATCTAACTGTCCACGTGAATTCTGGGAAATCCTAAAGCCACACATGGCGTTTTCGAGAACACTGGACACAACACAAAGTAGTGTAGTTCCTTTCTAAAAGCAACAATTGAGTATTTATTTCCTTACATCGCCATAAGAGGTGCATATAATAAGTAATTTGTTAAAAGTGGTCATTTATTATTGGAAACATGTGGCGATATTAAAAAATATCTTTCACTTGAGTGCAAGGTTTCTACAAGGTTGTTTACAAATCAGGTTTGAAAACAGGCGAAGCACACGCGTGTTGTTTCTGGTCTTATAGCTCGTATTGTCAGTAGTATGTGGTTGTGTCGTGTTTCAACATTTGTTTCTGGTCTTATAGCTCGTATTGTAATTCGTATTTGTAATTCGAATCAAAATTTAAAGTAGTAGACCGTATGTCGTCATCAAGAAGACTACAATGATCGCTCAACCGGAATACTCATAGCAACAACAGACATTACAAGCATCAATGACATAGACTTTCTATCTAGAGACTGCCGAGCATGAAACGTTTGCCTCCTTCTTCTAGAAGCTACCGTCGACCTTTTGAGGATGTAGTTTGTTGTTGCGCTTTCTATTGGCCAAGTAGTCAAATAGAGATGGACGGTTGGACAATATCCCTTATCCTCGGCAATGTGTGCACAGCATGACTTTATGAAATATCAAACCACTGTTACTACATCGCAGTATTTACTTGAGAACAAAATGTTCAACAGTTTGTTTACATGCAAGCGATGAAATGCTGGTTAGTGGTTTTCTGTAATTACAATTTGTGCATAAAGCTTGCCATGACGCACTATTCCAGATATCGGCAAGTAATTCAAATGTCTTGGCTAAATCTTACAGTGAGTGTACATACTCTTGCTGTCCCATAAGCGCACGCGTTCCCAGTAGCAGCACACTGAAGTAGGCAGCTGCACGTTCGCGTGAGTAATGGAGTCGTGACGAGGAGAGACAAGTGAAGACGTTCGCATTCACGTACTGTTCGTTTCGGGCCGAGTGCAGTATGGACGTCACAGCCTTCTGTCGTCATTAGTAGTATTTCCATTTAAGCGTCCGGTTTCCGCGAAATGCTAAAGTGTGGTTTGTTATTTTTAGAAAGCAAAGAACAACGCATCGGTTCGATTACATGTTGTCATGAATCAGATCGCGGTTGGCGTCTGCCGCATTACACGGCAATATATATATATATATATATATATATATATATATATATATATATATATATATATATATATATATATATATATATATATATATATATATATATCGATTTAATATACGGCAGTTTGTTTGATGAAGGACGCATTCACGTACCACTACGCTCACTTACAAATAGCTACAACACACGGATATTTCCAATCTGTCAAATGCGCTGGTTTCCCGTGCTGATGTCGTGCCCCGTTGTCGTAGGTAGAACCTGCGGAAATGGACTCGCTGAGCACTGTGTTGGGGCCGTGAAGACGAACCAAGAATATTAATAAATAATGTTTGTTGTGTAAGCCTACATATGTGTGTAAAATGTCTACATGTCACGTGTTTTTGTATACTAACAGTTAGCATTAGGCCTATAGCACAATTCCGGTACACCTTGCTTATGTGACTTTATATTCTACACAACAATTTCTAGGTACATAGAATGTAGTATGTGTCAGTGCTGATTGTACATCTTATGGTAAGTCCAGACGATAATTGTATTGCTTATATATATATATATATATATATATATATATATATATATATATATATATATATATATATATATATATATATATATATATATATATATATATATATAAATATATATATATATATATATATATATATATATATATATAAATATATATATATATATATTATATATATATATTATATATATATATACACACACTTGCAGGCCCGTCCTCGTGGTTTTGAAAAGGGGGATCTGAGCATGTGTTTTGTGTGTGTGTGTGTGTGTGTGTGTGTGTGTGTGTGTGTGTGTGTGTGTGTGTGTGTGTGTGTGTGTGTGTGTGTGTGTGTGTGTGTGTGTGTGTGTGTGTGTGAATACACACCTTCTAACCGATGTCCTACCGCCAACCGAGGACGTCCTCGGTTGGAAATAGTATTCAATCCTAGTCCAGGCACGTTTTTAAACGCCTACTAATGGTTTCCTGTGTTAATTTGATGTAGACCTCGGTTAGCCGTTCAGAGCCTGTTTTTGTGTGAACTGTGTGTGTAACTCTCGAGTCGGCGAAAACTGTCTTCACACACTCGCTTTGACGCGCCTCCTCGGTTCTACGGTGAATATTCTGGTCCGAACCGTTGTTCGGCAACGTCGGCATTTCACTGTCTGCGCGACACCCACGTCCCGTAATTTTTTTTCTGATACTGCCATGACAAATTTACGAATATCAGATAACGCTATATCAGATAGTTATTCGACGCTTTTTGGTATTACGTACTTAAGATCTTCCACAAAATACTATATTTACGTCACCGACGTAATATTCGGCTGGCGTCGGTATGTAAATATGAATTCGGAGAGAGACAATACTTCACACGAAATCCCACAAGATACTTCATTGACATGCCCGATATTAAGATGGTGTCCGCTACGCATTGTTTAGATTCGAAATTGTTGTTCTCACTATCTATGTATTTTTTCCATTAAAATAACACTGTTTATTAATGTATTGAAAGTTCAATATGTACGCATCATTTGTTTAACGAACGTTTGATACATTATTTATTAATTCATTACAAATTAACATCTTCAACAGTGCACCACAGGGCAAAATATATGCCTCACATCTGACAGATTCAATATTTCTTATTACACTGTGATTTCATACATACGCAACACGTAAAACGTGTCAACCGAGGACATTAGCTAAAATACACACCTGCTAACCGAGGTCCTACCGCCTATTTGATGTAGACCACGGTTAGCCGTTCCGAGCCTGGTTTGTGTGAACTGTGTAGGTATATATGACTCTCTAGTCGGCAAAATCTCTCTTCAAACACTCGCTTTTACGCGCGTGACAATGCAATTGCATCTGACCGATTCCTTTAGATCTGACCGAAGCAGTTGCATCTGAACTGCAGTTGTATCTGAACTGCAGTTGTATCTGAACTGCAGTTGCATCTGAATAGTTTATTCGACAAGACAAGTAACCTATAAGGAAAGTCAATGTACTACGAATTGATACAAAATGTGTGAATTTATAACCCACGTCCGGTAATTTTATCAGGAGCGATTCTGATACTGCCATGACGCATTTACGAATCTTGGGTACAGCGCCGTTATTCAATGCTTTTTGGTATTACGTATTCGTCTTATGAATGAAGTGTCAGCAAACATCTTCTACAAAATAATATACTCACGTCACCGATGTAATTTTCGGCTGGCGTCGGTATGCAGATATGAATTCGGAGAGAGGCAGTACTTAACATGAAATCCCACAAGGTGCTTCATTGACATGCTAAGATGGCGTCTGGTACGCATTGTTTACACTCGAAGCTTTTGGCATGTTCTAAGCATCAATGTATGTTTGCCATTAATAAAACAATATTAATGTATGTATAAATTATGTACTGAAAGTTCTATTATGCACGTACCATTTGTTTAATACATTATTTATTATTTCGTTACAGATTAACATCTTCAACGGTGCAGCACAGTGCCAAATTTATGCCTCCGATCTGACAGATTCAATATTTCTTATTACACTGTCCTTTCATATATACGCAAAGGTAAAATGTGTCAACCGAGGACATTGGCCAGAATACATGCCTGCTAGCCGAGATCCTATAGCCTATTTGATATAGACCACGGTTAACCGTTCAGAGCCTGGTTTTTTGTGAACTGTGTAGGTATGTGTGACTCTCAAGTCGGCAAAATCTGCCTTCAAACATTCGTTTTGACGCACGTCCCGAAGCAGTTGTATCTGACCGATTCCTTTTAGATCTGACAGATGCATTTGCATCTGAACTGCAGTTTTATCTGATTAGTTTATTCGATAAGACAAGTAACATATAAGGAAATTCAATGTACTACGAATTAATACAAAATGTATGCATTTATTAATAAATTCTGGTCCAAACCGTTGTTCAGCAGCATCACGATTTCAGTGTTGCACAACAAGGAAAAATGCGCGACACTCAGGTCTCGTAATGTTCTATCTAAGAATTATACACAAAGCCACACGTCACGATGCAGTTGCATATGACCGATGCCTTTTGGATCTGACCGACGCAGTTGCATCTGAACTGCATCTTTCTGGATCGGGAGTAGGTACTGTTTATTAAAAAAATCAAGTAACAAGGAAATTCAGTGTACGACGAATTAAAACAAAATGTGTGAATTTATAACCTACGTCCCGTACTTTTTATCAAGATCGCCTCTGGTACTGCCATGACACATTTACGACGGAGCAAGAACTGTGAACTACGTGAAATGCAGTCAATTAAGGCGATAATCAAGTGTTGTCAGATCTTATCTGGCTGCTAATGGCATCCCTGGTGTGCGATGTAGGCTGAATACCGTCGGCTGGTAACTGGAAGGTGCGATAAAATTAACTAGGCTAGTTGATAGATTCTAGGGATTTGATGCTGATGGGAGTATTTAAATGTACAAGAGTACTAAGTTTACTCTCTGAGGGGAGGGAAGCAAGGGTCTCAACCTTCCTCTTTCTTCTGAAGGGAAGGAGGCAAGGATTTCTACCTTCAACCTTCCTCTGAGGGGAGGGAGGCAAGGGTCTCAAACCTTCCACTTTCCTCTGAAGGGAAGGAGGCAAGGGTCTCAACTTACCACTCTCCTCTGAGGGGAAGGAGGCAAGGGTCTCAGTCTTCCACTTCCTCTGAGCGGAGGGAGGCAAGGGTATCAAACTCCCACTCTCCTCTGGGGGGAGGGAGGCAAGGGTTTCAACCTCCCACTCTCCTCTGCGCGGAAGGAGGCAAGGGTCTCAACCTCCCACTTCCTTCTAAGCGGAGGGAGGCAAGGGTCTCAACCTTCCGCTTTTCTCTGAAGGGAAGGAGGCAAGGGTCTCAGTCCTCGATGTTGTGCTGTGCCGGTGGGGTTGTGCGAGTGTTCGTCGAGCCTGTCTGATAGAATATCCCCATTGCTCCCTGGCCTGTCGGCGGCGCGGAGGGTGAAATAAACGTCGCCGGATTCCCGTAATTTAAGTGTAGCCCGCCCTTATAAGATGTTTGTGAATTTTATATTCCAACATACTCATACTGATGGCATTAACACAATCAGTAGATAATCTGTTCGGGACTGTTCCATTAATGTATCGGCCTCTTGGAGAACTAGTATTTTTTTTAATGCAATCTATACTATTCTTTTACTAACGCTATTTGATTACCCTTTGAAGCCGCAATGCTACATCAAGCATCGCAACTCTACTGACCGGGAGTCAGCCGAAAATCACCTTCTACCTCCCGCCTCCCGTCCAACACTGTAAATCTTCCTGAAATGTCAGCAGGGCTCCCGCTCAGCACTACACTAATAACAGTAATCATTATTATAATAATTACAACGGCAACGCGCATACCTTCGCTATGCGGAACAGTTCGCCAGTTGGAATGTGAGATATGCCGCCCTTTCATCTGTTTATACTGTTTCAGGTTTGTATTATGAATGGCATTTACTAAAGTAAAAATTGTGAAATTTCAGAAGAAACTTATGTTTGATAAATTTCCTGAATCAGAATGCATTAGAAGACAAATTGTGCAGCTTGAAAAAATATTTCCGGGAACCCCCCCCCCTCTGACGCTCTCCCCTAATCCTGGAAATCTCCCGGATGCAATGTTCAAAATGTTGGGATGCATGCCACACTCCAGATACTCCAGGCTGCAGTTACGTGGAAAATAAATAAAGACCGAAGACAGAAGCCGCGTGTTTGTTGTTTTTAAAGACGTCTAGAGTCTTAAGGCAACAGAACACGCCAAATCCGCATGTTGGAGGGAAACCCACCTCCCGAACCCTCCCCCGCGCGGCGTTGCCACATAATATTATTACCTGCTACTTTTCCTTTTACAAATGGTTGCATGCATGCAATTACACAAAATAATCAGTTAATTCGTAATAGTTAGTTACTCCTTACAGACATTGGATGCGAAAACCCCCCAAACAAGAACAGTCAGAAGATTCTGCATATTATATATGATGGGACACACCTTGATAGATATGTAGATATATTAATACACCAAAGACACTACTAGATGTTCGCGAAAGCATAGCAATCGGTTTCTCCAAATTAGACACCAACACAATTGGAAATAGTTTCTTTTTCCATACGAGTGAAATACAGACTTCCTCTTCTCCATGCTGAATCTTTATATACCTAAGCAAATTGCAATACTTTTCAAATTCTTGCTTGTTCGTTCTTTTGCTTGGTTAGCAATTTGGGAAGAATGTAAGGGGTAGGATTTGGGTGGTTGACGCCTGGTCATGCAATAAGGCTGTTGAGTAACATGTGGGTAGGGATATCTTATTTGAATTTGGGCGGTGTTTAACTTGAGGTTTTCAATTAATTTAATTTCGAATCTCTTGAAGTTTTACTCTCGTTCGATGGTATATTTTGCTATCAACATATTCTCCTACAATGACAATGTGTGTCACAATGCTGTCAGTGACATTGACACTGAACGTGTGCATTAATACGGTTAACAAAGGCAAATATGTAACTCAACTGTGTCATATGCAGTGAACCAATTTTAACATACATCTGATTGTGGCTAAGAATGTTTCCTTATACTTCCTGTGATCCCTACGATAAGAAGATTGTCTTAGCAAATTACACATTTAATGGCATGCCTAACGCCCTCCTAAGTGTTACACCAACCCCCATGGAGTAACTCAGTTGCATCTGACCGATGCATTTGTAATCTGATATGCATGCGCGTTCCTGCAAAGCGCTTATTATACTCACGTGCCTGACCGACGACAGTTCGAGATCATATTCCACTCTCTCGTCCGGCGATTTAAAACAGACCTGTCACATTTGTTTGGTTGAAGTCGGTATTTTATCTTCAAATTGTGTATAAATCCGTACAGCATTTTCATTGCTTTACCGCCCTTATAAAAATATACCATCGTAATCCATGTTAAAATACCATATTGTTTTGTAAAAGGTAAACCATGGTATATCATGCAATTATAATACACAACATATAAAAAAAGCATAGTCTACCACAGTTTACCACCTAATGTCATGTTATACCACGGTATTACATGCAATACCATGTAATACCATGGTATACCATGCATTCCTACTCCGACTCCGACTCTGAGTGTCAACATTTATCAGGCTACAAAATATACCTACATCAGAAAACTCCGATAGGTTTTGTCCGAAATCTGCCTAGGATCAAACGTATTTGCTCTTTCATTGCCACTGTAAGTTTGTCATTTCATGTTAAAATAAATGTAAGTTCGCTATATACTAAAGAGTAGCATGTCTTCGTCTTAGGTTATAATAACTTCTTAAATATAAGGCAAAAGCAGAAATTATTCATCATGAGCAATCACGCAAATGTTGATAGCCTATACATGCAATTGTATTGACACAATGTGATCCTGTACAATATATATCTCTCAACTGGCAATATGTATGACAGGTTCATACAAAGGGTTCATATAAATCGGGAATACCCATACCTCTTGATTGCTGCTGGTTTGCACAAATGATAAACTACACAGCCTTTACGTCTTTACTCCTACATTTCATAGCTATATGTGTGTGTGTGTGTGTGTGTGTGTGTGTGTGTGTGTGTGTGTGTGTGTGTGTGTGTGTGTGTGTGTGTGTGTGTGTGTGTGTGTGTGTGTGTGGGTGGGTGTTTGCGCGTGCATGCGTGCGTGCGTGCGTGCGTGCGTGTGTGCGTGCGAGTGTCGTTTGCTTTATTTACAATTGATGTATACTAGCAAAAATGCCCATCCTCTGGACGCGATAACTTGGTGGTTCGTAAGTGTTTATCAACTGTTACGATACACGACATTTTCACAAAAATAGCCATCTATGTCTTGGTTACTTGATGTTACCAGTCAATATCTTGATGGTTTCTTGGAATGTAACTCTCGAAATTGTGACGTTATACTAGCAGTCATAGGAACGTCAAGCGACGACTTACCCTTGTATTATGTAACTTCGAACAATCGTAACAAAGGTGCATGACGTTATAAATAATGATATGTAATTATTTGCATAGCGTTACGGACAGGTATACGTAATAACTACAAAGGGCAACTGGATTGTTCGTAGAAAGGGTAATAGCGAAGTGAATTTCGAGAGAAAAAATAAAACCTAGACGACCCGACCGTGAAAGTTTAACGACCAACAACGCCCGAGGCGAAAAGCATCTAGAAGGAGCAGCATAACATACAAACACACGTGCAAAACAATTGCTTGATTATAGTAAGATTAATCACATTATTCGTCCGCGGTGAAAAATAAAAGCGCCACCTAGCGAGAACGCGCAGTGAATGTGCATCGGGAAAATCGCTGTGGAATAGCTTGAACTATTCCCCCCACAGCGTGGTGCATCAGATCATTGCCACGGCACGTTCACTATTAAACCATTAACTAAGTCGTCTCGCGGCACTTATTTCGTGTCGACATGACCGCTGAACACGGCAAAGCGGCGATACATTTTAGAGCCTCTACATAACGTCGACGGCGGCTTAAAAGTCGTTCGACACGCACAAAAGCAAGACTAATGACAATGGAGTACGTGTATTTATTGTTTGCGGGACTCGCGAGTAATCATAGTGTGCTGCATTAGCGAGTGTAAGTTGCACAACAGTTCGTAAATGCAAGCCACCGGTATGTCTACCATGGTGAATAATTTGAAACATTCACGCACACAATGGTAGCAATGATTTTCAGGATTGATTTTCAGATTTGGAGCTTCAGCTTCCCGATTTACCAATACAGTCCTAGTATCTACTGGCGCTGACATGACATTGTATGAAAATATTTATTTTGGTGACAGTCACCGCTATTACCAACTGTCATTACTATTCACAATCCCAACAATCACCGTTATTACCAATGTTCAATCTCCACTATTCCCAACAATCACCGTAATTCCTAACAACCACCGCTATCCCCAACATTCACTACTATTCCCAGCAGTCAAAGTTAATCATTGTCCCACAAATCGCCCAACAGTCACTACTATTCCCAACAGTCAAGGCTATACATAGACAACGCTATTCCTAACAGTAACCTATATTCCCAACAGCCTCCGCAATTCCCAACAGCCACCGCTATTCCCAACATTCACTATTATTCCCAACAGTCAAAGTTAATCATTGTCCCAAAAATCGCCGCTATCCCCAACAGTAACCAGCCAGCATTCACAACATTTACCACTATTGTAACCTATTCAATCGCGCCATTCCCCACTTGAGATTTGGTGAAAAGTCACGACCAGTGCAACACACAACGGTCGTGGCGTTCGCGAATTGGCTACTGCGGTCTCGCGAGGATGTTTACACGAGCGATTTTAGTCCGATTGTGTCGTATGAAACCGGACCAAAATCGTTCTTGTAAACGGGCCTTTAGTTCATCGATATAAGAAATCAAATATACTTGAGGACCGACTCAGTGGGCCATATGTGCAGCACCTGAGTAGGAGAGACTTGGGCCCTATGCTGTGATTTATGTAACGATGGGATTGTTTCAACTGAAGAAGGCTTAGACATAAATAATCTAACATGTTAAATAATACATGAAACATTTACTGAATGTTGACACCATGCCAACTGTAACAATGTGCCCAACCGACGGGCTGTTTGTTACATCCCACGTGACGTATTGTTACATGATGTACCATAATGTCAAACGATAACTTATTTATGTGACGCTATTTCTCTACCAACACGGAACTATATCGATAAAGCAACCTCGGTGCGTGCCATGCTTGTTCAATTGACGCCATCGTTACAATTTACAAACATACCACGCAGACCATTTGAGCAGGCCACGCCGCCAGGGGACCACACATCACAGGCGGTCTGGTGATCCCATGGCTCCATTGATATAACTATTTTTTTCTAACCCAAGAAAGATAGTAGAACTAGAGGACATGAGGTAACATTAGTAGAGGATCAGTGTAGACTGGATATCAGGAAGTACTCGTTCTCACAGAAGACAATAAATGAATGAAACAAATTATTTACAGATTGTGTAACTGCTAGCAGCGTGAATATGTTTAAAAATAAGGTTGACACATAATTATTTCAGGAGGGCGCGTTACACATAAAAATAAAAAAAATGCTAAAAAAGAAAAAAAAATTGGAATCTCGATAAGCAAATGGCTTCCTTGTCCACTTGCCGTCTGGACCTTTCCCTCTGATGGCTATCTTGTTAAATCTGGTTAAATCTTGCTAAATCCAGGGGCGAGCTATATTTTATCAGGCCTGGAAAATTACTAAATATAGCAGATGAGGTATTCGACATAGGGACATTATGACGTAACGTTTGGAATGAGAACTGCTTCCAACTTTTACATAGACATTGGTCATCTTTATAAAAGTTCAGTATAATGATGATGCGCTGTCTAGCGATCGGACGTGGAATTATGGGAACTGTAACAACAAGCCCCTGTAACATAAAGCCCCGGTATCCGCGATGTCAAGAATGTCAACCTGCTGATGAAGTTATATCAGGCATTATAATGCGCTTAGCACATGTATTTGTCATCGCTTAATGACCGCAGCAAAAACATACTGCCCCGGTCTCCACGATGTTAGTGTAATTGAGTGTTGCCGCTAATTGGCGTCCTATTATACATTGTCTCCAATCAAAGGTAGAATCTGGGTGCATTATATCCAAATGGACTTATAGAAATCTGGTTTAAAACCCATATGTATCTGCAATCGCATCACCATGTGACGTCATATGTTCCCCACACCAGACAGTTAATCAAACTAATTGCAGAGGATTACCAACCGATGGAATAGAACATAATGTGTGCAGGACGAGGCGGGCTAGCGGGAGATCATGCAGGCAGGAACGCCCAACCCCGTTGGCGTGACCTAACCGCCGGATCTCGCCTGCTGTCAGTGGCGTGTCTAGGATCTCGATAAAGGGGGGGGGGCAAGGGGAAGGAGGGGCAAACCTAGTCACCCATGTTACCATGTGGCGGAGCAACGGAAAAATGCAGTAAAAAATGACAAAATTTAAGCCAAAGATGGCCAATTACCTCCCCCTAAATACGCCACTGACAGCTGTGGCCCACGTTCGACCTACAAACTCGGTGCAGCCAACATAATTTGATAATTCGATAATCGTTGTCTAAAACGCACCCCATTATGCCGGATGTCATCGCATTCTGTTATATGACGCTGCCACGTCACGTTCATGGTTCTAGTGTCCTATTTCTTTCTACTACGTTCTTCGACGACTTTTGCCTTGTCTTACCTGTTTCATCTTCCTCTAATTGCCAGATTAACACATTAAGTATCCATTGATGGATGTGTCAACGATTTATCAACATAACAGCCACGTACACCATGCAGCCATCCTGGATATGACAACTTCAAACATCACAACTTGATGTCTCTCATACGGTAAGTCGGACACATTGACAATGGGGTAATTCATAATTCTCCACCAATTTAAAGATACACAGTTAATAAAAATGTTCTACGAGAACGCCGCTCAATTATCTCCGCTGAGAGCAGCTTAATTCGGACTAGCGGGAATCCGCCAAGAATGTTCGAGTCTAAGGAGGCCTCCTGTACAGAAAGTGGCTCAAAATGTCCCTGTTTTTATTCCGTAACATTAACATAGAACATAGCTATAGAATGAACATTGACGTCAGAACGCAGTAACATCCTTGATACTGTCTGGGACAGAAATCCAGTAGACATATTTGCCTATTTGCAATATGCCTACTTTTTATCGTGATTACCCACGACCGGAATCGTTGTAGTGTCTGTTTCCACCGTTTCGTCTTGTGACCGTAGTAACGGGCATGTATCACCAGCGATGCACTTTACTGCGCTCACACTTCGAGATGGTGGCCGCTCAACCATGGCGACGCCGTGACGTCATAACAATTAGTTTAATTGCCAACATATTCACCAGATGGGGCCAGGATGCTAAGTAGTATTGCCGCGTGTGGGCACTGACCGCACACTCACATGCACTCTTCTGCTCACCACCCCGACGTCAATCAGTATTAATCACGAATAATACTCGCCTGCATCCAGCTCGAATGTGTAATAGATTTAACAAGATTTAACAAGATTGCCATCCAATACAAAAGCATAGGTGGCAAGTGGACAAGGAAGCCATCTCAGTGTAACTCACCCGCCTAAGATACGTGCCAACCTTGTTTTTAAACATTAGCTCTTTTTCTTTATATGTTATATTTCTCCTAATAAATCCAATAAATTGATTAACCTATGAAGCTGCAATGTCACGCTGCTATGAAATTTTCACATAAGCACTTATAGTTGCTACCAAGTCGTTTTCTTTTACGGTAGTACATAGAACATTTCCCCCCATTTTATAGTTTACATCCGAGTTCCTTTGTCATGTGTGTAGGCATTTACATTTCCCAAAATTGAATAACATCTGCCACGTTTAAGATCATTTAACTAATTGATCTAGATCGTTTTGTAAATATCGTTTATCACCATAATGTGTAACCTTTCTAAACACTTTTGTGTCATACGCAAATTACAGTACGTTGCTTGTTATACTTTCATACATGTCATTGATAAAGAATAATAAAGGTCCTAGTACTGATCCTTGTGGTGCCACACTCAAGTTTGAAACCTCCCCATCTACTATAACACGTTGTCTCCTGTCAGTCAGCCATTTTTCTATCCAGTCGACTATGCCATCCCCGATACCACGGGCTTTTAATGTAAGTAGTAGTTTTCGATGTGGCACTTTGTCAAAAGCTTTTTGAAAATCTAAGTAGATAATATCTACTGGTGATCTCTTGTCTATCCTCTTAGTGATTTCTTCCAAAAAATATAACATGTGTTAAGCATAACCTCGCTTTTAGGAATCCATGTTGAGTTGGATTTAATAATTTATGCCTAACAAGGAAGTCCACCATATGGTCTTTAACTAAACTTTCTAATCATTTACAAATCATTGATGTTATACTCACTGATCTGTATTTCTCTGACTTATTTCTCGAACCATTTTTAAATAACAGTACGATGTTTGCTTCTTTCCATTCAAAAGGAACTACTTCCTCTGTTAATGACAAGTTGAACAGTCTTGCAAGTGGTTTACTAATTTGTTCTACTGTTTCTATTAGTACTTTTGGCGGAATTCCCTCCGCTCCAGGTGATTTATTATCCTTCATTGCCTTTTTCTACGCTACGATTTGTGGAGTTACAATTAACTGCCTAAACATTCCGAGGTAGCCTCCTGAAATTTAGCATCTGGAGCTGGTAATGAATTAATATCTTCTCTGGCAAACACTGAACTGAAGTATCCATTTAGGCATTCCCCCATTAAAAAACTTGTGATATTATATTTCCAGCACTGTTTTCTTGTGGTCCAACCTTGTCTGGTACGTTTTGTTTACTCATGACATATGCATAAAAACTCTTGCTTCTTCTTTTTGTTCATAGTTTCTTTTAGGTTGTCTAATTTTAGTCGTAACCGCGTGTAGTGCCTCTTTGTAATTTGTGGTACGCCTGTTACAACCAGTAATGTAATAATCGACCGGCAATGTAATAATCGACCAGTAATGTAATAAATCGACCGGTAATGTAATAATCGACCGGTAATGTAATAAATCGACCGGTAATGTAATAATCGACCGGTAATGTAATAAATCGACCAGTAATGTAATACAAATGATGATGATAATCATTATGATGGTGATGATGATGATGCTAATAATGTTGATGTAGAAGGTGATGATGAGGGTGATAAACAACCTATGATGATGATGACGATTAAGGGGTTATCTTAGTGACGATGATAATGATGATGATGATTATGATGATGAAGATGATAAAGATTATGATGATAATGATGATAATGATAACGATGGTGATGATGAGGGTAATAAATTGTTATGATGATAACGAGGAAGAAGATGAAGACAATTAAGCGGTCTTAGTGATGAAGATTATAAATATGATGATGATAAAGATTATGATGATGATGATGATGACGATGGTGAAGATGAGGGTGATAAATGGTTATGATGATAAGGAGGAAGAAGATGAAGACAATTAAGAGGTCTTAGTGATGATGATGATAATGACGAAGATGATTACAATGAGGGTGATCATTATTACGATTATGAGGACGAAGACAATGACACCTTCAGCCTCATCATCTTGCTCCTCCTCCTCATCGTCATCATCATCCTCAAGTTCACCCTTATAATGGCTAGCCATGCTGACACCAACTCGACGTTCACAAAAGTATGATTAACATAGGAATCTCAGAACGAATGAGCCGCATGTTTTCTGTGAGGACATATAACTTCCAAGGTAGCGCTAAGATAAACCCTTAATTATCTTCATCTTTCTCCTCCTAATCATCATCATCATTACCATTTATCATCTTCATCATCATCGTCATCATAATCATCGTCATAGTTTTTATTACATTACCGGTCGAGTTATTACATTACCGGTCGATTATTACATTACCGGTCAATTTTATTTCATTACCGGTCAATTGGTACAACCAGTAATGTAATAATCGACCGGTAATGTAATAAATCGACCAGTAATGTAATAAAAATTATGATGATAATCATTATGATGGTGATGATGATGATGTTAATAATGATGATGTAGAAGGTGATGATGAGTGTAATAAACAATTATGATGATGATGACGATTAAGGGGTCATCATAGTGACGATGATAATGATGATGATGATTATGACGACGATGATGATAAAGATTATGATGATGAAGATAATGATGATGATGATAACGATGGTGATGATGAGGGTGATAAATTGTTATGATGATGATGAGGAAGAAGATGAAGACAATTAAGCGGTCTTAGTGATTAAGATGATGATGACGAAGATGATTACAATGAGGGCGATCATTACTACGATTATGAGGACGAAGACAATGACACCTTCAGCCTCATCATCTTGCTCCTCCTCCTCATCGTCATCATCATCCTCATGTTCACCCTTATAACGGCTAACCATGCTGACACCAACTCGACGTTCACAAAAGTATGATTAACATAGGAATCTCAGAACGAATGAGCCGCATGTTTTCTGGGAGGACATATGGAATGCCGCTCATATAACCTCCCTGGTAACGCACGGCAGTAACTACATGTTGACAAACAATAGCACCGAGTCAGACAGAGTGGTAAGGAAGAAGGGGGGGGGCATTAAAAAGGGTCACCTCAACACATGAAATAGGTAATCTACACTTAATTGAGGGATCATCTCAAACAATTATTTAAGGGATCATTAAAAAAAAAAATAACTGATCATCATTTTACCAAATTAAGGGGTCATATCAAAAAAGGTAAGAGACATTTCAACATGCAATGTGATATTAGATTAGAAACTTAAGTTTAACCGCAAAAATAATAAAATAAGGGACCAGCTTAAACAATTAAGGGGTTATCTCAAACATATAAGATAAGGGTAATTTCAGTCAACTGTCGTAATAATGATCGTAATAATGATCACCCTCATTGTCTTCATCTTCTTCCTCATCATCATCATCATCATTATCATGATTATCATCATCATTATTATCATCATCATCATAATCTTTATCATCATCATCATCGTCATAATAATCATCATCATCATCACTAAGACCGCTTAATTGTCTACATGTTCTTCCTTATAATCATCATAACCATTTATCACCCTCAACATCACCATCGTTATCATCATCATCATCATCATAATCTTTATCATCATCATCATCGTCATCATTATCATCGTCATTAAGATGACCCCTTAAATGTCATCATCATCATCATCATAATCGTTTATAACCCTCATCATCACCTTCTACATCATCATTATTAACATCATTATCATCACCATCATAATGATTATCAGCATAATTTGTATTACATTACTAGTCGATTTATTACATTACCGGTCGATTATTACATTACCGGTCGATTATTACATTACCGGTCGATTTATTACAGTACCGGTCGATTATTACATTACCGGTCGATTATTACATTACCGGTCGATTTATTACATTACTGGTCGATTATTACATTACTGGTTGTAACATACGCCTATAAACCCTCCACACAGTTTGCTTGTACGCTATATCCTTCTTCTGATAAGTGTTTCTTTCTAGATCGTTTTCCTTTTTTTCTAGGGAACAAATTGTTCAATAATACTCTCCATTTCATATTTTAGAAAATGTTCCAACATTCAATTGCTGTTTTATTCATCAGCATTTTATTCCAATCTAGCTAGCTAAGTATTTTTTCATATCTTTATATTTACCTTTGTGGAAGTTTCTCATGTATTTTTTTATTTTTACTTTCTGGTTTTACTTTGATGTCAAAATATATTTGATTATGATCACTATTACCCAATTGTTCATGTATTTTAACATTGTCCACTAGTTCAATAAAACTATACATATACGTTCTATCCCCTGCATGGTTGGTTCTAGCACGTGTTGAATAAGGAAGCTACTCTGTACTGCAAAAAGAAATTGTTAGTCCTCACCACTATGCTTTCTATATATTTCCATTATATGTGTCCGTAGCTAAAATCTTCCATTATGATACATTCTCCTTTACTCACTTCCTTTGTATTTTGGTGTTATCCTCTTGGTTTATGTTTGGACTTCGTTAAATAAATCCAATAGTTAATGTTGAATTTCCTATAATTATATTTAATGATTAAATTTTGGCTTTAGTGCAACGCAATTTTTTTATTACGAACTGTTTTTATTGTTGTTTAATATAGTTAAAAACATTTTGTTTTAGTTAATGGGCAGTATACGCACCTTGTCTGGGTGTTTAATTTAAGAAATGTGCGTGTTTTATTTCTGAAATATAATAGTGTTTACGATTAGTGTAGCTAAAGAACCAAAATAAGTGTATAAAATTGAAAGATATATGGAAATGTATATTTACAATATAAATTATTATTGTAACGTGTTTATTGCATGCCCAAAATGGACGATGTACTGAAACAATATAGACATAACAGACGCGTGTATATATCAGGTTGAATAAATCCAAATGAATTTATTGTACAAATACAGTTGATAATTTACATCTGAAAAAAAGCCGGCAACATGTCATTGACAATATCACTGATTTGATATGTAGCAAACTCTTGGGGCTCTGAAAAAAGCCGTTTGCTTTGTTACTCGTCGTGGTAGTCATCTAGGTGGCCTAGTGTAATGTCTAAGGATCTCCAAAATACATTATAAGTTATATAAATGTTGTGTTTAGTTAATGAATCTGAACTTTAATAAATCTGAATGTTAGTTAATCTGAATCACAGATGGACAGAAAGGAAACCACACATGCAAAATATAACAATCCGGTTAAGCAAAAATTTAAGTAATAAAAGTTAAGGAATCTGAAATCCCCACATGCAATTCATTTAAAGCAAAATTTAAGTAACAGTAAGAAAATGAATTAATAAATAGAAGAGTAGTGCCGTGGGTCGTTGCCGAGCTGCCAGTTTGCTTGGAACCACTTACTTGTTGCACCTGTGGAAGAGAAAACAGAGCAGCAAAAATTGGTCTCGACATACATTTGTCAGACCCGGTATAACTTCACTGACCTTCTGTTCTAACCAACCTACCCCTAAACTGACTGCTGGCCTAACTAATCTGACTGTTGGCCCAATTGAACCGACTGTTGGCCTACCTAAACTCACTACTGGCCTAACTAAATTGACTGTTGGCCCAATTGAACCGACTGCTGGCTTACCTAAACTGATTGCTGGCCTACCTAAACTGACTGCTGGCCTAACTAAATCGACCGCTGGCCTAACAAAATTGACTGCTGGCCTAATTAAACTGACGACAGGCCTAACTAAACCGACTGGTGGCCTAACTAAATTGACTGGTGGCCTAATTAAACTGACGGCTGGCCTAACTCCCCGGATTGCTGGACTAACTACTGTCTGGTAGTCTAATTAAACTGACGGCAGGCGTAATTAAACTGATTGTACGCCTAAACGTAACCACACCAACCCTCGTAACCGCTCGAGGGTGTGTTTATTTCAGTTCCCAGTTTCAGTTTGGGGGCACACATCTTTTCCTCCCACCCCATCTTTCTCTAGCATTATGTGGAATTTTTTACCTGAGGCTGGTATGGATCACCTATGTTAAATGCAAGAAATTTAAACTCATGCTATTTTTAAAGCTATAGGGCCCTCCTTCCGCCTGAGTGTTGAAACATGAGGACGTCTTTTAGGTAACCTACCAGGGAAGACTGTCGGTGCAGCTGGTTTCTGAGTAAGTAACTCACGGTTCTTAGCCTGTTGTTTTTCTAATTTAGTTGCTTGGTGGGACCTTTGCAATAAAGTTTGTATACCACTGAAAACATTACAACGACCACGTGTATTACAGATTGTGGGGAACAGTGCAGAAAAACCGGGAGGAATTTTTGATACAGTAGCAAAATACAATTCCAACAATTTCAAGCGATCATGGCATTTTTTTTAAATTGTTTGTAGTTGCTAACACTGCATGCAAATGCTTACAACAAATATAACTGTCCCTTGTGAATTAAACTTAAACAAGTGCACATCGTAAGGGATGTATTAGCAATGTAAACCCTTTCATCTTGTACCGGAACAGGCAAGTACTGGGAAACAACATCATGGAAAGTTTTCGCTGCACGTATGTTCAAATGTTCTAGCAAATTTGCACTGGTTGTAGTTAGTGCATAGTCATGGTCATTTCCACATTGTTCTTTAACGTAACGGGGGAGAACAATAGATACAGCAAGGGGCACTCCGGGGTACATCTCCTGTGTTTCCTGAATCAGTCGCCGATGTTGGTCAATCGTCTGGTCCAGGCGACGGATGTCATTGCTAATAATCTGCAGGTGGAACACGAAGAACAACAGCATGTCCAGTGGTTCCACCTCAGCAAGCACTAAAACATAATGACGTTAAGTCAGTTAAGTTAATTACAAGGTGAAGCAAAGTTGTTATATATCCAGTTCATTGTACTGTTCAAGCACTACACTTCATCCGCTGGCTACCGTGCCCCCAATTATAATATTAATTGTGACAACTTTGAAAACAGTACATTGAGATGGAGGCAAAACGAAATAAGTATTTTTCGAAACACTTGTAAAAAAATAGTCAATACGAATTTCACCTCGGCGAATGTCAGCATCACCATCGCCACGTCTGACGTGTACATCAAATTCGACGCCATCCACATTCTGGGGGAATTACTTGTAGATCGAATCTGAGTACGCCACCAAACAAGACATGTTGAAGATCTGCAAATAGTACATTTCTGTATGACACTATACTATACTACACTACACTACACAACACTACACTACACTACACTACACTACACTACACTACACTACACTACACTACACTACACTGCACTGCACTGCACTGCACTACACTACACTACACTACACAACGTGCATAAACCTGACAATTTTATTTACACTTATTCACTAGTAGTTAAAATGTAAAGACATGAAGGAAAAACCGCGAAAGTTATACGACCACGCATGCGTAGCACTGCTATTTCTTGCAGGAAGTTACACTACCACGCATGCGCAGTAAGTACACTTCCGGTAATGGTCGTAGTCATTATCCAGTATGTATACTCTTGTCGAAGAGCGAGCCGTTCCCTACCGTCATCGTGCGCTTCGTTGCCTCACAATTATAGACGCAATGGACGCCCATCTACACCTTTCTATCTACGTTGCGCGTCTCGGTCGTGTGCTCGATCACTATTTACTCTCACGTTTCCCCTTCTCCTTCTAACTTTAGTGAAGAGTATACAATTCTACCGACATACGCAAAGTCTTACTTTCCACGTAGCTGACTCACACGTGCCCTTCTCTTGACATCCGGGCTTTATACTTCTTGTTTCTGAGATAACACATGACACTAGTTCACCAATCACCATCTCCTGGTCTAGTCCACTAAGAAAAACACCCCAAAATAGGGTAATACTCCGGTCATTGCCTAGTTAATATGTGTCATTCTCTAAGATAAACAAACCCACGCCGTAGATACGGACACGCGGGCATGCTTTAGCAAACAAATTACATAATACTAGTCGGCTCTAACAAAGGCCAATGCATTCATTCATAGTTTAAAGGTTTAACTAATAAACATAAAGAAGGAAACGGGAAATAGTATTCTGATAAAAAATTGCAGAAATGCTACACTCTGCAACACACAAGACGGGAAGCAATCAAGAAGCACACAACTACAGACCAGTCAGTCTGACCAACGTAGTAAAGAAAATATTTGAGGCAACAATCAGAGACACCATCATTCAACATATGAATAAAAACGACCTGCTCGCTAATAAACAATTTAACGATATCGTGGGTAGACCCACAGTTCTACAGCTGCTTAAAATACTTGAGATATGGACCGGGACAATAGACAACGGAGGATGTATCGATGTAATATACCGTGATTTGATGAAAGCATTTGACAAAGTGCCACATCATCGACATTTAAAGAAACTAGAGAGCTACGGAATAAAGGGAAACATATTGGATTGGATTGCAACATTGCTGGCTCACAGAACTCAACGTGTCCGAGTAAACAATTCATATTCAGACTGGCAAGACGTAATAAGTGAAATATCCCAAGGGTCAGTGATTGGCCCTTTACGTGTTATCATTTTCAGAAATGACTTGCCTAACATCGTAAACAGCTCAGACATTTTCCTGTTCGCCGACGATATGAGGCTTTTCCACCCTATGTCTAAAAAGAACCAAAAAGAAGACCAAATTGACCACGATTATATATATATATATATATATATATATATATATATATATATATATATATATATATATATATATATATATATATATATATATATATATATATATATATATATATATATATATATATATATATATATATAATTACTACAACTCGATACCACCAAAATGCTATCGAATTGTAATATATGTATGTATGTACGTACACACATACATATGGTTTTATATTATATTACAACACAATTCGATACCCCCCAAAATATATATTTTATGACTTTTGTCGGAAGTAATGTTCCCTCTTTTCACGTGGCTGGCACTGAAGTATATACGTCTTACAAAACTTAATAACGTTATAAAATGATCGCATTATCTCTTAATCACGAATGAATTGTTCAACAACCTTCGACAAAAGTCCATTATTGTGCTGCATAAACTTGGCTATGTCGATTACTTAGTCTCAGTATTACTATTGAACATTTTGGTCCTTCATTAATGAATTACTTGACCAAATACTCACAGCTGCTTCATAAACTGCTTTCAGTTGTTTGTGGTTGCATAAATCCATGTAATGCACTTTCCATGATTTTTGAGATCCATGGTGATACGAGTGATTTCACCATATCTTTGAGACAGCCTAAAAACAAACATGACTGTTAGAAGAATTATAACAACTTAGTGTCCAAGTGGATGATAACAATAATTGTATTTATCATAACAGAATATGTTTTAATGGATTTTTCATTCATGTCAATATTGAAGTGTAAATATATTATTCTAATGGCCAAACCATCATACGCAATGATGCGTCTGAATTGATGACTCAACTAGATTAGCATTATATACATGACATGATAAAACATTAAACTTCTGGGATAAGCTTAGTTGGCACTTGATAATGTTTGTATTCTCTTTAGCTTGTCGATGTTCTTATAAGATGGCCTCTATGCTTGTGTGCAGCATTGTAATAAAATATTTTGTTCAGTGACAGTATCTAAAGCTGTGGATTTGTCATTCGAAACACTTTCAGAAGGGTGTGATTGAAATGCTTAATGTCAGTTGACATGTCCCATTCACATGATTATTTCAGGGGGATAGTATACACGTTCATGCTGTATGCAGTATTGTAGTGTAACACTGTGCTTGGTAGTTTCTAAATCCTAAGCAAACGTACCTTCCTATGCACTGTGGCATAATGATAAAATTATCAAAACATGCCCGTTTATGAATATGTGTGTGTGTGTGTGTGTGTGTGTGTGTGTGTGTGTGTGTGTGTGTGTGTGTGTGTGTGTGTGTGTGTGTGTGTGTGTGTGTGTGTGTGTGTGTGTGTGTGTGTGTGTGTGTGTGTGGGTGCGTGCGTGCGTGCGTGCGTGCGTGCGTGCGTGCGTGCGTGTGTGTGTGTTGAACTGATATGTGGGAAAACAGAACCACTTTTAAGATGGCATTATGACTTTTTACTTATCGGAAAAACATAACTGTTACATGTCAACTGCGTCATTGTGTTTAGTCTTTGTACATTTTATAATAATACAAAATAAAACTATCTTTTGTGACAGCCTTTTGCCAAAGACTATTCACTCACATGTTACTCATTTATACAGCTGAGGCAATGTGGCATGAATGAAATTGCCCAAGACTCGAAACGGCAACATAGGGATAGGAACCGTTCTACGTTATTAACAATGAATAGGTATCTACAAACACCGGATGACACTGATGGTGACAAGCAGTTTCATACGTGATAACGAGTGTCACGAATGAAAATAGTGCGATCATTTTATTATGTTATTACGTTTTGTAAGACTATACATTTCAGTGCCAGCCACGTGAAAATATGGAACATTACTTGCGACAATGTCATAAAATAGATATTTTAAAAGACAACGCAAGGCAATAATGCACATGGGCGATAATGATCGAGGAATGGGCACATATATACGAAAAACAAATTAATATATATATATATATATATATATATATATATATATATATATATATATATATATATATATATATATATATATATATATATAATATAATATAATTACCACAACTCCATACCACCAAAGTGCTATCGAAAAGTAATATATGTATGTATGTACGTACACACATACATATGGTTTTATATTATATTACATCACAATTCGATATCCCCCCAAATATTTATTTTATGACTTTTGTCGGAAGTAATGTTCCCTGTTTTCACGTGGCTGGCACTGAAGTATATACGTCTTACAAAACTTAATAACGCTATAAAATGATCGCATTATTTTCATTCATAACACTTGATCACGAATGAATTGTTCAACAACCTTCGACAAAAGTCCATTATTGTGCTGCATAAACTTGGCTATGTCGATTACTTAGTCTCAGTATTACTATTGAACATGTTGGTCCTTCATTAATGAATTACTTGACCAAATACTCACAGCTGCTTCATAAACTGCTTTCAGTTGTTTGTGGTTGCATAAATCCATGTAATGCACTTTCCATGATTTTTGAGGTCCATGGTGATACGAGTGATTTCACCATATCTTTGAGACAGCCTAAAAACAAACATGACTGTTAGAAGAATTATAACAACTTAGTGTCCAAGTGGATGATAACAATAATTGTATTTATCATAACAGAATATGTTTTAATGGATTTTTCATTCATGTCAATATTGAAGTGTAAACATATTATTCTAATGGCCAGAACATCATAAGCAATGATGTGTCTGAATTGATGACTAGATTAGCATTATATACATGACATGATAAAACATTAAACTTCTGGGATAAGCTTAGTTGGCACTTGATAATGTTTGTATTCCTTTTAGCTTGTCAATGTTCTTATAAGATGGCCTCTATGCTTGTGTGCAGCATTCTAATAAAACATTTTGTTCAGTGACAGTATCTAAAGCTGTGAACTTGTCATTCGAAACACTTTCAGAAGGGTGTGATTGAAATGCTTAATGTCAGTTGACATGTCCCATTCACATGATTATTTCAGGGGAATAGTATACACGTTCATGCTTTATGCAGTATTGTAGTGTAACACTGTGCTTGGTAGTTTCTAAATCCTAAGCAAACGTACCTTCCTATGCACTGTGGCATAATGATAAAATTATAAAAACATGCACGTTTATGAATATATGTGTGTGTGTGTGTGTGTGTGCGTGCGTGCGTGCGTGCGTGCGTGCGTGCGTGCGTGCGTGTGTTGAACTGATATGTGGGAAAACAGAACCACTTTTAAGATGGCATTATGACTTTTTACTTATCGGAAAAACATAACTGTTACATGCCAACTGCGTCATTGTGTTTAGTCTTTGTACATTTTATAATAATACAAAATAAAACTATCTTTTGTGACAGCCTTTTGCCAAAGACTATTCACTCACATGTTACTCATTTATACAGCTGAGGCAATGTGGCATGAATGAAATTGCCCAAGACTCGAAACGGCAACATAGGGATAGGAACCGTTCTACGTTATTAACAATGAATAGGTATCTACAAACACCGGATGACACTGACGGTGACAAGCAGTTTCATACGTGATAACGAGTGTCACGAATGAAAATAGTGCGATCATTTTATTATGTTATTACGCTTTGTAAGACTATACATTTCAGTGCCAGCCACGTGAAAATATGGAACATTACTTGCTACAAAGATATTTTAAAAGACAACGCAAGGCAATAATGCGCATGGGCGATAATGATCGAGGAATGGGCACATATATGTGAAGAACAAATTAATACAGTAATCATCCGGTTCTTTTTTATTCTTTTTAAACTTAGATACTACATGTCAAAAAGAATATGTTATTGTTTCTTTATGGTTTATATCTGTAATAATTAAATAATATTTTGTAATTTGATTTTGCTTGAGAAAACACGTGCGCTTGGACAAACTGTGCAAAGAGAAGCAGGCACACCCATTCCACTGAAGCCAGCAATGTGTGAGTTGTTTCATTAACATTATTGCCATTAAGCTGGTTGTGCATTTGTACTTTTGACAGAACCCCATTTCTTATTCTCAAATGTTTAGCGTTATAGAACTGGTTGGTATTTTGTGCAAAATATACTTCGGTGCCATAATTATAATGTTAATATATTTTTATTTAATAAAAATGCACATATTCAATTGTATCGATAATAAAAATAAAAAATACATTGGGCCTCAGTGGCTTTAGCAACCCCATGGGTGGGCCTCAAGGAAACGAGTTGGGGAACCCCTGCTCTACAAAACGTCAAAACAAGGAGACTAGCTGATGTTGGCAGCGACCACAACCAGTTGGTAGGGAAACTCGCACTGAAACTGAAAAAGGCAGACAGGAGAGAAGAAGAAACAGCGTTTTGATACTTGAAAGTCTTTCGTTGAGTGTTGGAGTCAGTTCAATGCTACTGTGACCGCCAGTTGGATTTGGGCCATAGATTAAGTAGATGAAATCAATCACTGCCCCAGGAAAAGGCGAGCTGGACCGGACCCCCCCTTTTTTGAGTATCAAAAAAATGAATTGCCATTGCATGTCAACGGGGGACAAAGGCATTGCTAAGAAACGACAGAAGGTCACAATTGTCGCTTATTATGTACGATTTCTTTAGTAGTAGTACGACGTTTTCATACACTGATTTAGCACAGGCGATATACTTGGCGTTCAGGGGGTCGCCAAAGTTATGCTTAGCATTATCGGTGACGTCGTTCATAGATTCACTGCACACACACACACACACACCACGCACGCACGCACGCACGCACGCAAACACACTCACACCTCATGTCTGACCATGTCTCCCCGCGAAAGAATGAGCATACAATGAGAATGTTTGGCGTTCATAGAGGTGTTGTGTGCAGTTGCTGGATCTGCGCAATCTGCAGATTTCGCTCGATTGCGCTGCGCAATCCTCGGATACTCGGAAATCTGCAGATTGCGCACCCATCGGCAGATTGCGCAGATCCAGCAAATGCGCCCAACAGACGCACTGGTCCTTTGATGAAAATCGTCTGCATCAGTTCTTCGGACCGGACTTTCAAGATAACAATTGGCATTATTACAGGTAAAAATTTAAGCTATCCTATCGGTTCAACATCAAAAGACACCAGAATGCTCCTTGCCCTACTTGATAGGCCAGTCCAACCAGAAGATGTACAACAAAAACGTTCACGTCCTGAAGAGCATTATAGAAACAGTTGTACTTTGTAAAAAACAAAACTTGCCATTTCGAGGCCACGGGATGATCGGACAAGTACATCGTCCAACTAGAGAAACTTATGGGCAGTTCTGGAGATGATGGCCAAACGCGACGACACACTCCGAAAACACCTTGAGACCAGAAGGAAGAGTGCGCAGTATACATCAAGAATCATCATGAATGAAGTGATTGATGTAGTAGTCGAATACATTAGAAAGGAACATACACGAAGCCTTGAAGATGAAAATGCCTTCTTTTCCATCATGGCAAATGAGGTCACAGATCCACATGGTAACCAGATTCTGTCAGTGTGCTTGAGGATGCTGGCTCACTGTAAAGTAAAACAGTTCTTTTTTGATCTTATATACATTGAGAGGGCAACGTGGGAAGCTATAGCTCATGATGTCATCGAGTGTCTAAAAGATCGTAACATCGACATCAGTAAAGCCAGGGGTCAGAGCTACGATGGTGCGCAGTGTATGTCCTCGGATAAAGTTGGCGTGCAGGCGATGATAGAGCAGTTATTCACACGAGCTTTGTATGTACACTGCAGCAGTGCTGAATCCGTCTAAATATCATGACATATACGAGGAGGTTGCATTGACTGGCAGTTGGGATCAGGAGACCAGGACGAAGGCACAAGGGCTGCTAATCGTTCTCACTTCGTCACGTGCCATCATCGCATTCATCACCACCAAGAATGTTTTGGAGAATGTCAGGCCCATGGTCTCCAAGCTTCAAAAGAGGGACATAGACATATATCAAGCGTACATTATGATCGACCAAAGCAGGGAACGAATGATAACGACGAGACAGGAGATAGAAGAGGAGTACAGTGTATGGTATAAAGATGCTACACATTTAGTCACATTTCTTGGTACATCCATCTCAGCACCAGGAACACCCCGGTCGTCCCGGCAGATGCAAAGAGCCAGTGCCCCTAGCACATCCTCACGGGAGCACTACCTGCGCAATCTGGCAATCCCGTTTTGTGACCACCTGTCTGCCGAATTCCACAATCGATTTAACCCAGAAAGCAGGAAGACTGTAGGTTTTCTTGTTTTACTACCCGGGATCATTACAGAGACGGGAAATGTACAGCATGTTGTGGACGGATTGATGTTCTGGCAGTCAGACATGCCAAACGTCTCTTCACTGCTAGCTGAGGTGAAGGAATTGCAGAACTTCCGCACCTTGTTGAGGATCGGTTGCATCCTGTTGCGTAGGTAGGTTTTCTGAGCTCACAATGAAGAACATGAACCATAACATGGAACTTGATCTGGAAAAACCTCAAATCAGGTATGCTAATATAATCAGAATGGAAAATTGTGGAGCTTGTTGTTGTTAACAGATCTGCTGATGAACAACAGTTATTAAAACATAGCTGATATAAACAGTTTCTAGTATCTAGTTATTTCCAGCACCTGGTAACGTTCTATTAACTAACTAAAGTCTTTATAATATATTGTGATTACAATGTTATGGTGTTTTGAGATATCATTCAACTAGTTAGATTTTTCAGAACTCTATCGCCAAACCGACCTCAATGGTTCTTTTACGTCCCAAGACGGGACCAACATTAACGTGATCTCCGAGTTAAGAGAGATATACAGTCCACAATGTTGAGAACCAGGTTTATACTCCAAATGTACCGTGCCCAGTTTGCGTCTTGAGTTCAGAACTTTGGCATGAAAGGCGGATGAGCTAATCACTGCATTTACATGTTTGGGTTTTGTAATATGAGTACACAACGTCATGTCATATTGTTCCTCTTTGTATGGTGTTTGTTTCTATGATGCGTTTTAATTTACATAGCGCAAAGTATCAGGAAACGTTTTAATCTACCAGTTTGCACTCACTGTTATTATGTGGTACTACTACTACTTTTAGCAGAATGTCTCCCGATTAAAATTCAGACCATGAATCGAATGGTACGCTTTATACAGAGTAGCTTTAAAACACAACAGTTTGGATAGGCTCTCTTGTTAGGGCAATTTAGCCCTTCGGGGTATTGGTTTATATATGTCTAAAAGTTTCAATTACACCTTGTCTCAGTTCAAACTTGATGTCATGACTTTCTGTAATATGAAACCTAGCTGCTTTTATTATATCTTTTTGAACCACTATCAGAAGGGGCTGGATGAGAAACTATTAAACACAGTTTCCTTGGAAAAGGATGTGCTGAATAGTATAGAAAATGTGTGTGGCACTTTTTTTAGTCAAAGACGTGTTAGTCTCTTTGCGTGCAAAATACTTCAATTTACAAAATACTTCAATTGTAATAGAATTGTACACATTGTCGTACGAATAAATATATTTTTTTAGTATTACTACACTACCACGCCTCTAGTTTGTGTTGTTTTAATTAGTTGTAGCATACTCGATTTTGTTATTAAACATTTGCATTACTACAGTTGTTTTAGTCAATATGCCAATAAATGGCACATGACAGATGTTTAATATTGTCTTTTCGTTTGGACATTTTCAGACACACCGCATTTTCTTCGTTGGAATAGGCCTACCTACAGGTGTAAATAAAACAACATCCGCTGCGTTTTGCTGAAACTCTAGATCCAAAAGTAGTTGCATCTCGTCTACTGTAAATTTGATATTCGAAGTTACACTTATGTGACGAATACAAGAAAATACATAGGACTACTTTATCACGATTTTTTTTTTTTAAGCAAATTCGTATTAAAACGAGACACGGCCGAAGGCCGTATTCCTCCCAAAAATCCGTATTGTATACGGAAAATTCGTACGAAGTCGCATGTCTGAATTTTGGGTTGATTTCATTAGGCCCTATCTCGCTTAAAAACTAGATTATGGGTGTCCCAAATTGCACCATTTCAAGTATTTAGTGTCTAAAAAAATGTCAAACGTTGCACCCCCCACTAGGCAGTTCACGCCTCATTTCGCGCCTTCGGCGATTCATACGTTACCTTGGACCCCCCTTTTTCCAAACCCTGGATCCGCCCCTGATATATATATATATATATATATATATATATATATATATATATATATATATATATATATATATATGTATGTGTGTGTGTGTGTGTGTGTGCGTGCGTGCGTGCGTGCGTGCGTGCGTGCGTGCGTGCGTGCGTGCGTGCGTGCGTGCGTGCGTGCGTGCGTGCGTGCGTGCGTGCGTGCGTGCTTGCGTGCGTGCGTGTATGTATGAGCGTTACAAAGTTCTTGTAGACGCACAACAATCACTGCGAACGCCTCAATAATTTTATAGGTATAGTTTTCATGTTTATGCATGATTTATGCATCTATCAAGTAAAAATTTTCATTGTATCTAATAGTTGTAGTTTATAAACTAATCGATCACTGCACACTTGATTGCCAGAACTGCCAGCGCACCTACTGTATAATAAATACATAAAGCGCCAACGCGCCACGCTGGCTGACTACTGTAAGCGCTCTGGTCGTGATCGAAAGTGCATAGTGGAGAATGACACTGGGGAACCGTAACTCACGTGAGGTAATGTTGGGGATCTCTAAAATGGTTCCGAAGAAAGCGGGAAAAAAATTTACCGATGATACGTTTTAAACATCTGTAGTATTATGTTTGTAGACAGCATAGTTTATTCTGATTGCATAGGCATAGGCATAGGAATAGCCATAGAAACACGCGGGCACCATTTGTCCTATATCATCGCTCACCCGGAAGTGTCTTCTAAAAGTCTTGTTGCTCTGCATTCGTTACCCTTCTGTGTGAAATACAATTTATGTACACTGCCATTTCTCAAGTGGTTACACTCCAAACAGCCCAATCTTGTTCCTTAAACTAAAAGCCCATGGTATAGGTAATGATATAATCAACTGGATAGAAGAGTGGCTTACACACAGAAGACAGAGAGTAATAGTAGATGGTGAGATTTCAAACTGGAAATCTGTTTTGAGTGGGGTACCACAGGGATCAGTATTAGGCCCTATACTATTTTTAATATATATAAATGATTTGGAAAATGACATATCTAACAAATTTGCAGATGACACAAAAGTATTCAGAAAGGTTACTAATGATACAGATAAACAAAGTTTACAGGATGATCTAGATAAATTAGTTAAATGGTCAGAAAAATGGCAAATGTTATTCAATTTTGAGAAGTGTAAATGCATACACATAGGACATGGAAACATGGACGAAGAATATAAAATGGGGGATGCTGTACTGTGTAGAACCACACAAGAAAAGGACTTAGGTGTAAAATTTAGTGCTGACATGAAAGTTTCAGAGCAATGTCGGATTGCTGTTTCAAAAGGAAATAAAATTCTAGGGCTAATTAGGAGAACTATCATGTATAAGGAGAAACAGCTAATTATACCTCTGTACAAAGCAATAGTTAGACCACATTTGGAATATTGTATTCAAGCATGGAGGCCGTATCATAAAAAGGACATAGACAAGCTAGAAAAAATACAACGAAGAGCAACTAAAATGATTTCAGAATTAAGAGACTTTAGTTACGAAAGCCGCTTATTACAATGTGGTTTGACAACACTAGAGACCAGGAGACTAAGAGGAGACCAAATAGAAGTGTTTAAAATAGTGAACGGTTATGAGGATGTTGATAGGAAATGTTCTTCAAACTTAAAGAATGCGGTAGAACCAGAGGACACAAAGCAGCATTAGTTAAGGAGCAGTATAGGTAGGACATGAGAAAGTACTCTTTCTCATAGAGAGTGATAAATGAATGGAACAAACTGCCAAATGATTGTGTTAATGCTAGTAGTGTGAATATGTTTAAAAGTAGAATTGACAGATATCTGATAAGGGTGGGCTACACATAGATGAGAAAATTCTTGGACTCTCGATAAGCCAATGGCTTCCTTGTCCACTTGCCATCTGGAACTTGTTGTTTGGGATGGCAATCTTGTTAAATCTTCGCCTTGGGCTAACGCGGGAGTTTGTGGGGGTCTGTGCACATGCGCTGTGTGTGGTACATATAACAACTAAAAGACGAATATCTTTAATGTTAGTCAAAGGGTTTTTTAATTAATATTTTATGTATAGGATGTCAGTTGAAAATTTTTAAAAGATTTAGTTAGGTGTATGGACACTGTCAATTTGGTGCCTCACACTTCATAGACAGTCTCCACTCAGCAAACATAGCATTATTGAGCCAATGCTGGCATTATACTGGCGAGTACCATTTGTACTGTCAATGGTACAGCTGGTACTGAGCCAGTACATTGGACCACAGTGAAAGTCAAGTTTTCAACATTGTTCCACAAGATGGCACACGTGTAGCTTTTTGCAGCGCCACCATTGGAATGCAATTTTGCCACCAAATTCAGAGGATCACCGGATTAAAACAGTTTGAATCCGTTTCTGTTTGACGTGTGAGTTTGACGTTTCTTTGGAAGTCTTGAAAGTGGAATTTTCTCAGGTAAGTTGCACTGATTAGCACAAGCGAGTAGCCTACATTATGATATGATACTTGTGAATGCACAGAGTAATACAGTTTTACCTAAATTAGTCTTTTTACTGACACAGGTGGGTGATAATTGAAGCGTTAAGCAATTGAAGCAGTCTGCATAACCTGTTCCATTCGCAAACTATAGTACAGACCCTGCATCAAACTGGTTTAGCTACATCAGTCCAATCTTTAGGGGAAGCACAGTTGGCTACACATTTATAATAATGTATGTTAAAATATTACATATGAACTATTGCTGTTTTCATTACAATTGCCCTAAAGCTCAAGTGTTGATACTTTTGGATGACCCAACTCTGATTTTGCAGAAATTTTGCATATTTGCATGTACTCAAATAAGTTGTTTTTTTTACAGGTTTTTGCTGACCAATCTCCAATTTTTCTCATTTTTGTTTCACTCTGACCCATAACTTCAGTAATATTTTTGGAAAGGTCTCACTGCATTTAGTAGACAGGTACTCGGGTAACTGGGTACTAGGAAGAAACAATTGAATATACAAGCATATTTTGTTCACTGAACGACAAGCAGCATCAGATTTACAGCAAATTCATCATATAAATGTACTATTTTCATCATATCTTAAAAACCCTTAGAATGCCCATCCTGTTTTTTTCAGGATATTTCTAGTGTTCTATATATTAGGGTCATTCCATGCGAAATCAACAAATGGTCAAAACGTTGATGTCTCAGAATTTACCTCAATTCTAACCAATGGATAAGTGGCTATAGTTGAGCACTTCTGTAAAAAACTAAGTATTTACATGTAAATTGCGTCTGTAATACCCTGTAATGTCAACAAGGGGTAAGCACCCAAAATCATACGTTATTATGATTTTCCAAAAAAATGTAACCTTTATTATTCTAGCACAATTATTACCTGAAGTTATGGGCCAGATAATGAAATGAACTGGTGAACATTGTTGGTTTTTCACCAAAGTTTTGTTTTAAGTAATTGGAATTCGTGAAAATGTAATTGGTATTTTCAATTATCTTTCAGTTGCTTTTTCAGTTACATCATGTAACTTTTTAACTAAAATTATTCGTTACAGATAATCAACACGTGTATATCATATTTGTTTACCATTGTGTACCATAATATACAAACATTAAATAAAGCTAGTCAAAAATAAATTATTTTTTTGGCATTGAGTATGCCTGTGGTTGCTCTATTCACATGCTATTATTTTGATATGGAATTGATAATTGGAACTGGTATTTTTCGTGTAACTGACCCCAAGTCTGGATCTGGCCTGGAAACACCTAAAGTTAGGATATCAGTTATCAGCCTAATAAATAACTGGTCTTAATTTCAATATTGTTCCAATCATTCTTGAACAGAACTGGTACTTCAGTGATTTGTTTCTTTCAGGTTTTTTGGAGATAGCAATTAGTTAATTGGCAGTCCAGTTTGCAATATGTCATATTGGACAAAACGTCGAAAATTTGTAGCAGGAGTCGAGAAACATATGCAAAATATTGCAAACAATGATGAGAACAATGAACTGACAGGCATGGCACAGCATGACACAGCATGTGGTAAGGTTTAGAAGTAGGACACATGGTGATTGGAGTAGAAGTAGATACCTCCTTTTTGTTAGTATACCTACTTGCATACAGTACATAGCTGTTGGGGGGAAAGATTGACAATTTTTAGAGATTAATTAATGACAGACTCATGTCTTTTCAAAGAATAAACTTTTATGGCCCATAAATCCTCAGGGACCTGAACTCAAAGGTGCAACACACCGGAATCATTAAGCATTAGGAAAGTGATCGTGAATAGAAAATGAGAGGGTGTGCTAGTTACTTCTTGATTGCATAACCAGTTGGTACACAAACATAAATAATTGTTTAGGAAGTGCACTGATGTTTTAGATAAAAGTGTATGTGTGTGTGTGTGTGTGTGTGTGTGTGTGTGTGTGTGTGTGTGTGTGTGTGTGTGTGTGTGTGTGTGTGTGTGTGTGTGTGTGTGTGTGTGTGTGTGTGTGTGTGTGTGTGTGTGTGTGTGTGTGTGTGTGTGTGTGTGTGTGTGTGTGTGTGTGTGTGTGTGTGTGTGTGTGTGTGTGTGTGTGTGTGTGTGTGTGTGTGTGTGTGTGTGTGTTTCAGGGGCCATTATGAGGATTCCTTTCCTTCAAGAAATAACAGAATCCACCATCCAGAAATGATGCTGTGGCTGCGGAACTCTGGAGACAGGCCTGGCAGAAGGCAGGGGAGAGCTTTGATACAAGACAGGCATGATCATGCCAATGATGTGAACATTTCTGATGAATAAAACTGTTCACGTTTAGTTTCATATCCTGGCGTTTGTTGCTATCTCATACAGGCATACTACTATATCCCAATATTAGGCCACAGAGATTCCTATATTGGACCAGTTTAGCATACAAGTACTGGCACAGATCACAGTAGTGTTCCATTATTGTGCCAGTATATAGCATGCCAGTCATGGTACAGTACCGTGCCAATGCACTGTGCCAGTACTGGGCCAATGCTGGACCATTACTTCTCCAGCATTGGCCCAGTACAGCATGCCAGTATTGGCCCAGTTGACAGCCTCTGTGCAGAGCATGCATTGGGCCAGTGCTGGTTATAGGTTATTTGGCCAGTACCACATCAACCGGTGGTAGGCATTGGCCCTGTATTGGCCCAGTACTGTTATGTTAGTTAAATATATATATATATATATATATACATGCACACCCACACCATAGAATAAGTTTACGTTGCTGTGTTTTATAGGCAGTTTAGGTGAGGAAGTGTGGTGAAAGGGAGTTTCATGATAGCTTCTTGAAACGATTTGGGTTTTTTTGGTGGGATCATATTCCATATATGCGAATTGCTTGGGGATAAAATGAAAAGATCATTGCATTTATACGACACGTGGGGGTTACATATTGCCCATAGGTTCGAGAGCGGGTTAGTAGGCCTGGAGGGGGGGGGGTGATCTCAATAATGTTTTGTAGAAGGTTGTGGCTTGTTTAATAATACGTCTTTCGTTCAAGGGTTGGCCATCCAGTAATTAGATCTGTTGGATTTGTGTTCTGTCTGTAATTATTTTTAACAAATCTGGCAGCACAGTGTTGTACTCTTTCAAGGCTTTTAACTTGTGAGATGGTGTGAGGATTCCATATGGGTGATGAATACTTGAGTTTTGGCCAGATTAGCATGTTGTAGGCTGTTTGTTTAACTTCGGGTTTACATGGGCGAAAAGTTCGTTTAATCATGCCTAAAACTTTCGAAGATTTTGAAGCTATGTCAGTGACATGATTTGTCCATGTTAATTTGGAATCCAATTTTACTCCGAGATATGAGTGGCTGGATACTTTAGAAAGTGGCTGGCCAAAAAGCGAGTACTTGTGTGGGCTGGGTTTAATTTTGTTTGTTATAGGCTTGACCAGGGTTGTTTGATTTAAATCATTTGATTTAAATCATTTGATTTAAATCATTTGATTTAAATCATTGATTTAAATCACTCCAAAAAAAAATCATTGATTTATGATTTTTTTTACTTCCGTTTTTTTAATCGCTGATTTATATAAATTTAACACAAATAATTGTTTACAAGCATCGAGATCAACAAAGTTTTGTATGTTTTTTATACAAAACACAAAGTGCGCACACTTGTTTAGCTGTATTGTCACCAGATAGCCTGATAGTCAAATATTTTATGACATTGTGTATGTTTGAGCAATTCCCTTTCTGAATGTAGTGAAGCCACACAAACTTGTCTTCCACAGGAAGTATCTTTTCAACACAGAAGCCCTGAGTTAAAGTCCACTTATAGCTTGTGCTAGTTGTTACCAATTCAGTATGTTGCCTCAGTTGTTTAATACTGTACCAGTTTGTATTCTGGTTAGATACCCTTAGAGTACACAGAGCCCTGGACAGGTGCTAATCCACCCTATAGGCAAACAATAATTACCACTGCTACAGCCTCAGACACACAGCATGCTTTCCTTTCCAAGACAGATTATGCAACTACATGAGGCGAGGCCTTGTGGACATTGTCTAATGTCTTTATATAAGCAAAAATCATGTACCCTCTGTTAAGACAAGAACCCAAATCAATTTGAATAAAACATGTTTGAAAGAGTTTACAAATTTAAACATCTATATAAATATATATATATACCAGATTTAAATAAAATAAATATAAAAAATAAATCCGATTGAAATAAAAAAAATCTGATTTTTTTAATTTTTGGTTTAAAATAATGATTTCTTTCAACCCTGGGCTTGACTATTGTAATTCTCTATCATAATATTGCTCTCAAGGATATATGAAACTTCAGCGTGTGTAGAATTGCTTGTCAAGGGTAGTTACTAAATCGTCTTGTTTCTCACACTCGGTACCACTTCTAAAATCTCTACATTGGCTACCGATTCGACATCGCATTATTTTCAAGATATGCACTATTACCTATCAAGTACTTTCATCTGGTCAACATGCATATTTATATTTGCCGTTCACCCCCCGCCAGAAAGGCTAGGCAGCTTCGATCATCTACTTTACATTTACTTTTTATCCCCATAATTAAGACAAACATTGGAACTAGAGCTTTCTCAATTGCAGCACCTACTTTGTGGAACTCATTACCTGTCAGTGTTAAGTCATGTGAAGATATATCAACATTTCGGCGTCATCTAAAAACCTACCTATTTGACCTGGCCTATCCTCCTTGACTCCTCAATGCACCGCCATCACTGTTGACCATTCGGAATTGAATTTGGATTAAGATTTGCCTAACACTTTGGCATCGGTGCGCTGCTGAGCTCGGTTTTCTGAGGATTTCGGCGCTATAGGAGTCTTCTTTATTGTATTGAAAGGTGGACACATTTAGATACATTAAATTCCATTTGCCAATTGTCTGACCATGTTTGGAGTTGGTTGAGGTCAGTTTGGAGAATTTTGTGGTCAGTTTTGGAAGAAATTTTACAATACATAATATTGTCGTCTGCAAAAAAACGTATAGAAGATTTGATGTTCCCGTGGACATATATCATTTATGTAGAGTAAGAAGAAGACAGGTCCTAGAACTGAACCCTGTGGGACACCAGATGTGACATCTGTGATGTACGACAGGGCTCCGTTAACTGAGACTCTCTGTTTCGGTTGGATAGAAAAGATTTGATCCAATTTTTAGTGTTTCACTTAATGAGGTAAATACTAATACTAAACTAAATTACATTTTTATTTATTTATTGGGCTGCATTTTCCACTAAAATCATTGAAACATAGTTGCGTTAAATATGTTGTAAAGTCTTCCCAAAACCCAAATTATAAAAAGTACAGTACTTTAGCCTTAGAAAAAGGTTTCAATTACAGGCAAGTACACAACAATTGGTACCTAGTTAGACTTACTACTGTCAAGTATGTTCAAATGTACATCGGTGGTGGTTATAATGTGTGTGTGTGTGTGTGTGTGTGTGTGTGTGTGTGTGTGTGTGTGTGTGTGTGTGTGTGTGTGTGTGTGTGTGCGTGCGTGCGTGCGTGCGTGCGTGCGTGCGTGCGTGCGTGCGTGCGTGCGTGCGTGCGTGCGTGCGTGCATGTGCATGTGGGTGCGTTATATGTTTTGCTTTGTGGATATAGTTTCACAACGGTCAACAGGAACCAACAGACACCACAGCCAACAGAAAACTGTTATGTGTATGAATATGACGTGGTCTTACACCCAAGGCCACTACAACTTGTGTTACCACATCACACATTCTGGCTGTAGCACAACCAATATATGTATACGTATTTGTATTTGTATATGTATATATATATATATATATATATATATATATATATATATATGTATATATGTATATATATATATATATATATATATATATATATATATATATATATATATATATATATATATATATATATATATATATATATGTACAAATAGCTGTAACTCATAGTAGACACATTGTTCCTAAATGTTTATTTCATTGTTGTTCGTCACAATAGATATCACCAATGGAATAGTTTTACACAAACTCAGGTTAAAAGGCGAAGCAGAAACGGCGGCCTGTCTTGAAAAAAACAACAAAGGAATAATCCTTTCGACTGCAACAAATATTATGAGTGGGCATTTATTGTTTATTTGCATAAATCCAATATAGCCACCTCCACAAGGTTATGGAGTGGCCTTGACATTGAACGTGACCTTGACATTAAACGTTCCCTTAATGTGAAGGTCAAACTGTTTTCAACAAGTTGACACCAATCTCTAGATATCATTGTAATGTTCCTACTTCCATGTTTACATTTGTGGTGTTTGAGCGCATTCACATGTGAAATGCCATATATAATGACATTATGCATTATACGTGAATGTATACCTGTTTTAACGCAGGCAGATGTTATCATCAGTCTCATCAATGAAACAATCTTCACTTAAAACTACGTATTGTCGCTCCTGGCAGCACTCCTCCCCAAACCACGAGAATAAACCCACAAAGGTGAAGGTCGCTACATGTTTTCGGGGACTATTCATTTGTTCATCCTATGATGATCTGACAGAGGGGGGTATGGAGAAAACAGACAAAATAAAACATTGCCTAAGGGTGACAAGGTGTCACCCGGCATTTTTTGAAAGTGTACACCCTAGTCTTCCTAAATCAGCAGCAAAAACTATAGACCCCAAATCCACGTTTTACCCACTTCTGCTGGACTATACATGTACCATGCCAACACACAATATCAGGACTTTGCCTTTCAATATGCTTGATCTCCTTTCCCTCCAATCTGATGTTCAACTCCTTTTTCTGACTCAGTTGTGCAACTCACACCATCTTCAGTCTAAACTTCTCAAACATCTCCTTCCACTCCTCAAGCGCTTCTTGTCATTCTGCTACTATGGCCAGACCATCTGCATACATTATTTTGCAATGGAAATCGTTTATGCCGATTAAGGTGGAAATAAATGTAATTAAATTTTAAAGGTTGTTTGAAATCCATTAAAAAGGCAAAACAAAAGTTGTGTGCAAATGTTTGAAATATCTGACATAGTAACAGCTATGTCACCAGCAAAATACTATAACATAATCAATAATAAGACAAAATTTGAAATGTTTGTATTATATAAAGTACAATATGTCAAACTCGCATAAAAAATTTATTCATTCACACAACAATTTGTTTTTATTATTTGTCTGTATAAAAAGGCCAAAAAAGTTGGGGGTCCCATGCAACTTTTTTTAATATCTCAAATGAACATCACCAGCAAAAATAGCAAAATGTTTATTAAACCCCATATTTTACCACAATGAGTAATGGTATTTCACTAAAAGTCAAAATGTTAATTTATTATTTATCTCCACACACCTAGAAAAAGTCATGAAGTGCTGGACAGAAATTGAAGTCTTGCTGTCTTGAAATCACTCTCCGAAAAAAAGTTATCACGCTTATCTGTGAGAGATGCCACATCTATAGCATATAATTTATAATTCTTTTACCAATAAATGTATAATTTGTGTTTACTGTTGGCATTATGGATGTAGTTTCAATTGATAATATAATTTTTGTGTTTATTTAGACCAATGTGCCACTATATCTAGCTGGGTAGCCAGCCATCTTAACTCCAACTCCATGATGAACAGTAATGGGTTAAGTGTATGGCCTTGCCCAAACAAATGTTAACTGGAAATTCAGTTAACTTATAAGCACTTTGGAAATTGAAGTAAAATCTGCAGACACGTCTTGATGGTGGGGCTTTTTTAAATATCAATATCTCCCCAGAGAATTAAGCTATAATCAAACTGATTGCATATGTATGCTTCCCAAGTAATGCTATACTTGCATGTTCTTGAATAGATTTTAAGTATCCATTCTTAAAGTTATGCATTTTGGAAATTGGCTTGAAATTGGCCCTTTTCTTGATGGTGGAAGTTAATATTAACATTAATATCTTCCCACATAATTGTGCTATACTAAATGTTTTTGCATTTCTGAACTTTTAGACTGACACTACACTTGCATGATATTTAACAAACAAACAAATTACACTGTATGTTCTTAAAGTTATGCATTTTGGAAATTGACTTGACACTTATTGACTGTGTATCCCCATATAATTAAGCTAGAGTAAAAACTGATGCATTTCTGAACTTCTGAAATAGTGACCTTTACACTGATACTACACTTGTAATGAAACATACAAAAACATCTGACGTGCCCACCAAGAGCGGAGTCAAGCAACTTGACTTCATCCTCGCACAGGCCATTTTGTATGCAATAGCGACGCTATGATATAAATAACTAGTTCACTCCGTATTATGAACGTTCAATATCACATTAAATATTGCATCCCCATATTGCATGGCTCATATTGAACACGAGTGTAACAAAGTACAGGTGCATTCTGGGTTGCGTGAGCCAATGCATCACAAACCAATCAGCAATGAATCTTCCCATTTGTACTCAAGTAGTTATACTCCAAACAGCCCAATCTTGAGCTAACGCAGGAGTTTGGACCAACAGCTTTTAATGTCTTTTCCGAAAGACACGGGCAAAGTGGGGTGAACGAAATTGCCCAAGCTTCGAAACGGCAGAGGTGGAATCGAACTACCGTCCTCTCGATCGTCGGGTGGTGCTCTAACCATTAGACCACCGCTCCCCACACTGATTATGAAACCAGTAACAGGGGAAAAGTTTCATTGTTGTACTACTTGAAGTATCTAGGTTCAACTGATGCTTCGTTGAACTTATGCAAATAATTCACCAAGAAGCTTAAAGGCATGTTCAAAGAGTTATCCGTTAAAATTATTGTCACTTTTCTTATGAAACGCAGGCGGATAATGTGCCAGAAGAACTCGACATGTCAGAGGTTCACCTTTTGCTTGCCCTTTGTGGGGGTGTGGTGCAAGGCTGTCTTGAGTAAGTTTCACATAGTGTTCCCTTTTATGTATTTGTGTATAATGTCATGTGTTATGCATATTTTAAAGTTACAATGTGCAGACTGTAAATTAGTCAACATTTGTTCCATCTACATTGCTTATAACGGATACACACCTATGCTACTATTGTATTACGATATCAGTTAAATAAAAAATTTGTTTCAGACAAGAAAGCGATGGAAAACAATGAAATTACCATTTATTTTTGCCAAATTACAGGTAAACAAATGTAGAAAAATCACCAAATTCATGATCACTTCAATGCTGTTTAAAGACCTTTGATCAGAATGCCATTGTTTGATGTCTGACGAATTTGAGCACCGACCACACATTTTATGACTGGACAAAGTAGTGTATCGACAAATAGGCATACATTGCAAATTAATTATGTTTCTATTTCTCCTCCAGTATGACCATACATTTGTTTGACATCAACAGAGTGAAACAGCTGTGTCATATTCTTAAAGAAGCCTCAATGATCGAGACGCTAATGTAAGTACTATTGATTTTACTAGTAGTGAAGAACGGAGCAAGTTGAGCAATTGCTTTTGTTTTCAGTTTCACATAATTGTATCCTGGTGTAAAATATGAGCCTGAGGGCATTGGCTAAGACAATAGGATGCTATGTTTTTTCCTGTTCAATCTTTATTGAACATTGTGCATTCACATAGAAAGATCTGATTATATGTTAATGTTTTTTGAAAGCATTCCATAAATCCGTAGAATTTCCCACATTGAGTTAAAGCTTACAAAATTCAACACCAGAGAGGTATGCCGTTCGTTTGGGTTGTTGTATGATGTTTCTAATGGTGAGATAAAAAATCAAATCTAGTTAGTATCCACTGAAACATGCTAGCCAGTGTGTCCAACTTTTATATGTAGTGTTTGTGAAATCATCAGACAAACTATATTAAACAATTTATATATACTAAATGTTTGGTAAAACATTAAGTGAAGTGACAATGGAAACGTTGAAAACTCACAAATTTCACCCTTTGTGAGATGTTTTAACTTTGTCATGTGATCAACAAGTGGAGTGTTTACCGTACCAGATCTATTGTCTGAAGTCAATTCTTTCGATGATTTATAAAAAATAGTCAATTTCTTTCCTTAAATTGACAGGATGTTACATAAACAAATTATGCACACACTACACATTTTGGACATCAATGAAACGGATTTGTGGTAGGCTAAATCAGTTGAGGATGGAGTTTTAAATGCATTGTAGTATGATGGAGCAGAACAGTTTTCCTGGGACTGGACGTATCTTCATCTTATTTTCAGTATTATTGGAAGCCTGCAAGCCAGTAAATTTTAACAATAGGATACAATAATGCACTTTTACCAGTAAAGTAAGCATCATTATTTTGTAATTGTCATGTAGAGTTAAGACGTTTTTGAACACATCATTCGTTAAACAAATGTCCTCACATAACATATGGGCATCACACACCACACACACCACCACACCACACACACACACACACACACACACACACACACACACACACACACACACACACACACACACACACACACACACACACACACACACACACACACACACACACACACACACACACACGTACACCACACACACACCACACACACACACACTCACACACACACACCACACACACACACCACCCACACACACAACACACCATACACACACACACCCATGCCCGCACATAACATAATATGGGCATCAAGGTTGGGTTTCTGACAGAGAGGTATTTCTGATGTGACAATGTCAGAAACTAGTTTCTTACTGGTTTCTGACGTCAGAAACCCGTTAGAAATATATAAAATTTATGATTTTGCTAATTATATAACCTATAAATTGGAAGAGTAATATTTAAGTGTCTACTGACTTCCTTTGATTGTTTGGAGAAATTATATAATGTGGACTATCGGTGTATTTAGAAGGAAGCTCAAGGAACACTTTGGGACTTGGTCAAACTGTTCCTTATATTTGTTGTTCCTTAAATCCATGGCTATATAATTATAACAGAGTACTGTAACAGGACTGCACAGGAATTTCAAAGTTGTTCCTTTTAAATAGGTGTTTCTTATATCAGGAGTCCTTATATAATGACAGTCCAGTGTACCATACAAAGAACAACAAATTCAAGAGTAATTGTACATATACAATTAATATATATTAATGTATATTTTAATAAACATTTAAAGGTACATTACATTCATTAACAGTGTAGCTCAGAGACAAAATGTTAAACTACATGTATCCACAATTGAATCTTTCTTTGATATTGATTTGTCTAATCTTACACAATGAAGCTGTGCATAGCTCACTATCAGCTCAGAGCAGTGAGCAGTACAACAGTTCAGTTCTTTCTCAATTGCTTAAGTTTAAATCTTTTGTTGGCTTCCAATTGTTTTATTAACACAGCCACACAGGTCTGTGCACAGTCCTAACACAGTCCCTTGATGTCCTCTCCAGTGTTATCACTGGTATGCACCTACACCCACCTAACTTCTTTCATGCTTTCCCAATTGTGATTGACACCTGTCCTGTTCTTTTGAAAGCTCCCTGCCAAGTGAAACCATGCTGCAACAATTACACAGATCTGTTATAATTTCTATCTGCTAACAAATTGGTGTAAAATGCAAACATAATAGACTGCACATAGTAAAAGTTGCAATTATATATAACAGGTTACTAATGCATTACTACATTGATTTTCTGACATTTTGACGAGGTGGTAAATACCATGGTATTTACCATGATATTTACCAACTTGTCAGAAACTTGTATGGTTATAATATCCTACATTTATGGTAGATATTGTTAATACTGTGATCACATGACAAACAAGGAAGTACTCAAAGGAACAGCTTCTTATGCAAATAAATATCAGATGAATAAGGGTCAATAAGTTAGTCATGTGGCTCATCTGATAATAACAGACTTCGTAAAGAAATTCTATGCTCCAACTGTCGGAAGGTTCAAAAAGAAGCTGCCCCAAACTTAGATACAAGGATGTAGATCATTGATTTTTGCAAAACGAAAGCACCCATCCACCCCTTTTCATTGATGATTCTGAAGTCTTACAAGCTGATTCTCTGTAAAAGTTTTGGGTTCGACTATTTCAAAAGATCTTTCCTGGTGTAATAACTCGATTGACATCATTAAAAAAGCTCAAAAACGCATGTACTTCCTTAGACACCTCAAACGATTTGGCTTATCTCAAGCTATATTAACACGTTTCTACCACACAGTTATTGAAAGTGTCGTCGTTTTTTATTACTGTCTGGTTTGGTTGCGCCAGCTAAGATGAAATTAATCAAATTGAATCAGTCGTCAAGAACGCGTCTAAACTAATCGGGTTAAATATGCCGTCCATCAGATCTCTTGATCTATCTCGCAGTTTGCGTAAATCCAAGCATATTGTACAAGACGCATATCATCCAGCCAGCCATCTCGTTGAACTCCTTCCCTCCAGTAAGCGCTACCATTGCATAAAAACTAAAACGAAGCGATTCAACAATAGTTTTTATCCTCAAGTGCTGAGATTTTTAAACGGAGAGCCATCATAAGTGTCTTGCCTCTGGCCGGTAGTTGCAATGTCGCGTTTTTCTTCTTTTTTTTCTTTTAATTTTGCAATCTATTATATTACTCTTGTTTGTTTTCAACTGTTTTTAGTATTACGATTGTGAAATGTAATGTTTAGTTTCATGTGTTATTCGGTGCATGAGTGTATGTTTGTGCTAACGCCGCAATACTACAAATTCCTTGTACTTGTTACTTGGTAATAAAACGTATCTTATCTTATTATCTTATTGTAGTCAAGCAAGATTTTAAGAAAAAAGTATAATACTCCAAGCAGTGGTACTCACTTGCCCAAGATAGGCCCAGGTGGAGAGGGCTCTTGCAGTCTGAAACAAGCGAGCAGTCATACCTGGCAGCGAGAAAGGGAGAGGTAGATAGAGAGACATACATATAATATGGTTTAATCAGCGGATAGTGAGTGGGAACATCTGTTTGTGATGTTTTAACCCAGGAATATAATTTACTTGATAGTTTGGACCATAATGAGGTGTTTGCAAATGAAGAGGCTGGAAGGCTGGTTGGAACTGCCTTGACTTCGATGTCACAACTACGTGTATTACAGTAAGTGTTATTAATTATTGTGACATATTAAAAGTATACAGTTGTTTTAATCATAATTACCTCTCAAGAAACTTGCAGTTTGTTTTTGAATATTTCGACTGCATCTCGCAGTCTTCTTCAGCAGACTGAAGTTACGGATGTGTCACATGACCAATGTCATGTGACACAAGCTGGAGTAGGACTGGTGGGAGCTCCTGGCCGACGTCTCGGTTCAGCGTAGGTTTGTTTCTGTGGATGTTAATCGCCTCCTTTATTTTTCTCCTGTGCCAGTTCTCCTCGTGGTCTAGAATATTGACGTCCTTCATAGAGCACTGATGACCTGTGTTCAGTTTGTGTTCACTTATAGCTGATAGGGGTTGGCGACAAGATAGATGTTCTTTGATTCTTGTGCCAAGTGTTCTGGCTGTTTCTCCTATAATGTTGGTCACATTCTGGACATTGTATGTCATATACTACCCCACACTTTGCTGCCTTTGCTGTTCTGTCTTTTGGGTGTACCAACAGTGACCTCAGGGTGTTGATAGGTTTGTGGTAAACCGGGATGTTATAGGACTTGAAAATCCTTGCTACTTGTTCTGATAGTTTACTAATGTAGGGCAGACCTATGGCATGTTGTCTTCTGCTGGTTTCTGTGGTAGTGTTCTCCTTCCTTCTCATAGGTTGCGTGGTGTTAAACATCCAAGTTTTGTAACCGTTTGCTTTCAGCACTTTCTTGATGTGGTCCACCTCTGTGTTCTTGTCTTCTCCTTCCGTTATCAGGTTTTCTGCCCTTCAGTCTGCTGAAGAAGACTGCGAGATGCAGTCGCAATATTCAAAAACAAACTGCAAGTTTCTTGAGAGGTAATTATGATTAATATTAATAACCAAGAAACCGGATCATCTATCCATTCAAGGATATACAGTTGTTGTTCAGGTAATTTACACATAACATGCAACAGTTGAGAGAAGTGATGTTGTTACACAATGGGTTTGTGTTGTTGATGAGATTTATGAGAAACACATCATTACGTTACAGTTTGTGGGACTGTAGTCTCTCCGACGAGTCATTTTCTCACATTGCTGACGGCATTATTCAAGGATGTCCTCAAATGGAGGAACTCAAGTACGATCACATTTATTCATTCACTCCATATCATTTACAAAACGGGTATATGTTAAGTATATATTGCCGCCTCCCAAATATGCTCACAGAAACAAACTTCACCTCCCCCCGCCTCGTATTCTATGGGTTCTGATGCTTGTGCAAACCTCATTCATTATGACTGATGTCTGAGTCTTGGGGTAATTAATTTGTAAATCTCTTTTGTTTTGGAACTTATTTGGTAAAAGACATTAAACATAATAAATCTGTAGAACACAATATGTCAAAATAACAAATGCCATCAGATTATTGGATTTATAGATAATGATTGTGTGTTATATAAACAACAAGACATAAAAATGTATATATTCACCCCACAACATTTAGCTCCACCCTCATGAATAGATGCTGCTATTTTCGAGTTAATTTCTATTTAAATAACTATTGTTTACCTTGTGTACCATACAAGGTGTTTGTGTGCGTGTGCATGCTTGCACGTGCATGTACGAGTGAGTGCGTATGTGCGTGGGTGTGTATCAGACATCTGTTTACTATTTTGTCCATTGTTTACAGTATTCCATTCAACTTCAACCTTACAGACGCCAGTGAAAAAACTTTCAGAAGTCTCCTCATTCAAATACCCCAGTTGAAAATATGGTAAGTTTATGTCTTTGAAACCTACACATGTGTTAGTTTATGCATTAACATACGCATGTACAAAGATGTGTTAACACAATTATATATGTCGTGTTGCCTTCTTCTGTCTCTTTCAGGGCACTTGGCGGCTGTGGCTTGAATTTTGCATGTGTGTATCTTATGCAGTTGGAGTTTGGCGAAAGGTTAGATACGGTAAGTCACTTCTCTGTTGTCATCGTCCATGTCACACCCACCAACTACTCAACTGTGACCTACTACTCTGTCAACTCCATCAGGCGTGTTCAGCAGATGAACTGCCACTGACTGTTTCAAATGACAACTTTATTAGATGCCACCATAAAAAAGTCCGGCCTTGATGTGACATGGTAGCTGTAACCTTTGATGTCAACTTAAACCCAATTTACCCAACTGCTGCTAAACAGACAGACAGATGCCAAACAAACAACCCAAAGTATGTCTTGATCGACAATGATGCCCCAATGACCTGAGGTTTGCAAACAGCCGGAATCAACACACTGAAGAATGGCAAGGCAACAGGCTTAGATGACAGCCAAACAGACCTCATCAAACATTTCAGGCCAAATGCCAATGATTGGTTGTTATGCCTTTTTCTTCAACAATTGTGTCATCAGCAACAAAATCCCCAAGCTATGGCGACAAGCACAGGTAGTGGCACTCCTGAAACCAGGGAAAGATCTGTCTGAGGCAAAGAGATTCAGACCCATCACCCTGCCCTGCCACAGGTACAAGCTGTTCAAGCGACTGATCGTGAAGTGGTTTGCCCAACATGTTGATGGAAAAATAATACCCAGAACAGATCAAGTTCCATCCAGGAAAATCATGCATGGGCCAGCTGTTCAACTTGACAGAACACATCTTAGATGGATTTGAAAATGTCCCGCCCCCTTTCCTGCCGACGATCGTGCACACTATCATGGACCGGGCAAAGGCATACGCCATAAAATGGCAACAACTCGTATGAAGCACAACAAGACTAACAGGAAATTCTGACACAAAGTATTCATATACCAACTAAGTTATGTATTCACACAAGAAAAGTACCCAATCCCCAAAACGCTCCTTCCATTTATCTTAAACAACCCTATCACAAAACTGGCATGTTGGTGTTAATAAACAACTGAAACATTTAAACCAAAACAATTACAGGCCCGAACGAACTGCCAGTCAGAGTTCTTAAAGAAACTGCAGAGCAAATAGCCCCCATGTATTCTTTGTAAAGTCATAGGGCGCCTCACTCTAAGTAAATATATGAAAATACCTGCACACACATAACATTACCTTCCACTTCTAACACGGATTCCAGTGATGACAGTCTTGACTCTCAACTCGTTGAGTCTGCCCATGACTGGATGGCTGCTGGACAATGAGACACAAACTGAAGCACTCTTGCAAAGGCATTTTATCAAAACTAATATCGTATGGAATCACTGGAAACACACATGACTTGGTCAGATCTTGGCTATCAAACCATAAACAGAGTGTCTTGGTTAATGGAGCCCTGTCACACATCACAGGTGTTACATCTGGTGTCTTACAGGGCTCAGTTCTTGGACTTATCTGCTTACTCTACATAAAAGACATGGAATGGAACCATCAAATCCCTCGTATGCATGAATTATCGCAGATGACAGTATTATAATTATATCGTAAAACCCAGCCACTCGTATCTCTGAGTTAGATGATATTCCAAATTAACCAGGTCGAATCATGTCAGACATAACCTCAGTCTTCAAAAGTCCTAGGCATGATTAAACAACTCTAGGCTCATGTAAAGTTAAAGAAACGACCTACTACACTACTTAGCTTAGGTCACAGTTCAAGGATGAGTCATCAAATGATGAATGAAAGGCTGATACATGAATATAGACATACTCATAGAATTTGGAAGTAATGGTGGTTGATACTTGAAAAATAGCTAATTATGGTGGCTCTCACGCTAGCTGCATTTTCTTTAAGCCTTAGTGAGAGTCTCCTGGTAGTTCTTTTATGTTCAAGAAATATATATTTATTTCTGTTGAATAAAGAAATTCCAGTTCCAGTTTTGAGAGTATTGAAAATCTTAATGTCTAATTACTGCAGCAGTGAGTTGATATGTTTTGGTAAACATATATATCCCTACTATAGTAGCGTTAATATTGTATTAACAAAATAAAATCTGTGGTCGATAATATATGTTTGCAGACAGCCCGATAGTAGCCGCAAATTAGAGCCAGCGGTCATCAAAGCTGAGGCCAATGTGTTGCTGTGGACCTGGAAAATGAATAGGCAGACACGGGACAGGCGGACACAGGACAGGCGGACACTTGTCAAATACACAGAAAGTTATGTTTGTTCAATAATACAGTCAAACACATGTAGTTGTATAACTGATAATGTGCATAAATTTCAATAATTTTATCGCTGTTGAAGAGTCAAAACAAAAGAAGTCCACTGTGATCTGCACCATGTGGTAGGGTAGATATCTGTCTATTAGACTAACGTCTAACACAGGAAAGTGGACTTTATTGTTTTTATTCCTCGACAGATGTTGTTGAGGGATCAAAACAATGACAATCCATTTTTGGATCTTAGAAGTCAGTGTAATACTCATATCCAACCAACCAAGAGGTCCAGATCAAAATGGACTTCTAGTTGACTCCTCAACAGCGTTATGTTTGGTAGGATACAGGTGGATCCTGGATTTGTCCAAAAGAGGTGAAGATTTTAATTTGGTGGATTTTGAGTGGCAGGCAATGTGTAACATTCCTTGCAGCGCACAAGAAATGTTCAAGGTGTAGACTAAAAAAATTATACCTGTATGTTTTCATCTACAACAGATATAACAAACAAACAGACAACAAAAATTTTATAGCCTGTTCTATTGGGGACACACGAAAAAGGTAGCATGACTCTGTACCCAGAGATCAAGGACATGATTTTGTGAGATACAAAAATAGATTCACCTGCACAGGTGGATTCAGCAGCTGCCCTGCCAATGTGGTTTCATATAATATTTTATGACAGCTATGAATATCACCAATTGCTCAATATTTCAGTGTTTCTATCAAATTGGCATTTGAATTGGTTCCCAGTCCGAATTGTTTGCCCCACCGTACTGATGAGGCTGCAAGTGAATCTATTTATGTGTACACTGTTAATGCAGGTATGTGTTTGTGAAGCCAAATGCTTCGTAATAAGTAAAATGATCTGCTGTGGAAGAATTACACAAGAAAATTGCTCTCTTAGAAACATTGGCCCACTTTGGTCCTAGCCCCTTATGGAACATGGTGCCACTGCATGACTGAAAGTTTGGGACTTTGCCTTGAGAAAATCACTGTTTTGCTTAAAGGTCCCTCCTCAATTCGATTTTTGCTAGCCTCATTTCAAATTCATTTTGCGAAAAATCAAACCTACCTAGTATCCACTGCAGCATGCTAGCTCGTTTGTACAACTTTTGTATGTAGGTTTTGTGAAATCGTCAAACTATTAAATTACTTAATGTTTGGTCAAACATTAAGTGAAGTGAAAATGCTGAAAACTCACGAATTTCACCCTTGGTGAAACTTTGTCATGTGATCAGCAAGAGGATGGAAGTCATGTGATCAGCAAGAGGATGGAAGTCATGCCCATAATTGGCATTGACCTGCAGTGTCCTGCACATTGTTTACCATTTTGGATATCCACAATCTACGAACTGGATTCGTGATAGGCTAGATCAGTTGAAAGTGCCCCATAAGTAAACTTATGTCCTGTTGATAATTGAAATTGCACCTTTGTGTCCTAGCCGAGGGAGTAAAGTGCTTTTTTGTGGAACATGGTGCCATTTTTTATAACTTTTATAACCATTTGGACCTGGTATGCTTATATTACTACCATATTGTACATTGGCTGTGCACACTATGCTGGAGGCTTTGTATATTGTATATACATATCAGTGTGCACACAGGCAATCCTTGTCATGCATGTAATGTCAATAAATAATTGTGGACAGCACATTTACAACCAAAGCAGTAGTCAGGTTGGCTCGACAGAGACAGGGCTGCCATTATTACTACTTTACTACAACTTATCTGTGTGTGTGTGTGTGTGGTGTGCGTGTGCATGCATGCGTAAATGTATATATGTATGTATCATAATTTTATTTGCATTTATACACATCTCTATTCTATATTTAACGTTTTGTATTAAATTAGATTTTATACAGTGCTTTGAGCATTTTAATGGAAACTGCGCTGGATAAATTTTTTATTATTATTATATATTATTGTAGCATGTAGAGTCAATGCAAACACACCACGAACACATGGGGAATCATGTAGTCAATGCAAACACACCACGAACACACGGGGAATCATGTAGTCAATGCAAACACACCACGAACACACGGGGAATCATGTAGTCAATGCAAACACACCACGAACACACGGGGAATCATGTAGTCAATGCAAACACACCACGAACACACGGGGAATCATGCTGCTCATACAATGCTCTTACAAAACGAATTGATAAAACAGTACAAGAGATAAAGCAAGATTGGAGGATTCAGGGTAGGTTGGTCTGATGGGGGGACTGTTACAAAGTCTAGTTTATCTCAAATAAAGTAAATCTGATGCATGAACTCCAAGGGGTATACATTGCTAGTACACCATCTAAAGCCTGCAGCACACTAGCCGATTTGCCATCGGCTGATAAATAATCGGTTAGTGTGCTATGAATTTTGACAAGTCTACGACAAGATCGGGGCTTGTTGGGCAATATCTGACAGCGCTAGATCTCAGGACGTCGTGTCGGGCAATATATGAGTGCTTGATCTCAGGACGTCTTGTCAGGCAATATCTGACAGTGCTAGATCTCAGGACGTCTTGTCGGGCAATATCTGACAGTGCTAGATCTCAATACGTCTTGTCGGGCCTTATTGGCTAGTGTGCTGCAAACCCAGACAAACTGTTGGGGCTCGCGCATGTACTGACCAATAGGAAGCATGATTGCAGTTATGTGTACTAACATTATTTCAGGTATTTTGGCTCAATTCCAACCTCACCAGTACAGCCATGCCAGATGCAACAAATCATAGCTAGTGTGCTGCAAGCTATCTGGCTTGACAAATTTTGACCCCGATGAAAAATCTGCTAGTGTGCTGCTGGCTTAAGCCTATCCAATTAAGATAGATATGTATTATGCTTAAATCATCATGTTCATGCCAAATATAGAACGCAGGGTACCAGATTTTGAAATAGCGGCACCTCGTAGTTTTCACAATTTCCACAGAGCTACCATGTTAGGAGACAATAGGAGTTCAGCGGCATATTGCAAAATCTAGGTGGTCTAATTGTCAGTGGCATTCTAATTATAGCTCCTGGGATACTTCTGGCCCATGAAACTAGAACAAGTTTGCAATGCTTAATTAAATAAACAACATATCTGATTTAATTTTGATGCTGCAATGACTAATTTGGATGAAATCTCAAACAAATTTGTAATTTTAGGATTGTTTTAGTCAACAAAACTGATCAGAATTGGTTATGTATTTGTCATTGATGGTACAATTTTAACTGTACATTGTTGAATGTGCAGTGTAGTCTTAGCTTCACTTAAATGAACATCATTTACTGAGAATGAGAATTAAGTATTAGCCTACAGGTCAAACATGTGAACATGGTCCACTCTATATTGTCCATTCGGATAAGCACCAATTTTCATAAGCAATAATCTTAAGAAACATGCATCATCTTGTGAACTGGCTCATTCCTGGTGAATGTATCATTCTAGCTTAATGTCCCATTCCAGCCAAATGTCTCATTCTGGCTTAATGTGTCATTCCAGTCAAACATCTCATTCTTGTTGAATGTCTCATTCAAACCAAATGTTTAATTCCAACTGATGTCTCATTTGAGCTCAATGTCCCTTCTAGTTCAATGTCTCATTACAACTGATGTCTCATTCTATCAGTGTTCCATTCCTGCCAAATGCCTCATTCTAGTGAACTGTCTCATCCAGCTGAATGTCCCTTTCTATGAACACTCTTGGTGGTGCTGCCATCTACCCACGTTCACAGATCAAGTCAATCACCTGTAAACAGAACATACAGATCAGCCAGTGTACGCTACAGCTACTTAGGCATCATAAACAGAACATACAGATCAGCCAGTGTACGCTACAGCTACTTAGGCATCATAAACAGAACATACAGATCAGCCAGTGTACACTACAGCTACTTAGGCAACGTAAACAGAACATACAGATCAGCCAGTGTACGCTACAGCTACTTAGGCAACGTAAACAGAACATACAGATCAGCCAGTGTACACTACAGCTACTTAGGCATCATAAACAGAACATACATATCAGCCAGTGTACGCTACAGCTACTTAGGCATCGTAAACAGAACATACAGATCAGCCAGTGTACACTACAGCTACTTAGGCATCGTAAACAGAACATACAGATCAGCCAGTGTACGCTACAGCTACTTAGGCATCGTAAACAGAACATACAGATCAGCCAGTGTACACTACAGCTACTTAGGCATCGTAAACAGAACATACAGATCAGCCAGTGTACGCTACAGCTACTTAGGCATCGTAAACAGAACATACAGATCAGCCAGTGTACACTACAGCTACTTAGGCATCATAAACAGAACATACAGATCAGCCAGTGTACGCTACAGCTACTTAGGCATCGTAAACAGAACATACAGATCAGCCAGTGTACACTACAGCTACTTAGGCATCATAAACAGAACATACAGATCAGCCAGTGTACACTACAGCTACTTAGGCATCGTAAACAGAACATACAGATCAGCCAGTGTACACTACAGCTACTTAGGCATCATAAACAGAACATACAAATCAGCCAGTGTACACTACAGCTACTTAGGCATCGTAAACAGAACATACAGATCAGCCAGTGTACACTACAGCTACCTAGGCATCGTAAAAATGTCCTGGTTTCTCATCAGTGTGTGAATTTGAAAATAGGTGCAACAAAACTTTTTTATTGTCTTCTAAATATGTTTTTTCCAAGCAACAAACAATAAGCAAGATCCGAGTCACGCTCAAGGGCACTTTTTGTACATTTCTGCAGAGGGTGTAATAAGTACACTTGGTATCTCCATCAGCATACCAAAGAAACCTGATCCCTCATTTACTTTTAGAAAACGTTCTGATGAGAAGCTGGGATTTTATTATATGTCACCTTACATATAAAAATGGTACAAGGCACCTAAGTGTGGATAGCACAACATAAAGCAACATATTGTTAACATGATTATTAATTAATTACATAATAATAACTATAATATATTAATATAACTGTTTTAGTTACTTAAATCCTTGTCAACTTGAACTTAGAGGTGTAGCAAACTAGAATTGTTAAGCATGATATTGTAAACAGGGACGCATGAGTCATCATCAGCAGAGGTTAAGGGGCTGGCAAAGGATTTAGGGGGAAATGCAATTTTGAAAATAATGCCGTTTATTAACTCTATGGCTCAGATTTCACCAATCATTTTCAAAACACATACGTGAACGATTTTCTAATCATAAATGCAAATGAAATTTGTTTTATTTGAACTATCCTCCCGAAGTGGTACCCCAGCCAGTTTTAAAAGATATATATTTCTGATAACCACAATGAAATTCTACAAGTTTATACGACAATGAACAAGATTGTTTGTATGACAATGAACAAGTTTGTTTGTATGACAATGAACAAGTTTGTTTGTATGACAATGAAAAAGTTTGTTTGTATGACAATGAACAAGTTTGTTTGTATGACAATGAACAAGTTTGTTTGTATGACAATGAACAAGTTTGTTTGTATGACAATGAACAAGTTTGTTTGTATGACAATGAACAAGTTGTTTGTATGACAATGAACAAGTTTGTTTGTATGACAATGAATAAGTTTGTTTGTATGACAATGAACAAGTTTGTTTGTATGACAATGAACAAGTTTGTTTGTATGACAATGAACATACGTTATCATCTTGTTGATTCATGCAAGACAGCGATGCCAACTACATCACAGAAGGGGTGTAGTACAGCCACCCCAGTGAAGTCATGTGACCATAATATAACTTACACTATTCTCCATGGTGATGGGGTCGAGGCAGCGATGTAGGGCGCTGCCAACAATCTCATCCAATAGGAAGTGCACCAAACTGTGGAAGATGCCAGACATGGAGTAATTAACTTGAACAGTTCATGAAATTACAATTAGATTTAACAAGATTTAACAAGATTGCCATCTCAAACAACAAGTTCCAGATGGCAAGTGGACAAGGAAGCCATTGGCTTATCGAGAGTCCAACAAGTTTCTCATCTATGTGTAGCCTGCCCTTATCAGATATCTGTCAATTTTATGTTTAAACATATTCACACTACTAGCATTAACACAATCATTTGGCAATTTGTTCCATTCATTTATCACCCTCTGTGAGAAAGAGTACTTTCTCATGTCCAACCTACACTGCTCCTTAACTAATGCTGCTTTGTGTCCTCTGGTTCTAATGCCTTCTTTAAGTTTGAAGAACATATTCCTATCAACATCCTCATAACCATTCACTATTTTAAACACTTAACAATTAACTAAGGCATTTTCCAGGTAAGTTAAATTAACCTCACAAATTGTTCAAGTCAATTAAAATTAAATTAGCCTGACAAATTCTTTAATTAAGATTTAACACTAATTGAATTTAGTTAATAATTAAATTAAGTGTTAGTAAATATGATGAGTACATTAATGTTTAACGTTTTTAATTAAATTAACCTATCAAATTCTTTAATTAAATTAAATTAATAACTTTAATTCAATTAACAATTAAATTAAACATTGGTAAAATTGCAGATTAGAGTCATATGTAACTGCTTTTTGTAAGTTTAAGCACTTGATGCAAGTCATCATTGAAATAATACACATAAATTGTTTACAGATATGATAAGTTTACTATATCATGTTACTGTCATGGTAGAACAATTCAGAGTTGTGTGTCTCCTTGAGACTCCCATTCAAATGCCTGAATCTGATTACTTCCCCAGTTGAAAGTCTTATTATGCCTTAAGCAGCATATTTCAGCCACTTAAGGAGGTGAAGTGAATGTTGAGTTACACTAGCTTACACTAAATATTTTCCAGTAAAGAAGCCACAGTGATGTTCTCTGGAGAGTGGTTTGCCACTCAATTCGTTGACTGTTTCCATCTTTCTCCAACAGGTAGAAAAGCATATCAGGTGAGCAGCAAACAGGTAATTAAATAATTCTAAATAACTACCTTTGTGGTTTTTTAAAGACGTCGCCAATTGACGTCAGTGTGAGACCATGGCTGCATAGATGACAATGGAAAGCTTTATTATTAATAATAAGATACTCACTTCTCGTCGGAGACAAACCTCCACAGGTAGAGTTGTAGGTAGTGAGCATCCACCTGAATCTGTTGCAGGCCGTAGCGGCCAAATGTCCGCAGACGCACACACTCCAGGAACGTCTGCAGTCACAATAACACATCCATGTCAAACAGACACACACACACTCCAGGAACGTCTGCAGTCACAATAACACATCCATGTCAAACAGACGCACACACTCCAGGAACGTTAGCAGTCACAATAACACATCCATGTCAAACAGACCCACACACTCCAGGAACGTCTGTAGTCACAATAACACATCCATGTCAAACAGACACACACACTCCAGGAACGTCTGTAGTCACAATAACACATCCATGTCAAACAGACGTACACACTCCAGGAACGTCTGCAGTCACATTAACACATCCATGTCAAACAGACCCACACACTCCAGGAACGTCTGTAGTCACAATAACAAATCCATGTCAAACAGACGCACACACTCCAGGAACGTCTGCAGTCACAATAACACATCCATGTCAAACAGACACACACACTCCAGGAACGTCTGCAGTCACAATAACACATCCATGTCAAACAGACGCACGCACTCCAGGAATGTCTGCAGTCACAATAACACATCCATATCAAACAGACGCACGCACTCCAGGAACGTCTGCAGTCACAATAACACATCCACGTCAAACAGACGCACACACTCCAGGAACGTCTACAGTCACAATAACACATCCATGTCAAACAGACGCACACACTCCAGGAATGTCTGCAGTCACAATAACACATCCATGTCAAACAGACACACGCACTCCAGGAACGTCTGCAGTCACAATAACACATCCATGTCAAACAGACACACGCACTCCAGGAACGTCTGCAGTCACAATAACACATCCATGTCAAACAGACGCACACACTCCAGGAACGTCTGCAGTCACAATAACACATCCATGTCAAACAGACGAACACACTCCAGGAACGTCTGCAGTCACAATAACACATCCATGTCAAACAGACGCACACACTCCAGGAACGTCTGCAGTCACAATAACACATCCATGTCAAACAGACGCACACACTCCAGGAATGTCTGCAGTCACAATAACACATCCATGTCAAACATGCTAGGATTGCAGTGACAAGCCAGTACATGCTGGGATTGTAGTGATATGCCAATGCATGCTGGGATTGCAGTGATAAATTAGTGCATGCTGAGATTGTAGTGGTAATCCAATGCATGCTGGGATTGTAGTGATAAGCCAATGTATGCTGGCATTGTAATGATAAACCAGTGCATGCTGGTATTATAGTGATATGCAAATGCATCCTGGGATTGTTGTGATAAGCCAGTGCCTCCTGGGATTGTAGTGATAAGCCCATGGATACTGGGATTGTAGTGATAATCTGATGGATCCTGGGATTGTAGTAATAAGCCAGTGCATCCTGGGATTGTAGTGAAAAGTTGACGCATACTGGGATTGTAGTGATAATCCAATGCATGCTGGGATTGCAGTGATAAGCCAGTGCATGCTGGTATTGCACTGCACAGCCATAATGAAAACAGACAGAACAGTGAACAGGTAGTGCTGTCTAAGGACAGATACACATTAGCCAGGTTACAGGACAGCTAAGGACAGATACACATTAGCTAGGTTACAGGACAGCTAAGGACAGATACACATTAGCCAGGTTACAGGACAGCTAAGGACAGATACACATTAGCAAGTTACAGGACAGTGGCCACATGAAATTCATGGTGCAAATAGTTTTATGACTGACACGAACCCGTAGAAGTTCACAGAATTATCACATCAAGCGAGATTAATGATCCAATGCTGTGTTCACACACATTTAGCTCAAATTAGGTAGTCAGGAAAACTTTTTATTTTTATTATGGATTTTCAACAATGTTCAGAGGTGAGACGACTAAACTAAAATAACAAGTGAAATGTGAATAATTCTGGATTAACCTTTACATTTGCTTTGACACGTAACAGGAATATGGAATTAGCTCGGTCAAACTTCTGTGTGTGAACAGAGATTAACTTTAGACAAGATGTCCCCACCTTGAGACTGATCTTGATGATTCCAGTGAGCACTGACACCTTCGAGAACTCAACAGTGCTGAAGTTCTCAATCCGCTCAGAGAACAACTTCTGTATGTTACTCATTAGGCTGTTGTCTATGGTGCTGTAACAGTTGTCATGGCAACACATGAACACTGCATGAAAAAACATGACCATGCATGCACGCACAAAAGGACACACACAATTCAGAATATTTGACTATGTGGTTTGGCACTTACATACATAATACTTAATATCCGTAAAAAGATGCGAGAATATCCGTATGGAATTTGATAGCTATAAATATTTCTAAACGGAGCAGCTGCTGTCACATCTGCCATGAATGCAGCATTAGGTACTCTTTAAAGCCTGTTGAAACAATATGAATGAGGTATGCCCATCCATTTACACACTCATCAAATTATCATGCAACAAGTAGAAGTCGGGCACAGTATAGTATTTAGAAGGTAATACAGGAAGCTGGTGAGGAATCGGTTAAAGTGGGCAGGACACATGGATTGAATGGACGGGGAACAGTTAACGAAGAGAGCGGATGCACTCAGAGTGGAGGGTAAAAGGAGACGAGGAAGACCGAGACGGGAGAACTGTGAAAACAGATTTGGTGGGAATGGGAGAGGAGTGGAGAATGACAGCGAGGGATGGGGGAAGTGGAGACAAAAACAAAAATCAACTATCAGTATCGATGCAACCCTCACCCCGGACTTCAGGGGTAAAGAGCAAAGCTGCATAACTCAGAAGACAGAGGTTCAAATCCCTGCACTGACCTGGGTGTGAAACTCCAGTTCGACCGGGTCGCTGGGTGTGACGTGTAGCTATGTTTGGTCGAGTCGCTGCTGCGGTCGCGACACACACCCTCCTCATAGAGCTGACCCACCTCGCTGTCAATACACGTCACATCCTCGACCACACGCTTCATGACTGCACGCACATTGCAGGGCTTGATCATGTTGAGCCAGTCACGTGTCTTGACATTTTTACGCAGCATCTGTGGCCATGTAGAAATATTTTTTATTAAATGTGTGTCGGTCAGTGTGTGATGACAACGACAGAGTAAGCCAAGTCATGTGATAATGACAATTATGATGACATGATAGTTACAATGACATATGCAACTATGGTTCATAATTATCATAATAATGTCTTGTTTAGTAAGTAAAGCCTATATTTCACAATAGCAAAAATGTGATGTTTATAATAATAATGTGTGCTTGTTCTACTGTCACAGATTATTGATAATTATTACATGTTGTATTTATTTTAGACTAGTAGAAGTGTAGACAAAATGAGAACTGCTGAACATTACAAATATGAAACCAATTCTGAACAATATCACTGACATAACAAACAAACGATAAAGACATCTTGAAAGAACATGGTTGAGATTTCCTATAAATTATAACTTTGATGCAACCAGCATAGATTTAAATGAAGGTACCTCTGATAACAGAACACGAATAAAATCCGAGTCATGACACCAAATTTGTTAAAAATGAACGTAACCTCCACCAGCGATATCATGAGGCCCTGCACCCTCACGTAGCAGTTGAGAAGTTTCTGGGCAGTTGAGAAGTTTCAGCTCAGCACACAGTTGAGAGCAGGACATCCCTTGGGTCGCGTCATCTACAGTGTATCATGAACTGCTCATCAGCTAATGTCAGCTGTCAACATGTCACATAATTTACACATAACTCTATATATGTAAGCGTCACTATTGTATTGATTTATGAATTTGATAATAATTTTTTTTAGCAATGTTGTATAACTTGTATTTTAAGCGCCTTGATTGTAATTCCGGTTATACGCCGCTATATAAATAAAGGTTATTACTATTTGTTATTTATGTCACACTTTCATTCAGCAGTTTTTAAGATTTGTTAACAAACATGTTAACAAACATGTGGTAATAAATGTTACAGTTATGCCTGCTGACAATGTTCTTATTTATAGGCAGTCTGCAAAATAATACAACCTTTTTCATTCTATATTCTTTCATATTATATACTTTGAAAACAACTAGTAAATCCAAATTTATTCATGGGATGAACTATGCATATTGGAAGCTCAGCATTTAGTCAATATTGGCTTGAACACAGAAACCACACTGCACTATTTGCTTGAACACACAAACCACACTGTATTGCAATAGCATATGGCTTCCAACCAGGGCTTTCAATTAAAATGTTCTGCTACAATTATATTTTTGCTAATTACAATAAAGATAATTATAATTATGATTCATAAAGAATGTTGCTTTGAAACGTTGCAGTTTTCCAGTTCAACATAGTTATTAGAGATGGAATTGTTTACTTCGCTGACTACGTGGGTTATAAAAGCTGTTCAACAACAAGTTATATCAAGGACAATACAAAAACATTTTTACAAATATGTATTTTTTATTTGTGACATAATTGGATTATAGTTAAGCAATATAATAAGGTATATCAATTAAATTATATATAATGAGGTATATGAATTACAAAGTTAAATCACAATTACATAAATGTTTCAATTAAAACTTTGTAATTAATTACAATTACACAACTACAACTGTATCTGTCCATAAACACCCACTCTACAAGAGACAAAATCACAAGTTCTAGAAAAACTTTCACATATTTGTAATTTTTTATGAAACTGACTTACTGTCATCAACCGGCTTTGACAGATGACAATAATGTGATGTGTCACTCACCATGTAACCGATGGTCGACTGGTTGAGGTTGACACAAAGTCGTGACATAATCTGTAGCAGCGATGGTGCCGCGATGCTGTTTTCCCTCGCCGTCTCACAGAACTCCTGTTACATAACACGTCACATGACTAATATCAAAAGGTCATGTCAGTAAGGACATGTGTGTGATAGAGTGCATGGTTGAAAGATCATGCCCTCTGTGAGATTAAAAAAAAAACATGTTTTAACTGTCATAAGCTGACAGAAATGTTATATTCCGGGCCCCCAAGTAGGTCTAGGCAGCTTCAGCCGTTTAGTCCCAATGAACTTTTTGTTCCTCGATTTAAATTTCGATAGTAAGGATTTTTTTTGCCGCACCAACTCTATGGAATTCACTTCCTGTTAGTGTTAAGTTAGAAGGAGGTATTAGGAGTTTCCATCATTAGTTGTAGACCTACTTTGGAACCTTGCTTCCCATTTGGCTATACTTATCATCCTTAGCCAACTGTTGACAACTTGGGTCTGATTATCGATTGTTGATTTTGCCTAACTCTTTACGTTGACATGCCTAAGTACCAGTGCATAATCAGGTATAGTGAAGGAATAAAACTTGACCTACGTTTACTATGGGCCATATTTTGAATATGGCAAGGTTAAGTGACTAATGTGAACGGATATATAAATTAAATATAAAGCTCTTGACATTTGGAAACAGTTACCAGTAACTAATAGAACTCTTCATTTACTATAGATACTAATAAAAGGTGACAATGTAATAAAGAAACACTTTTGTAGAATAGTGGTCTGACACGTCAATAATGAAATCACATTTCCAGCAGCGGATCCAGGGGGGTCTTAAGACCCCCTAGGCCATGAAGGGGGTCTTAGACCCCCCGTGTCCATGGCAAATATTAAGTAAAGGAACACGAAGGGGAGACCGGGACTAGTCCGCCCCCGGGGCAAGTCCGCCAACCGGCTTTTATTCCGTGCCGTTGCAGAATTTAGTAATTTCGGTCACACGTTTAAGTCACATGACCATCAAACTACATACAGCACAGTGTTCGAAATGAACACCGACTCTTAGCGGTCCCCAAAAAAATCTTCTTTTCATGCACTGTAATGGCTATTAACGCCTATTTTTTTGCGAAAAAACTTGCTTGCTATCGAGTTATTTCGACCTGTAGTTATTTTACCAACTTAGGTTGAATGCACTTGTTGTAATTAAGTCGCTATGGATAAGGGCGTCTGCTAAATGACTACATATTGTGGTCTAAACCTTTGTTACTGGAGTAATGCGCTTGCAGACACAGTGCTCTGTAATTCTGAGAAGTCAAATGCCAAAGTAAAATGTGCCTCAGTTAGACACTCATTGGTTGCATTACTGCAGATACCCAACATATGGCGCCCTTAACCACAGAACACAGTGATATGAGTGGAATGATTTTAAATGTTTTTAACAGAGATTAACTGAATGACAATAGAGTAAGCTGAATGAATCAGCTAAACTACCAACATAATGATGTCGAATCCTGCACAAACCGTAAAGTTCTGCGAAAGCCGTCGAGTTCTTGCCGCGAGATCGATCGAGTTCTGCGAAAACCATTGAGTTCTTGATGCGAGATCGATTGAATTCTGCGAAAACCGTCGAGTTCTAGCACAGACCAACCAGAGTAGCTTCACACGCAGGTGTACCAGCGGAAGGGTAATTACATCGGTACAACGATAAAATGTTGGAACCCCCAAGCTTACATTTTTCTTTCTTATGGGAGGTCCCTCTTGCCTTATGGTAGGACCCCAGACCCCACTCATTTTCGAACACTGGTGCAGCGGGAAGCTGATGTCTACGAGTTGATGGCTGGAAAGTTGTGACCTAGAAAACTGGTTTTAGTGACCGAAAGTATTTTTTATATTTTTTTTCGATAAAATTTCAGTAATTATAAGTGGCATTGGTTAGACATTCAGAGTGCTCAGTAAGGCCCTTATATCATATATATTGTTTGGATCTTGCGTTGTTGCTCTATATAGTGTCAGCTAGTGGTATTTAGTTGCCGCCCACCAAATATGTCTCTGTGTTGGGGCACGTCCGCCTATGTGCTATAGGGCAAGTTCGTCCCTAGGATATCTGTTGTAAAATGCTCAGGATCACTTGTGAACATAAACACACTAACATGCACTCTAATAAAGACTTCCAATTGTCCAGTTTGGTGTTATTTTCTAGTAAAAAAGTGATGAAACCAGATTTTATTTCACCATTTTCTAGCCAATGCAGTACCAAACGTTGTTTTTTTGCCTGGTTTATTTCATAGATACCACAGAATTTATGAGGACTTTGAGTTTCTAACAAATGTGTGTCACAAACATGACATTGTTTTACATAAAAATAAGACAAAACTGCATTGTTCTTGTGTATTTGCTGCTTAAAGTACGTGTAGGGCGAACTTGCCTCGGCCCCTGGGAGGACTTGCCCTATATCGGGGCAAGTCCGCCCATGCATGGGTAGGTCTACTAAGAGTCAGATTTGGATATTGGCTTGTAAAAGTTTTTGTATTTGTTGAAAGCACAAATGTGGGCAAGATATTTTCGTTCAATTTAAGGCCGAAACTGATCCTCTAGTTCTACATGTACAGTCTCCAGATCTATTGGAGTGTCCATGGGGTGGACTAGTCCCGGTCTCCCTATATAGACCTACATCGGAACTAGTGTCAATGTAAAGACTGAAGTATTAGCAGCCGGCTAATAGCTAGTAACCCTTATGTAAGTAGAACGACACATGTGTCGCCCCCCCTGCCCCCCCGGGTTCGTAAGTAGAATGACATATGACTACGACTGGCGAACTGAGACCCCCCTGCCAACAAGCCTAGATCTGCCCTTGCATTTCTGTCAGTAATACATTGTCTAGTGGAGACAGAGAACATGTGATACATACATCAGCGATGACAGAGATTTGTTGGATGAATGCACCCTTGAGCATAAACAGAGAACATGTGTTACATACATCAGTAATGACAGAGACTAGCATAGACACAGAACATGTGAATGATGTGATACATACATCAGCCATGACAAAGATTTGTTGGATGAATGCACTCACACACATCATCAACAACTGAGATGTGTTGGGTGAATGCACTATTTAGTATAGACAGAGAACATGCGATACATACATTAGCGACAACGGAAATGTGTTGAATACAATCTCTAGCACAGACAGAGAACATGTGATACATATATACATACATCAGCAACAACAGAGATGTATTGGATGAATGCACACTCTAGTATAGACAGACAACATGTGATACATACATCAGCGACGACGGAAATGTGTTAGATGAATACACTCTAAAACATAGAAAGAGAACACGTGTTACATACATCAGCAACAACTGAGATGTGTTGGATGAATGCACTCTCTAGCATAGACAGAGAACATGTGATACATACATCAGTGATGACAGAAATGTGTTGGATGAATACACTCTCTAGCATAAACAGAGAACATTTGTTATCAATGATCAGAGATGTGTCGGACGAATGTGACGACCAGTCCCACGTGGACGTCTTGCGAACAGAACAGGACACGGAAATAATAATAAAAGACTGGTTTTTCTTTTTACAAGATGAGATTCTTTCACAATAAAATTGTTTGAACTGTCTTAGACTTAGTGACGGCTTAGCGCACGCGGTCGTGATTCGACGAATGTTGTCGGCGGCAGAATAGCGAAAACCGCCGATCTATAAGATTATATATTTTAACCTTGACATCGTCGGAAAATAATGCGGTTGAGCTCTATTTATGTGGCGTTTCTCAGTGCCCATCCATTGGCGCTCTCATTTGAAGAAACAATCCCGTGACCCGGATGTCGTGGGGCGAATTCAAAACGACATCTGTGGAGCGAGTGAAAAGATGCGATAATGTCAAAGTTCACGACAGTCAATGCCTTTTTCATGAGTAAACGCAGCGTTACGATTGTCCCTGAACAGTCCGAGTCAGCATCCTTTGTTACGCTGGTGGAGATCCATAATGACGCTGATGTGCCTGCCACTAGACTGACTAGTAACCAAAACGCTACCAAAACACTACTGTATTGTCGCCCACCACTGGCACTACGCAGTGGCCAAGTGCGATCGCGGTAGACTTCAAAATTGAGTCTGATTCACATTCACATACCGGCGCGTAGGCCCTACTATCGGCAGCAGTTTCCCAGTTCCTCAACTCAAACGGCAGGCAAACCACCAACGATTAGGCTGTGCTCAGTCTAGTAAATTCATGTTGTTTTTTTTTGTCCAATACTACAATACTGAATCTGGATGTTTGCTGTTTTATCAAATAAGTAACGTTTCAATGTATTACTTTCAAAACCAGTTGTATTACTGAGTGCTATATCTTCTATTTTTATTTGTTGTATTGCTTTACTTTTAGTGTCAAGCGAGCATTTGAATTTTAGTGTGATTGTAATCATATTAATTTTTTTCATGTTAAACGTATTGGCATGCATGTACTTAGTCTTAAGATGCTTCAAACATTACTTCCATGTTTATATATTTAAAATAAAGTTTCAAGTTGCTTTTTCATGAACCTTCATGTGTTGGCTCTTCTCCTATTGTTATTATTATTATTACTACTGTGCAGGTGATAACGCCAACCTCGCTGCACAGCTAGTAAGACTCGATTGGCATTGGGCCAATATTGGTTAAACCGGACTTGGCCTGCCATTAAAAAAACCTAATTCGGCCAATATGAATAATGGCTGTCATTTGCTCAACTTGCATTGGCAAAACACAAATTGGCCAATAATGGCTGTCATTATATCAACCAACATTGGCTTGCCAATGAAAAAATCAATTGGGCCAATAATGGTTTCCACGGAAGCCGTTCGCGCGTTTAAGGTTTTTTAGAATGTTCAATACTTGCAAAATTTTATTTCTGGCTAAGGGTCTGATAAGCATACAAGTTAATTTTAGAAATGCAAATGCAGGAGATTTGTGCGTAAATCGGAGGTTCTCAGGGAAAAAGAGAATTGTGCGTAAATTATAGTATTTCACAACCTCGCCACGCATAAAAATTACACTAGATCAAATTTAGTTCCCAATACATTGCACATGTACTATTAAATGGTACATTGACATGTTAAATAAATATTGTGGCAATCGAGAATTTACTTGTGGGCTAGTAAATGATAAAATAACATGTTTACTACTCAGATGGTCTAGGAATAAAACAAGTTGTTCTAAGTGGAATGTTTTGAAAATTTTTGACAGGTATATGTAAATATTTAGATCATTATCGCTTGAGCAGACGTTTGTTTTTCAATATCAGCTAAAATATGACAGTCACTTTAGGTATATTAAAAATAAATAAAGGAGCAACAATTACACACCTTGCAATTATGGTAATTGTATTTTTTGTCTTTGCATCTCGATCGGTCTGATTATCGTGTAACACAACACATAATGTATAAAGGTGTTACATGTGTGTGTGTGTGTGTGTGTGTGTGTGTGTGTGTGTGTGTGTGTGTGTGTGTGTGTGTGTGTTTGTGTGTGTGTGTGCGTGCGTGCGTGCGTGCGTGCGTGAGCGAGCGAGAGTGAGTGAGTGAGTGAGTGAATGAGTGAGTGAGTGAGATAAGATAAGATAAGATAAGATACTTCTTTATTGTCTCAACATTAAAATTGAGAAATTAGTCTCGGGTAAGAACAGACATGACTGCAATATATACATAAAACCATTCTATAAAAGCGGCAGATAAGTAGACAGTGAGACATATTAAAATAATAGTAATAATAATAAATACACAATAAAATAAATGAATAGACATTATATACATTGCATACACATTACTAGTTATGCTAGGAACGACAAGTGACACTGTTTGCAGCAGGCATCATGAGTTGAGTTGTTTAATAGACAGTGGCACAAATGAGTATTTGTATCTATTAAGCCTGCACGGAGGAGTTCTATAGCGTCTGCCAGATGGCAGGAGCTGAAATTCATTATGTAAAACATGTTTGGCATCATAAATAATCTTGACTGACTGTTTTCTTAATGTCTGTTCAAAAATATCCTGAAGGGAGATGTGGAACCTGTTAGTTTCATGGCAGTTCTCATCAAGCAAGAAAGCTGTGATTTCGACTGAACAGACAGATTGCCAAACCAAGCAGTAATCCTATAGCGCAGTATGCTTTCAATAATGGAGCGATAAAAAAGAACAAGTATTTTCTCATCAACACCAAAAGCTCTCAATCTTTGGAGAAAATACAAACGCTGGTGGACTTTGGAGCACACACTGTGAACATGGACATTCCAGCTAAGTTTGTTATGATGGACATCTAGGTATTTGTACTGACCGATCTGGGCAATTTCTTCACCACGGATAACAACAGGCAGGTCAGGTAATCGGCAACAATACATTTAGCATCAAAAATCATCTCTTGAGTCTTACTAATATTGAGTTTGAGGTGGTTGATGTTACACCAATGTACAAAGCTTTCAATTTCAGAAGTGTACATACTGATGTCAGAATCAGTATGTAATAGACTAAGAATAGCCGAGTCGTCAGAAAATTTGATTATGTAGTTGTCAGTACTGCTGCTGGTAGTCATTTGTATACAGAATGTACAAAATCGGCGAACTGACACAACCTTGGGGTGCACCGGTATTTGTTACCACAGTTTGGGAAAGAGTCTGATTTACTTTAACAAGCTGAACTCTGTCTGTTAGAAAAGAATGATACCATTTGATTAATATTATATGGATTGACATTCATTTGTTTCAGCTTAGTGAGCAGGGTGTGAGGTTGGATAAGGTTGAACGCCAAGCTAAAGTCTATAAACAATAGTCTAGCATAAGCTTTGGGCTTGTCTAAGTGTTTCAAAATTAAATGGACAACAGTGTTGACAGCATCACATGTTCCTCTGCCCTGCCTGTAGGCATATTGGAATGGGTCAAGATAGTCCTGAACGTCTAACCTCAGATTACAAGACAAACAATATAATGACAAGTAACATGTACATATTAAGAGTAAACATACATTTGAGTATATTGTTAGTAAATAACGAATAACTGAAACCAATTAACAAATGTATACTTCCAAATAGTCTATATTGCGTAACAATTTATTTAAGTAATTGGTACTCTTCAAGAAAGTACCTTTTATTACGTGTTTTAAAGATTATGGTAATTAACTGAACTTGTTATATACTCGTCTGAAGAATTCCACAGTTTAACACCATACACAAAAATACACTTAGCTTTTAAAGTTGTTTGTGCATATACATGTTTTAATTTATTACTTTGGCGTGTTACATACAGTATAGCATATTTTACATTCAAAAATTGTTGAAGGCAACAATTCATTGATGGCTTAAACATAATTTTATTAAATCAAAGAGCATAAGAATGACTAGATCATAAAATAGTGTACTGGAATGACATAATGAATTCTCATCACAAATGACTACTTTTTTTGCCATTGATGTGGACATATTTGTCCTAAACCCATAATGACTACTACTTAGAATGTCATATTTTCTGTAAATTGATCTAGCCTAACAATAAATATATATTTTTTTCGAATTGCAGAAGTAGACTGTAGAGATACAGGCCTAGTTAATAAAAACACTTTTTTCACCAGCTTTATATACAGGGATTATTTTGGCAACTTTCATTTTACATGTGCTTCCACGCCACCAGTATTACTGTTTGGCAGAAGAGAAATTGAATGGTCCATCCCTAATCTGGTTGGCATCCATCGTGGAGTGCAACCACGAATCAGACAACTATTAGGGCGCCATCTGCACTCACTGCAATGTTAACTTGACTATTGTGCATGTCAACAAACAGCCACTAGTTAGACGTATGATGGACACAGTCCAGCAGATCGCCTTCTCCTTCAACTACTCAGCCCAGAGGTTATGTGTCTTTCAGGCCGAGTTCGAGCTAAAGGATACACAAGCTGATCTGAACAACAGAACTAATCCGCAATCGCTCAGTGATACATGATGATACAGTCGTGCGAATGCTCTGTATACACTCAAGTCAGCATTCGCTGCTATAGTCACTGCCCTGGGATATTTGGAAGATGAGGATGGCAAAACCAGATACGACTTGTTGTCCATCAAAACTGTTGCATTCATCATAATACTTGAGCATGTCCTCCAAAATCGGCTTCCTCTGAGTACATTCCTACAGTCTAAGGAATGTAACCCCTGTCAAAGAGGCAACCACTAAAATCACCCAGCTGCAGCGTGAGAGAACTGACCCAGAAGTATTGGACGCGTTATTTGACAATGCCGTAGACGATAGAGCTAGCGGGAAGATTTTGGACTGAGGCGAGCAAGCCGCTCAATGATGGTACTCTTGAGTGCCAAATAAACGTATAGGCCAAATAACAGTAATAATAGTATAGTGCCGAATAACAGTATAGGGGGGCCAATTGTTCAAAACAAATAATAGTACAGTGCAAAACAAATCACTAGTATATTTGTCTTTTTAGCGCCGAAGCAATTTTTTTTACTCGACGCGAAGCCAAAGCGTCCCTAGAAAATTACGCGGATCGCCTGTATTTTTTTTTTTCTGCCGAATATGTATAAACTTTGTGCGTATTCGTGTCACCGCAGATATAGTAACCGCATTTTATATCTGTGAAAAACCGGGGAGTTTTCCATTTTAAAATGGACATTAAAGTTTTATTGAACTGAATACGCAAGCCCGTTTCAGGGGAAACCGCTGCCAGCCGGTTACGACCGGTTTGAGGCGCCGCCGCTGAGCAAGGCGGCCATTTACGGTCGGTTTACGCGATATCGCCGATGATAAAGGCGTTTAAGCTAATAATATACCATGTCGTGCTCCCAAGAACTAAGGATTCTGACGGAGTCATCTAATCATGGAATTCTAACGGTCTAATCTAGGATCCTCAGAAGCACGGGATCTCGTTAAATTCACGGCTGTATGATTGATTAGCGCTAGCTGTAGGGAGTGAGAGAGATTGCTCTCCTAAAAATTATGCCCTGCGTAATTTGCCACGATTATCGGAGAATATAGGCTGGCACAAATGTTGAAATTTAATAATAGTATAGTGCCAAATAAGGTGCGTATAGGGTGGCATTTTTCATCAAATAAATACGCGTATAGGTAGGCTTATTCGGCACTCAAGAGTAGACAGAGGCATCATCCGTGAGAACGTGCCCGCAAACATAACTGACATGCCCAGCCAGTATTGGATGAGGGCGATGTATCTGCCTTTCGTGGATCACGTGCTGCATTAAATGAACACACGACTATTAGTAGCTCAGAATCACTACATAGCTCAATACCTCACACCACGACACCGGTTCAGTCTGACACCAGAGAGAATTGTCCAACTGGCAAGACGACATGCCATGTGATCTGCGTCAGTTACAAATGGAAAGTAAGATGGCAGATGGTGAATGTCGCTGAGAGAAACAACACACTCGATGACACCATGCAGGAAATCAATCCTGTCCTGTACCCTAACATGTAGACAGCAATCGTGATACTGCTGGTGATGTCTGTCTCGACTGTCACAGCAGAGCGGTCATTTAGTGCCGTGCGACGCCACGGTGACAACTGAGCGCTTGTTGGGACTGGCCCTTCCACTGTTCCACATGTCCACAAGGACAAGACTAGATGCAGAATGCATCATCCACCAGTTCAGTCATTTAGCGCCCACACTCCACCCAAATTAAGGAGAGGGTAGTCCCTGAACCCTTTCTGTAGATATGATACATACAAGAAACAATTGATTGTTGATCATTCTTCTTCTTCCGTTATTTCACTACCGTCACTAGGTGTACAACAACGGAAAGGTGCTTGTGCGCGCGTGAGTGGATGTACATGTGCAGGTGTGGTTAAAATGTTTGTAATACAATGTGCTAGTGCAATTTAAAAATCAAGGGTCACACGTGAAACGGCAGTGTTAACGGCAGCGCTGGCTACGCGTTGCTTGAAAGTATCCAGAGCTTTTATAACTGAGTGAAGTGAAGCAGATTGTGAGGAAGCAGTTTGGTGTAACATAGTTACCAAGAACTCAACATTAACAATAGGAGTAGTTTATTGTAGTCCTAACATAGGATAGAAGGAAGATGTAAAATTACAAAAGGCGATAAGGGAGGTGACCAAGGGGGAATGTGTTATAATGGGTTATTTTAACCATGGCCATATACAATAAAAATCATTAGAGAGTGCTGGGGGTGACGACCTTCAGTTTCTACTTCTAACACAGGATTGTTTCCTTACTCAACATGTCTTAGAAAGAACCAGAGGTGGGAATGTGTTAGATTTAATTTTATTTCTTTATCTTATTTTATTTCAAAATGAATTAGTTGACAATGTTAAAGTACACGAACCTTTGGGTTCAAGTGACCATAACCAACTCCATTTTAATATAATAGTAAACACAGGGAATACATATAAAAAATGGAGGAGGAACTTCAACAAAGGCAAATATAAAGAGATGAGAACATGTCTAGCAAACATAGATTGGGATAACTTGCTGAAGTACAAGACAGCAACAGAATGCTGGACTTGTTTAAAATATGAGATTGAGGGTATTACTGAGAATTTTTTTCTGTTAAGAAAACAAGGAAAAGGTCCAGGAAGAAATACCTGTCAAAAGAGGCTATTAGAAAAATTGCTAACAAACAGATGCTGTGGAGGGTATATAAACACACTGGAAATGTAGAAGACTACACAAACTACAAAGAGGCAATTAGCCTAGCTACAACTGAAATTAGAAAATCCAAAAGAACCTTTGAAAAAAAATAGCAGGTAATATACAAAACGACAGCAAGAGTTTCTATGCTTATGTAAGGAGTAAACAGAAAGTTCGAGATAAGGTCGGACCACTGGAAAACAACAGTGGAAACATAATTTCAGACGGGTTTCAAATGGCAGAGGTCCTGAATGAGCATTTCGGCTCAGTTTTTACCACAGAAGATATCAGCTCACTTCCAGTTCCAGTTATTAAATATGAGGGCGATAAATCATAACATTTAGGGCAGTTATTTGTAACTCCTGAAATGATAGCAAAGAAAATTAAGAAGATAAAAGATAATAAATCATCTGGAGTTGATGGGATACCACCAAAACTGCCTAAGGAAATTGTTGAGCAAATTAGTGCACCACTTGCAAAAGCGTTTAACTTGTTACTAGAAGAAGGAATAGTTCCTTCAGAATGGAAAGAAGCAAACATTACGCCGCTATTTAAGAAGGGATCAAGGAACAAGCCAAACAATTACAGACCAGTGAGTTTAACATCAGTTGTATGTAAATTACTCGAAACATTAGAGACCACATGGTGGAATTCCTTGTAAAACATATATTACTAAATATATCTCAACATGGGTTACTACAAGCAAGGTCATGCCTAAACAATCTCTTATGTTTTTTTGGAAGAAATTACGAAGTGGGTAGATGACGGGCCACCAGTGGATGTCTACTTAGATTTTCAGAAAGCTTTCGATAAAGTGCCAAAGTGACGTAATCAACTGGATAGAAAAGTGGCTTACACACAGAAGACAGAGAGTAATAGTAGATGATGAGATTTCAAACTGGAAATCTGTTTTGAGTGGGGTACCACAGGGATCAGTATTGAAGAAGAATCAATGTGCGTGTTCAGTTAAGTCAAGTGTGACCGATTACAAAGACAACAGTTGCGACGAGGATGAAAATTCGGTAGCGGAGAAAGATGAAAGTATGGAGGTACTGATCATGAAGTAACCTTGATTTAATTCGTGAAGAAGACACGCGACAACAGAAAAATCGACATGCCAGGCGACAACAGAAAAACCGAAGCCGGATGCGAGGGAGCAGGCGTTGCGGTTGCGGCAAGTCTCAAGTGGTTACACTCCAAACAGCCCAATATAGGGCTAACGCAGCTAATGGATATTCCGGTACCAGGACTTCCTCCATTCGACACGACGAACGAACAAAATAACATGTGGATGAAATGGAAAAATGGATAAGGTCATTCAATTTGTATCTTGCGGCAAAAGGAGTGGATAGTGATGGCCAGAAGGTTGCGTTGCTGCTACACATGGGAGGAATGGAGCTCCAGGAAATCTTCTACCAAATCGTACCCGAAAATGCCCAATTAACGTTCGACCAAACAGTTCAGACGTTAGATGGATATTTCCAACCTCAAATGAACCTACCATTCGAGAGACATCTTTATCGAAAGATGGAGCAGCCACAAAACGACCAATTTGTGTCTCGTCTACGACAGAAAGCAATATCATGCTGGTTTGACAATGTTGATTAAGCTGTCAGAGACCAGGTAATAGAGAAATGCAGAAGCATGCACCTACGGAGAACGTTCCTTGAAAAGTCGGGGAACATACTGTTGAAACAGTTACAAGATGTCGCCGGAGCATTCGAAGCAGTAGACCTTCCAATGAAGGCATTTGAAAAACCAGGAGCATCAACTGACGCACAAGTAAATGTTGTCAATAAAAACAAGCCAAAATGGAAAGGAAAGGGAAAAGACAGTGTTACCAGAAGAACAACATCTCACAGGCAAACGGAACAGAGATGCTACCGTTGCAATGGACATGGACATTTTGCGCGTGGCGCACAGTCCCTTACACGTGACCACGTGTGTAAACAGTGTGAGAAGTGTGGTCACTATGCAATGTGTTGTAAAACAAAGGGGTCTGGAAAGCCAAACTGGAAGACTAGTGATACCACCAACCCAAAAGTGAAAACCTGTTACAAGGTGACCGGAAACAATCAGGGTGAAAACAGAGACGACTATGCTTTCACAGTTGACAACACTGGAAACGAGTCGGGGGTTGTGGACCTGAAGGTCGGAGGGGTGGCCATAACCTCAATACCCATCGACTCAGGGGCAACTTGTAACATTATAGATAAAGCCACATGGGAGATGCTCAAGACGGGTGGTGTAAAATGCGTGTCAGGCAGAACAAAAAAGAAAGCATTTACTGAACGGCAGTAAATGCAAGTTCAGATTACTTCGATGACATTCTACGGCCATGACATGGGGAAGCAGGAGATCACGCCAAGTGAAGAGAAGATGGATGCGATCATAAACGCACAAAGCCCAAAGAATGCATCAGAAGTGAGATCATTTCTCGGACTTGTACAATATTCTACCAAGTTCCTGCCGAACTTCGCAGAGGTTGCCGAACCACTAAGAATCCTCACCAGAAAGGATCAGAAGTTTACATGGGGAGAGGACCAAGAAGGAGCATTCCGAGAGCTGAAGAAGCTCATGACAAGCGCGGAGACGCTGACGTACTTCAAGAATGACTGCAAAACACGCGTTGTGGCATATGCAGGACTAACAGGACACGGAGCAGTTCTGAAACAGCTCCTGGGGGACAATGGAGAGTTGTGGCATACGCGTCCAGGAACCTCACAGCAGTAGAGCGGAGATACTCCCAGACAGAGAAAGAGGCGTTGGCATTCGTGTGGGCGTGCGAAAGATTTCACCTGTATGTGTATGGACGTGAATTCGAACTGGAGACGGACCACATACCGTTGGAATGCATCTACAGCAGAACATCGAAGCCATCGGCGAGGATAGAAAAATGGGTGCTTCGTCTTCAAGGGTACCAGTACAAGGTGATCTACCGGCCAGGGAAAACAAACATTGCTGATGCGCTCTCACGATTAAATCAGACGACACCAAAAGACATGAGTGGAAAAGAAATTAAGGTGGTGCGGATGATTGCTGAGGAAAGCACACCAGCTGCTCTCACAGCACGTGACGTAGAAATTGCATCAGAAGAAGACGCAGACCAGTGTGAGACACTACATACAACAAGGGAACTGGTATGAGTGCAAGATGCCATACTACACGTGTGTGAAGAATGAACTCTGTGGTCTTGGGAAGCTGGTGTTATGTGGGACAAGGATTGTAATACCATGAAGACTTAGAGATGATGTCCTACACCTTGCTCATGAAGGACACCAAGGGATCGTAAAGATGAAACAGCGGCTCAGAAGCAAAGTCTGGTGGCCGAGAATGGACAATGATGCTGAGAAAATACGCAGATCATGTCATGAATGTCAAGTTGTGAGTCCGCCAGAGCCGATGCAGAGAACTGAACCACCGACAGGACCGTGGCAAGACGTTGCCATAGGCATGATGGGAGCATACACATCCACTGAAGGAACAACTTCATCAACGGTGACCCAAAAGTCTTCTGTGCCTGATTGTGCGGAAACAGGAGGATCGCAGGCCAATACTTCAAGGAATTCGCCAGGCATGAGTACTCCGATGAAGACACCAAACTTGCGGTCACCGCATCGAACGAGGTCGAAAAGTTTGGTGAAGGTACCTGTGAAGTACCAGGACTATGTAGTGAAATAAAGTATGCACGTCAGATACTGAGGTGAGCCTAGCGCCCTCAGATAAAGGCTATGAAAGCCTAGTGGCAAATATGTTTGAACTTTAATTAGCAAATATGTTTGGACTTTAATTAGCAAATATGTTATGGACTTTAGATGGACATGTGGACTCTAGTAACTAGCTTGGAAGCTGAAGGCTCAACAATTGCAATTGAATTTGTTAAACTAGCTGTGTGGTACATACTAGTAGTCTAAGTTGTTAATTGCGTGTTGGAAGCATAAGTTTAAAGGAGGAAGGAAATGTAGTGTTCGAGAATTACGAGTTGAGACGAAGACGGTGTGTGTTGTGCGCGGTGTACGAAGAAGAATAAATGTGCGTGTTCAGTTAAGTCAAGTGTGTCTGATTACAAAGACAACAATGATCTAGATAAATTAGTTAAATGATCGGAAAAATGGCAAATGTTATTCAATTTTAGGAAGTGTAAATGCATACACATAGGACACGGAAACATGGACGAATAATATAAAATGGGGGATGCTGTACTAGTTAGAACCACACAAGAAAAGGAATTGGGAGAAACATTTAGTGTTGACGTGAAAGTTTCAAAGCAATGTGGGATTGCTGCTTCGAAAGGAAATCTAATTATGGGGCTAATTAGGAGAACTATCATGTATAAGGAGAAACAGCTAATTGTACCCCTGTACAAAGCAATAGTTAGACCACATTTGGAATATTGTGTACAAGCATGGAGGCCGTATTGTAAGAAGGATATAGACAAGCTAGAAAGAATACAACGAAGAACAACTAAAATGATTCCAGAATTGAGAGACCGTAGTTATGAAAGCCGCTTATTACAATGTGGTTTGACAACACTAGAGACCAGGAGACTAAAAGGAGACCAAATAGAAGTGAACGGTTATGAGGATGCTGATAGGAATATGTTCTTCAAACTTAAAGAAGGCAGTAGAACCAGAGGACACAAAGCAGCATTAGTTAAGGAACAGTGTAGATTGGACACGAGAAATTACTCTTTCTCACAGATGAATGGAACAAACTGCCAAATGATTGTGTTAATGCTAATAGTGTGAATATGTTTAAAAATAGAAATGACAGATATCTGATAAGGGCCATTTACCATCTGGAACTTGTTGTTTGGGATGGCAATCTTGTTAAATATTGTTAAACTGTAGCCGGAAGGCCGTTCCAGGAGGCTAGTGTGGCCACGAAAAACGACTGCTGGTATGCTAGGATTCGTGACCGCAGGAGCATCTACTGGAACAGGTGTCCTCTGTACCCTTCAGCTAAGTGTTCTGGGGGCGCAGTGGGTGCGTACTGGTGATGTATATTGTGTGGCAGGGATGTCTACTTGGCCGTTCTGTATCCTGTACATCAAAGTTAGCCTCGCCATGCACCTGCGCTGTTCCAAGGACTGCCACTGAAGTTGTATCATCCTGGTAAGATTGCTTTTTTACTTCAAAATGCACCAGATTGCAAATGATTACAGGTTGCTATTAAAAACACACAGACCCTCTGTTAGACTTGTGCTTCCACGTGAATCTAGAGTATAGTCTATACCTAACTATAGCCAGTACGCACCTGGTCCTGATAATGCCGATTATCATATCAAATAATCAGTTTATCAACATCGTCTTAACCGGCTGTAGACTTTTTATTTTTACAATATTAGTTACTTCATTTTCTTCAACCCCAGCTACGGTTCACGTACGCATAGTCACGGCCTTCACTAAAATCGATATCACTGTCCAACTCCAAGAATCAAGATCGGGCGAAATTTCACAAATTTCGCCGCTCAAAAACAACACGGGAAAATATTTCGAACATACACTAAGACCTCTATTTCTAGAACATCAACAATTCGTTAACAATTCACACAAATATAGCCTTATCTGCTAAATTTGCAATAAAAACACACATGTTGTCATTGCATCTTAATTTTGGTGCAATGTTAATCAAAAACAGACGACTATGAAAAGAAACTTACTGTTATCCAATTTGCGCAAGAAGTCAGAGCCTTGATTATTCAAGCTCCGCGCTGTGGCCGGTGCCGGTGATCTCGGCCCTAGTGAATTCGGCCTGTTTTGTAGTCTACCTGTTTTGGTGATCTCAGTCTGGTCGGTGGTGTAATGTTTAGTGATAGCCCGCCAGATGGCAACATTTATTGATTAGATTATTCTGTTTACTTTATCGTATTATATCATACTATAATATATCATACTATATTATAATTATAACTAATTTGTTGACTTTATATGTTCTATGTTTCACATACAATCTGATAGTCACATATTATATTACTTTCTACTTAATCCTACGTTACTGTATTACTGCGTTATACATACCACAATTAAGACAAGGCAGTTTCTATGACCTGGCTGCCTGATCATTGTAATGTGCGATCTTAATAAAGAGCTTCTGCCATGAGGCCTATGCCGCGTGCAAACGCATTCGTGTAATTCCTTGATGTGCTCACCGAGTCCTTATGCTATCTGCCGGCTTGGCTAAGTCTAAGGTATTCGTGGCATAAGGGGAGAGTTGACCAGGCCGATCCTGGCTGCCTCCTTGCTCTTTACAGTGTTCACACCAGTTCGGGGAACATAACAGGTGGTGCTCTCCGCCTGGCCTCTAGTGATCTCGGCCTCGTGTTGCGATACATAAATAAGAGTTGCGATACATAAATAAGAGTTGGAAATAATTATAGTAATAATAATATAATTAAATTCAATCAATATGTCCTCGGAATGCCCCATTTTCTGCCTATAAACTTTTCAGCAGAAATGTGTACTAAAAATTAATTTTAAAATACAGATAAATATCGATGATAACGGACATAATATGTTTGCACCGAAGGCAAGCGTCTATGGTCTTTGATCTATACAAATGTAACGTGGGTCCTTCATAGTCAACAAACATTACGTCGTTGTGTCTCGATGCTCTTTATTACATGCTGGCAGTGGAAGCGAGAAAGTCCCCACCACAGCAACATCAGTGTGTAGGTCATTACATGGATCTCACCATATAAGCCAATACCAGGTGATAATGATGCTGTCCTGCACATAAGGGTCAGAGAGAGTTACCAGCATCCCACGTCACCACTGCACACGGCAGATTTAATCATCTAGTAATTCATTTATACTGCGTGAAAGTGTGTATGCTTCATTATATACTTAGATAATCCACCAAAATAAAGGAAATATGTTATAATTAATAATAATAATAAAAAAGTTTATCTAAAATGTCTATGATTGTTGCCACCTTGTGATGGGCAAACACAGCAAATTGTGCCCTTTCACACGTTTCAAACTGGCTCGTAGCGACCGCGGCTGTAATCGTGAAAAATGTCCATTCTATGAGACAGAGCTTTCAACATCAGCGGTTTCTAAATAAACATGGCTTCACTTTGACTACGACTACAGGAATAATAATCGCTGAAATTAAGTTAATCCGTTAGACCCTACCAGCCGCGTTGTCCATGAATGCTTTAAGTGGGAAATGAGGACTTGAGTAGATCTTGCGTCACTTCAGTCCAAGCCACTAGTTAAAAACATTTCTGATTAAAATAACAATAACTGGCTCCATCCTTTATTCAATAAGAAGTAGTACAATACATATAAATAGTTGCAGATAGAAATGTATTGTACCAGGTGGATGTTGGGGATAAGACAGGTGGTCCAATCAGATATACCATACTTATCAGAAGCCAAGGTATGCCACCACCGGGGTATTTAGAAGGAGGACTCACCAAGCAGAGCGAAAACACGACAATTGAATTATTTACAATCATCATTTGCAATCGCCGTACGCCATGCAGTCCGAAGAGGCTTGTATGAGGTGTTTTCGAATCGTCAATGCGCGTCAAGAGGCCCTGTTGCACCCGCTGGCAACACAGAGTATGCGGGACAGGTATGTCGAATATATTTCGCAAAACCAAAGAGTGCCAACATAAGCACAAATAATCACAGATTTTTGTTCAGTGCTTGAACAACAAATACAAATTTTAAATTAATTTGTGACAAATCGTCCATGCGTTTTGTAACATAACGCTCCAAATTTATGACATATCGTCTAGGACATACATGTGACTTGCGACATAACGTCCATGCGCCTATCGTATCGGAATTATAGACGTTATGTCACGACACGAGTCACTTAAGTTGTGTCACATTGTAAATAGCAAGGCCGTTGACTGTAGTTTGGATTACTTCTATAAGCTTTACAATACTTTCTGATATGGTTCTAAAGTTCCATGTGAACTTTCTGATACGTTGTACCGTTGATTGATGAGGTAGGTCAACCCAGGTCACGTTCTGTGTCATCGAAAGGTAATGGATTTCATGTCCTCACATTGATATTATACATGTCCTTAATATCTGATCGAACACCCAGACATGTATGTACTTCATATATAATTACGCTTAATATCTGGTCGAACATTAATCTTCTACATGTCCGAAGAATACTATTACTCTTAAGGGAACCCAATAATCGCATCTGAGCATCTTGAATTTAGATAAGATTAACTTATTGATTATGGTTTTATATATATATATATATATATATATGTATATATATATATATATATATATATATATATATATATATATATATATATATATATATATATATATATATATATATATATATATATATATGTATATATATATATATATATATGTATATATATATATATGTGTGTGTGTATATATATGTAACCGGGAATCACATGAAGACGGGAATTGTGATTTCCTTTTTTTGTATAACAAAAACTATATAAAAACCCCAACTGGGTACTGCAGGCCTAATAAAAAGTGTTATAATGTGTCTGAGCACGGACTCAGTGCAACCACATCCTGCATTTTACAGGGGGTCATCTGCACCAAAACAGGGTTGTTGTTGTTGTCTTGTTGACAGTGGGATCAATGCCTGGCCCACTGGGACACAGCCCCTCCCCCTGACCACATGTCACCCCTGTCTCTTGGGTAATGTTTTTATTTAAACAACTTAATTATTAGTAACACGACCAGCAACCTACACAGTAAATGCAATTAACCATTAAATAAATAGGTATAATAACTAATTAACTAGATTCTCTGGTATCCTCGCGTGAGCTTTGCTGTGTGACCGGTGGGGTGATTGGTGAGGCAATTATAAATTACTAATTGTCCAGTAACCATGCCGGTTACATACACACCTGAGTAAATAGTTGCTATCCCATGAGCAACTGAACAAATATAACCAAACTGTTTGCAATAGTGATCTACATATGATTATTGTTAGCTGTTGCTGCCTGCGATTGCAACCAAGCTGTCTGTAACATGGAGCCTAACTTTGAGCTTAACTCGGCTCCTAAGGTTGACATAGCTTCACTCAATTCGCCAAACGGTGGTTGCACCAATATCTCTGTCGTCTGGAGAGCAGCAGACCGTGGCAGCTTATAGGGATTTGGGTTGTGGCCAGCAGTAGAACGCTTAGTTCTCCTAAGTGTCACTGTTTCATTCTCATCTGCTGATCCGGCCGTTGATATGGAAGTCGACCGCCTAGACCGGCTCTTGATCTTGATCTCAGAAATGGCTCCGAATCGTTGCTGTCTGAATCTACAGACAAACAGCTGCGTGCCTGGGCACCACTCCACCCTACATCTTCAGCCTGGGCTTGCCGATCACCCCTGTTTTCCAGAGCCGTTGTCGGGTCACTCTGGTGTGACTTGTCTATTGTAGGAATGGGTGTCGGTGATTCCTCTTCCTTCAAACTGTTATGCCCCTCGATATGTGTTGGATGAAACACTGGTGGAGCAGGGCAGATCGGAGGTTCCTCTTCATGGTAATTTCCATTGCGAATTATCATCCACCTGTTGACTAGTGTGGAGCTACCCTCCGAGACTGACTCCCCGTGTCCATCTGATTCATGTTTCCGCAAGTGTTCTCTCTCTTCTGGTGCCCTAGCAGTGTTCTCATTAGGGACCCACATATCCTTAATATCCAGTATCGCAGAGCGATGCACCACCCTGGCTTGTCCCAGATCATCGAACTGATGGACACGATATAAAGGACTATTTGGATTCATCCTTTCTTCGACTCTGTATGGAATAGCCATCCACCGATCCTGGATTTTATTTCGTCCTAGGATTCCTCTATTCCTATGAAAAACTATCCCCAGGCTGCAGTGGCGCATCCGATCCCTTCTGGTCAATCCTGGCCTTCCTGATCCCAGCTGATTTGGCTAATCTCTGTCCAGCCAATTCAAATGCTGCCCCAAATCTGTGCTAATGCTCCTGTACCCAATCACCATACCCTTTCCCTATGTGTGACGGAGGGCTATCCCCACCCAGTAGCTCATGCACGGGAAGTCTGGGTTCTTGCCCAAACAACAAGAAGTAAGGCGAGAAACCTGTGGCAGCGTAGGGTATAGAATTGTACGCAAAGACCAGCTCTTGCAAATAACGTGGCCATTGTCTCTTCCGTTCTGGCGGCAGAGACCGCAGTAGATCGTGCATCGTACGATTGAATCGTTCGCACTGGCCGTTCCCTTCCGGATGATACGTAGTGGTGCGCGACTTCTTTATTCCATAAACAGAACACAGAGCCTTAACTACATCGCTCTCGAAATGTCTTCCCCGGTCACTATGGATGCGTCTAGGGACACCATACCGTTAAAACCAATTTTGAGTCAAAATCTTCGCTACCGTAGATGCTTTTTGATCTTTTGTTGGAATTGCCACAGTGAATTTGCTGAAGGCATCTATCATCGTGAGGACATTTTCACGTCCATCCGAAGCCTTCTCTAACAAAGTGAAATCTATTGCGAGTAACTGGAGGGGTTTCCCCGCTAAAAGATGACCCATGCTCGGTTTCACCGTAGGTCTTAGCGCCTTTGCCGTACAGCATCTTGAACAACTGGCACAATACGAGTTCACATCTTTGCTCATTCCAGGCCAGAATGATCTCTTTCTCACCAGAGCAAGAGTCCTATCTCTTCCCTGATGTCCACGTCCATCATGAAGAGCTTCCAGTACTGACTGTCTCAAACTGGTTGGCAATGCAAGCTGTAGCGTTCCTTCCCCATTCTCAAAAGACTCAACATATAGAACACTTGGAAGCTGGCATTGGTCTCAACAATGAACGGCTTCGAGAAGTCTGGGTAGGCTAACACAAGGGCACTGGTCAACTGCTCCTTCAATCTCTGGAATGCCAGACTACAATCTCGATTCCACTTTTCATGGAAGAGTTGATTGTCCCGTGGTATCTTTCTCCTGGTAACCTTCTTCGAGTTGGTTGCTTTGCCTATACACTGGTGAACAGGCTTAGCGATATGGTCAAAGGAAAGTACATATTTACGGTAGTACCCTGCCAATCCAAGGAAGGACCATAGATCGCTCTCACTCTTTGGCTCTTGCCATTCTTGTACCGCCTTTATTTTGTCTGGGTCTGTTGCGACTCCTTCCGCAGACACGATATGTCCCAAGAATTTAACTTCTTGCCTGAACAGGCTACATTTCTGTGGCTTAATCTTGAGTCCAAAGCCTCGTAATTTACTGAATACTAAGTCCAACCTCTGCGACATCTCATCCACTGATTTTCCGAAAACTAGAACATCATCCAAGTAGATGAGAATGGAAATTCTCATTTCCCAACACATGATCCATCAGGAGGGAGAATGTTGCTGGAGCATTGCAGAGTCCCATTGGGCATCCTAGTGAACTCATAAAGTCCACTATTTCCCACCCGGAATGCCGTCTTTGGCACATCTCTGGCATCGATGGCACACTGATAATAGTCATGGGCCAGATCCAAAGTACTGAAATATTTTGCTCCAGTGAGGGCTGGTTGTCTTCAGATTTAGTTGCCTATAGTCTATGCATAAACGCAAAGAGTTGTCCTTCTTCCTGACTAGAACAGCCGGTGATGCATAGCAGCTGGTGGATTCTTGGAGGACCCCCAGTTTCAGCCACTTCTGGAGATGTGCCTTAACTTCCTCCCATTGGTTAGGGTGAACCCTTCGGTGGGGAACTGTAACTGGCCTATCATCCAAGGTCACTATCTGATGTGGGACAGCATCGCAGTAATCAATGGCATTTTTCGTCTTTACTGAATACATCCTTGTGTTTGACCAACAACATCCTCACCCTCTGAAGTTCCTCATCTGAAAGGTCCAACCCTCCCAAATCCACTGATGGTAAGCTATCAACTCCAGATTCCCATTTACCGACTCAAATATTCTACAATCCTCAGCGCACCCCGACTGAATGATAATATCATTGAGGCCCATTTCAGTGATGAGATTATGTGGCTCCAAGACATCCACCTCCTGTATAGCTCCTAATACACTCTTAGGTTGAAGCCAGATATCTTCCTCATTGATATGTAATACTTGCACTGGAATTACTCCACCCTGAACACAACTCTGGTCAGCACTGGCAAGAGAGCACACAGTCTGCACTCCCCGTGGCAACCCGCCCGACTTCTGATCGAGTGATTCAACCAATAGCTGGCAGAGCCCAACTGGCTTCACCACGTGAGCCAAGACTGTCACAGCTGACCCTGCCGGTAACATATGTGGCTCCGTCCCTGCCTGTCTCACATGTCGCTGCTTTAAGCTGTCTCCGGGGTGTGTGAGCAATGACAACACACTAGCCCACTGTGGTCCATTTTCATTTACCTTGATTGATTCCAGGTAACGTGGCCCATGTTCTGAGGCTAAAGTGGTCCCGACTCTATGTAGTATGTTGCAGCCAATTATTCCGGGGCGTTCAACTTTCCGCTGTCGTAGGACAGGGTCCACTGGATCCCTTGTCACAAGGAAACTCGTGTCCTTAAAAACCTTCCCCAATACAATCATCTCACATTCTACATAGCCGAGATAGGGCACAGGCAACCCATTTGCAGCCGTGATGGAGATCTATCCTGTAATATCCTTCAGTGCCTGTCCACATGGCAGCAGGTGGTTCCTGAAGAATCCCTCGGTGATGGTTGACACTTCCGCTCCGGTGTCCAACAAACAGTTTACCGAATGCCCACTCACCTTCACCTCCACCACTGGACAGCTTCGTGTCTTCCTAACACTGTCCAGCTATTGTTGCTGTTTTGTTAGAAGGTCTTGCATTCCCTGCAGTCGCTGCTGTTGGGCCTCTAACACCTTCAATGTGGCGGCATTACCGTCACAAGTACCAGCGACGGTGCTGATTACATCCTGGGAAGCCATTTTCTTGGGAACTTCCTTCCCTAACCAGGAGACTCCCCTGTCACGGAACTCCCAGAAGGACATTCCTGGCTGATCCATCTCGAGCCGGCGCATTTCGCGTTGCAGGTGCGGCTCACGCACCCCTGAAGCAAACCGCCCCTTCAGGGTTTCATCCCTCAGTGGGGTCAAGCTAGTGTGCCGCATGCTCAGTTTCCCAAACAACTTCACTAGGGCAAGTGAATAATCTAACAGCGTCTCGCCTGGCTGCTGAACCCGTGTATAAAAGGCCTCTTGTGCCGCTCCCACTGTGTCTACATCGCCAAAGACACTCCTTATAATCTAAAGAGCCTCCTCAGCTGTTCTAGGCTCTCGGAATCTTACCTCTTGTCCAGCTGCCCCACTAAGGTGGTCCATGATGAAGTCCAGCCCCTCTCGATCAGAAAATGGACTGGCCTTCAGGTGGCTCTCCATATCTGAAGCCCAGTCATCCACGTCCGGATCATCTGGCTTCTGGGGTCGACCGCATAGCTTAGGCATCCGCCGCTCCCTTTGCACATAAATGCGCTGTGGCGGTACGGCTGCAGGTTCCCTGAGTACGGCCTCACCGGTTCGTTCTAATTCTCGCTGCAGATGTGCTTTCTGAGCATTCCACTCAGTTTCCGCTGCAGCCTTCTCCTGCTCTGCTTCTGCTGTTTGAGCCCGGGATTGCTCAAGCTGCAGTCGCAACACCTTAAGCTGCTCCTCCAAGACATCCATGACTACAGGCAGGCAACCCCAAGCACAAAGAAATTAATAATTAGATTTAACAAATGAGCAAATATTTCGGTAGTGACAAGCCTTAACACCAAGCAACGGTCATACCTATAACCAGGAACAACTGCAGGATTACCTTCTCTTACGACACAGTCGATAAAATTAATCCGAGGAGTTAACCGGCACCATGTACGATCACTGCCAAGACCAAACTAGATAACCAAGACCCACCTAATGGCCCAGCTCCAAAGCAGGAGTGAACATTCAAAATATCCCAGCAGTATTCATCGCAACACATGGCCTGTACCATGATACCCAAGCTGCAGGGAAAAGCTGCAAGAAAAACATTATATATAACATATAAGATCACCTGGCCTGTACCAGTTCAAGGATACACCCGCTGCAAGAAAACAAACATTACACAGTTCTTCTTCTTCTTCCATTAAACGGCCAACATCATTATGTTGATGATTCTGTCGTTCGGCGCCTCTCACGTGCCGGGAATTGGTGGGTTAGAGATAGAGACCACCACTCTGAGTCCACAACAGGTTACACATTTACCCCCTGTGTGGGATATTTTACTTCCCCTGGCATAGACACCAGGTAGAAGGGACCAACGGCTTTTAGTGTCTCTTCCGAAAGACACGAGCAAAGTGGGGTGAACAAATTTGCCCAGGTTTTGAAACGGCAGCAGGTGGTTTTGAACCCCGGTCCCTTCGACCGAAAAGTCCGACGCTCTGCCACAGGTGGTTTTGAACCCCGGTCCCCTCGACCGAAAGTCCGACGCTGTACCACTCGACCACCGCGCCCCACATTTTTTATATAGTTATTAACAGGCATGACATTTTCAGTAGTGTCCCTGTCACAGTTCAAACGCGTCACTCAGTTTTGTTCGGAACTGGTCCTACTCATGTAGGCACCAAACGAAGTTGTCACCTCGAATGTTCGTCACTTCGGAATCATCATCGACGTCTCACAGTCACTTGCATTACGCAACCCGCAACACAACTTGATGTTAGCAGCATCGATGTTCCTTGCACAGCTATCGGAGCCTCGCATCACTTCTGCTAACGCTGACCAATGGACGTCAAGTTATCTTCATTCTCGTGATGTCATCATTCCTTCCAGCTGGGGTTTATTTTGTTGTCTTCATCCCACTTCTGACACCATTTTGTAACCGGGAATCGCATGAAGACGGGAATGGTGATTTCCTTTATTTTGTATAACAAAAACTATATAAAAACCCAAACTGGGCACTGCAGGCCTAACAAAAAGTGTTATAATGTGTCTGAGCACGGACTCAGTGCAACCACATCCTGCATTTTACAGGGGTCATCTGCACCAAAACAGGGTTGTTGTTGTCTTGTTGACAATGGGATCAAGCCTGGCCCACTGGGACACAGCCCCCCCCCCCCCCCGACCACATGTGACCTCTGTCTCTTGGGTAAATTTTTTATTAAAGCAACTTAATTATTAGTAACACGACCAGCAACCTACACAGTAAATGCAATTAACCATAAGATAAATATAATAATAATAACTAATTAACTAGATTCTCTATAGATTACCCAGGGTGCTGTCATATGGTGGCAAGTAATTACACCATCAACCCTGTGCTCCTCTGGCATCCTCGCGTGATCTTTGCTGGGTGACCGGTGGGGTGAAGAACGCTGTGGGTAGGAGTACAGTGGGATAGATGTAGGAGAGCGGTAGGAGCGCAGTAGGAGAGCTGCAGAAGAACTGTAGTAGAGTAGTTGTAGAATAGATGTTGTAATGTTTATGGACTTCGACTAATAAATTGTGGTCGTACATGAGATCTTCTGGCAAAACAATGTGAGTTATTCGTTGTCGCGTCCTGATGGTCTTGAACGAACTAGGGATAATGTCTTGACATGACACGATGCAGATTGTACAACACGTACGTCTAGCTATGCTGGACCATTTTGAGATAATTAAGTTATTGCAAAGTATATACATCGTTGGAAAGACCTATTATTAAGATACATCATGGTATCAGTTGTATGGCTGTATGTTAATTAATTTTCATTTTAGAGCACTTTAAAGACACCCCACATCAACGTTTTCAAAACACGGTTTTTTCTATTTTGATCAAAAAAGTGTACCTGGTCTAAAAAAATTACTAATATTAATGTTAATGTATTTTTTTACATATTATGGAAGTACTCAACGTTCTCAACCTGTGTGTGGGTCATTCATACCAGTGCATCCATTATTTTTGTTGCAAGAGAGCTGTAAACCATGCTATTTTTCACTTATTTTTTGCACATTTTTACAGGGGCAGTTGGTAAAAATAAAAAAAACAACCATAGTATATACCCTACAAATACATTTTTAAAACTCAGTATCTACTTCTAAGCATGTTTGACATGTATAGGTCATTAGCATTATTATATATGTGAAAAATATTTTTTACAAGATTTTTTTAAATTGCAAACTTTTATGTATTTTTACAGAAGCATGTTCACAGCTGAAGACATGCTGATGCAAGATGAATATTTGACATGTGTATCATGTAGGATGATGATCATTGGAAAGATATATTATTAAGATGCATCATGGAATCAGTTGTGTGGCTGTAAGTTAATTAGTTTTCATGTTAGAGCACTTTAAAGACACACCCGTCAACATTTCCACAACACATTTTTTCTATTTTGATTAAAAGTGTACCTGGCTTAAAAAAATTACTAATATTAATGTTAATGTAATTTTTTTGACATATTGTGGAAGTACTAAATGTTTTCAACCTGCGTGGTGGTCATTCATACCAGTGTATCAATTATTTTTGTTGCAAGAAAGCTGTAAACAGTGCTATTTTTCACTTATGTTGCACATTTATACAGTGGCAGTTGGTAAAAAGAAAAAAAAACAATATATACCCTACAGAGACATTTAAAAACTTGGTGTCTATTTCTAAGCATGATTGACATGTATAGGTCATTAGCATTATTATGTATATGAAAATATTGTTTACAAGGTTTTAACTGCGAACTATTATGCAGATTTTGACAGAAGCCTTTTCACAGCTGTATCATGTAGGATGAAATGTAAGCTTTTATTGTCATACTTATTGCATTATCTGGGTGTATTAGTAGTTAAAATAAGAAACAACTACTATAAATATTTACGTCATTACAAGTATCATACCAATTAATATGTGTGGATTGTTGGGTGAATAACCATTCTGACACAATATTGCATACCAACTATCAGTTGTACATCATTTTTAGAGTTTCATACACCTTCACCCATCATCTAGGCCATCATCATATCCAAAATAGATAAATTTGGCATAAACAAATATTTATACATTACTACTAATACTAGTCATTATAGTCACTATACAAAAGTCGTATCCACAGTTATGATAGTACTTATAACGAAAAACAATCAGAAAGTACAGTGTAAATCATATTAACATTCCAAGTGTAAGACTGTCAGCTTTGAGCTAATGTTAGTAATGGATGCCTTTCTTCGTCTTGTCTGCTGGGACATCATTTGACAGGTCAGTCACGCTGTCACTGCAAGTTTTATCTCCCGCCAAAATGAGCAAAACACCCTCCAGAACTTCAAACATACACTGCTACACGATAATATAGTTAGATAGATCAATTACTACTTACACACGTACTTAAAGAATGGATATTTATGAACTTTCAACAACTACGACGAGAAAGACGAACTTGAAACAACAGCGGGCTAGGACATCGCATAATTTATTATTCTGACATGTGTCTGGCGCCACCTAACGTTCAAATAGCTAGATAATTCTTGTCACTTGTCATTGGATAGTGATAGGGGGTTGTTTTAGTTGTTCAGTACATTACTAGCCAGACCTAGCCAAAATAAAAATAAAAATATTTTTGTGTTAATAATTGATCAATGAAAGACATACAATTGTTTTTTTCTTGCATCAAGGTGAATCCAGGATTTGCGAGAATCGTGAAATGTTCACCTTAAAAAACAAAATACTTTCACCTAAAGAAATAAAACAGGATGTACATCAGAGTAAAGAACGTTTATTCAGCTTTACAGGCATATGCACACTTTTATTATAAGTGGTCTATGTCGGCTGCTATGGACCGCTAAAGGCACCCCCTATAAACGGGCCTCTCTGGGTACACGTTTTGCTCGACTTGCCGATCATAGCACTGCTAGCGCCGCCTAACGAGCTCCAGCATTGCTAGTACGTCGCTTATGTCACAAACCGTGGACGATATGTCTGAAAAAGAGCATTATGTCCAAAACAGACGATATGTACTAAATTATTATAAATGTCATGGTTATACTTAAAACTCATTGTTGTGGTGAAATACATGCATATTATGCCTTCTGGTAACGTATCTCATCTCACCGGACACTCGAATTCATGGCCGCCATTGTTTCAAATGTCAATGTTCATGTCATTCACCAGGTGGCGCCACTGTGTCCGCACTGCCCGCTTGAGCTTGCGTGCCAATAATAATAGTATATAATTGTGTGCGTGTGTGCGCATGGATGAATGGATGGGTGATCTGTTGTACAAGGTCGAATAAATAACTGCCAAGTGTTTGCAATTTGTGTTAATACGTGGAAAAATGGCCACAGATGATCATCACGCAACAGTCACACTACACGGCAAGTAAGACAGACCTCGCATCATGAAGATTTTATTATTTACATAGGGACAACCATATTAGTGTGTTTTCAATTTTGAGATGAGTACTTTCTGTAATGTTACAAGACAAGAATGTAAGTATTAGTATTTAGACACATATATTCTATGTAGACATGTTCTGTATTAGTATATATCCTATCCACATTTAACATTAATGTATTATACAAGTATGAATTTTTTTTATTGCTTGTACATTTATTAGTCTTTGATATTAGTGTGTTCAATTAGTCTGTGATGTTAGTGTGTTCCATTAACAGGTCACATGTTGGCATTATATAAGCCTCTGTGGTCGCAGATTCAGTATTTTAATAATGTAGACATTTTTATTTGTCTGATTTCTTTCTTTTTTGTATTAATTATGACCAAATGTAATGCTATATATGAATAACATATTATGTATATATAACACAAATTAGGATGAAAGATTGATACAGCAAACATAGTGAACTATAATTAAAATAGTAATGAAACTAGTATGGTTTGTCTAACATACGTCACGCTATTTGATTTGGACGAATTATACAGCGCGACTGCCATCTATAGCGCGCGACGATGGGCGATAATACGTAACGTTTAAGCCGCGCAGATATTCCGCTAAGAGTGCGGCACAAATAACCACGGATTTATGGTCAGTGCGTGAACAACAAATACAAACTTTAAATAAATTTGTGACAAATCGTCCAAACGTTTTGTAACATAACGCTCCAAATTTATGACATATCGTCTAGGACATAATTATGTGACAAGTCGACCAAAACGTGTACAACTGATAGTTGGTATGCAATATTGTCATTATTGTGTCAGAATGGTTATTCACCCAACAATCCACACATATTAATTGGTATGATACTTGTAATGACGTAAATATTTATAGTAGTTGTTTCTTATTTTAACTACTAATACACCCATATAATGCAATAAGTATGACAATAAAAGCTTACATTTCATCCTACATGATACAGCTGTGAAAAGGCTTCTGTCAAAATCTGCATAATAGTTTGCAGTTAAAATCTTGTAAACAATATTTTCATATACATAATAATGCTAATGACCTATACATGTCAATCATGCTTAGAAATAGACACCAAGTTTTTAAATGTCTCTGTAGGGTATATATTGTTGTTTTTTTCTTTTTACCAACTGCCCCTGTATAAATGTGCAACATAAGTGAAAAGTAGCACTGTTTACAGCTTTCTTGCAACAAAAATAATGGATGCACTGGTATGAATGACCTCCACACAGGTTGAGAACATTTAGTACTTCCACAATATGTCAAAAAAATTACATTAACATTAATATTAGTAATTTTTTAAAGCCAGGTACACTTTTTTAATCAAAATAGAAAAAAGGTGTTGTGGAAATGTTGACGGGGGTGTCTTTAAAGTGCTCTAACATGAAAACTAATTAACCTACAGCCACACAACTGATTCCATGATGCATCTTAATAATATATCTTTCCAATGATCATCATCCTACATGATACACATGTCAAATATTCATCTTGCATCAGCATGTCTTCAGCTGTGAACATGCTTCTGTAAAGATACATAAAAGTTTGCAGTTTAAAAAAATCTTGTAAAAAATATTGTTCACATATATAATAATGCTAATGACCTATACATGTCAAACACGCTTAGAAGTAGATACTGAGTTTTAAAAATGTATTTGTAGGATATATACTGTGGTTGTTTTTTACTTTTTACCAACTGCCCATGTAAAAATGTGCAAAATAAGTGAAAAATATAACTGTTTACAGCTCTCTTGCAACAAAAATAATGGATGCACTGGTATGAATGACACCCACACAGGTTGAGAACATTTAGTACTTCCTTAACATTAATATTAATAAGTTGTTTAAGCCAGGTACACTTTTTTAATCAAAATAGAAAAAACGTGTTTTGGAAATGTTGACGGGAGGTGTCTTTAAAGTGCTCTAACATGAACACTAATTAACCTACAGCCATACAACCTGATACCATGATGTATCATAATAATGTATCTTTCCAATGATCATCATCCTACATGATACACGTCAAATATTCATCTTGAATCAGCATGTCTTCAGCTGTGAACATGCTTCTGTAAAGATACATAAAAGTTTGCAGTTTAAAAAAATCTTGTAAAAAATATTGTTCACATATATAATAATGCTAATGACCTATACATGTCAAACATGCTTAGAAGTACATACTGAGTTAAAAATATATATCTGTAGGGTATATACTGTGGTTGTTTTTTACTTTTTACCTACCGCCCCTGTAAAAATGTGCAAAATAAGTGAAAAATAACTCTGTTTACAGCTCTCTTGCAACAAAAATAATGGATGCACTGGTATGAATGACCCCCACACAGGTTGAGAATGTTGAGTACTTCCACAATATGTAAAAAAAAATACATTAACATTAATATTAGTAATTTTTTTAGACCAGGTACACTTTTTTGATCAAAATAGAAAAAACCGTGTTTTGAAAACGTTGATGGGGGGTGTCTTTAAAGTGCTCTAAAATGAAAACTAATTAACATACAGCCATACAACTGATACCATGATGTATCTTAATAATAGGTCTTTGCAACGATGTATAATACTTTGCAATAACTTAATTATCTCAAAATGGTCCAGCATAGCTACCGTCTATCCACCCTCTTTGAGACGGTAATTTCCGGACACACAAACTTGCAGCTTCTGTTGTTGTTGTACTGTAAATGCCACCGTCTCTAGACCAACAGGTGTTGTCAATATGGGCAACAAGAGGCTAGGTAGAAGGAGGTGTGGGTAGCATGAATCCAGGACAAAAGCCCCCTCGGACACCCGAGCATGGTACACCTATACAGTACTGAAGTGAGGAGTTACTCATATGTTGATTGCAACTTGTCAGATAAAACGCGAACACAGCTGACAAATGATTCAACGAGAGGACAACGTATGACGTACAGTTGATTGAACAGTAGAGGCGCACTATTAAATGTACCATCCATATGCCAAGTGTCAGAATTTACTAGATGATAAAGGCCACCATCGGTTGCATAAACAAGCATTCTGTTGAGTGGATCCCATTGTCGTAAATGTTCACCTTTTCACCATCAGTGGTAACCCAACCACCATTGATCACCAACTCACGCATTGTCACCGGGTTGACTGGTAAATGTTTGGCCCGCTGGCGACGTAGTGTACGTTTCAGCGAATCTTGGTTGCCCAGTGCTGCATGCACCTGTACACGGACATCAGTGGTGGAATCCACCACTGGAATCCACCACTAAACTGGGTTGTACCTCTTGATATAGCAGCCTGCTGTTTGAGTGTGGCTCAAATCTTCATTGCACTGACCAACTCAGCATCACTGTGTGGTATACTCTGGATAGCTCTCTGGATCTAGAAATATTCCCAACAGATATATTGATTTAATTAAGATACACACCCCCTGGGGGGAATTTTTAACATTAATTTGTCTTAATGTACGAGCTATCCCCGTGGGCCCCCAGCCACACCTACAAAATTTCAGCCCCATACATGCGAAACTGATGGAGATAAGAGGCAACAGACGGACAAACAGACATACAGAATCACAAACTACTTTATATTTACATGGTAGAATTAAGCCAGGAATAGTGAGCGAGTGAGTGATATATAAAATTAAAAAGTTAATTTCATAAACCTTGGTAATTATGTATCAATTATGGTTTCTCTTTGGCTAGATCTTCTCTTACTCCCACAGATATTTTCCGAGTGTCATGAAGGACCACAAGTCACACGACGTCATCCTGCACAGTGTCCCGTGTCACCATGTGAGCAGTTACTATGACTTGGAGCCTTAGACAGTGTGACGCAGTGGTGTGAGGCAGTGGTATGGAGGCTGGCTCCAAAAGTCACCAGGATCCACAGTTGGTGAAGGTCAGGTCAGCCGCCATGTGAGTAAACCTTATTTACTCATTCATTCAGTCGTATCCTCTTGCATTTTGCTGAAATGACTAAGCCGCATCATGGATGCTTCTGCACTGGCTCATAAGAGACGGAGTCCACAGCAGGTTCACATTTACCCCTGTGGGATCTTTTACTTCCCCTGACATAGACACCCGGTACAAAAGACCTACAGCTTTTAGTCTCTTCCAAAAGACACAGACAACATATAGTGAATGAAATTCCTCAAGTTTTGAAATGGCAGCAGGTGTTTTCAAACCCAGGTCCCCTCGACCAAAAGTCCAGTGTTATACCACACAGCCACTGTGTCCTACATGCCTTACTTACTTGGGCCTGTTTGCTCATTGGGAACATAGACCATCGCCAAACGTTCTTCATCGTGCCCTCTTGTGCCATCTTCATTAGTTATTTCCGGGTGACCGCTTAATGCTTATCCGGGACAAGTAGCTACCATCGTAGGACAAGTACATAATCCTATACACTTGTCCACTGGTCAATGCCGTTGCAATATAAAACATGTACTGTTCATTTTAATACAAAGACTGAAAGGTATTGACTTGTTGACACCCAAAATAAATAGCGTTAGTGGAATCTATAATTATGTTCAATGTCGCACGTATCACCGCTTTCTTTCCGTCATTTGCGACTACTGCCAATGTAATCACGAGGTGGCACATGTAATAATTTAGAAACTACCTTACTCACTAGGACAACAACACTGTTATGTTGAAAACATGTACGCGCTGTCACTGTTCCTCATTTAAATACCCCATTACATAGCACACTTCTGACATATGCCCGTTTTATGTTTTGATTTTTTAACGTTATTGCTACATGGGAATGCGTAAATTAGAATCTAATGTCAGAAACAGATTGCGATCGTAACAAACTCCAGTGGCAGAGTAACGGCTTAACGCCACTCGGCTTTGGCGTGATGGAAAAAAGTTACTCGTATTTATATTACTAAGCCCATTTTGTTTTACGTATTAACGCAATGTAGTACAATCATATCACCGCTACATGTTAACGCAAGTATGCTGATAGCTGCAACAGCAACACTAAGCCCTACACTTGCAAGTATGAATTCGTTTTTGTAATTTTTCAGTCCAGTTGCATTCACAGTATACGTAGGTCATAATGAAAAGAACATTAATTAACCTGATGCACCCTGAACACCAAAATTTCGGTGTTGGGATGTAGTGTTCATATTGATCGCCATGTGGCGCCACGTTCGTTGGCTCGGGTTATGCTGTTGGTGCCCGGATGAAGACAACACATGTGCGGACGTTTTGAGCCATTTCTCGAATCGATCCGTCAATTATTAGTATTTTTGTGAATTTTTTTAAAGTGACCGATATCTCGTCAACGTTTTATGATTCATGGTTATGATGACTATGAGCGGGCATTGCATCTGTTGGGTTTTACATCCGATAATTCGGATGTAAATGACATCATGTGTCAATGATGTGTTGTTACTGTATTCATTGTCTTTTGACGTAACATTTGCAGAATTACTGCATTTATATTCCTTGAATTTTTCTTTTCTTTTCCATAAGTTATTATACTACAATACATGGTGTGCTCTGATATATATGTCAGTAGATTACATGTACCTATGAAACATTCATTATTATGCATTTTGTGAACAGTTTTGTGTGCTTTATATGTATATATACGATCAACCAAAATCATAGTACTTGCATGCTAATTGTAATATTTCACAGGTAAATGCAGATATTATTATAATTTCTCTTGCTGCTCATAGAGGACATGTAGGCCTACCTTGCAGTACCAAACTTGCCTCATTTTGTGCTTTATTTTGTCCATGAGTGATGAAATAAAACTAGATTTCGTATTTATTTTTTCACTTTGCAATTGTTTACATATGCTAATTATATGCTAATTAGCCACAGTTAATCATAACATTGATAGTGTTATTACCATTGGTAAGATAAAGATTCTGTGATTCAGAATATGTATATATTGTAAGGGTTTTGATGAAGAGTTTACATGTTACAGTGCATTTCATAATCCCATGGGTTGAAACAAAATCAACTCCCCCAGAAATTCAGGGCTTATCAGGTTAATGGTTAATTAATTATTTTTTATTAATGCAATAATTGTTTACAGTCGTTTAGTTTGTTGCATATTGTTACCATTTGCGTACTAGGTTATCATAATTAATATATTATGTGATAAGAAATTTTAGGTGCTAGCAGTATTTGTTCCATGCAGAATATTATAGTTCTTGCTAAATATGCACAGTTGACAGTATTGTTATTTATAAACATAAAAAAATCTAAGTGTGCATTGTAATTGAGTTATTTCCTTTCAGTCAGAATATTTAAATTTTGCAAAATTACTTTTTAGCATAATAAAGGTTGGTAAATGCTATCATATTTCTTAGAATTATTTAAAAAAAATTCCACACTCAAAAAATGCACTAAAACATATTTGTTAGAAATATCATCCTGGATATTATATAGATCCAGGTCACCAGGTGGGTGTTATATCACTGCATTTGTAGTTTTCAGGTGGGACAAGTATAGTTTTGGTGAGACTTGCAACTTGTCCAACAGGACAAGTGCCTTCTAGTTCTACAAGTTAGTGTAGAGCCCTGTGGGTGTAATCCATCTTTTTAATTTCTAGGCCGTCCTATTGTTCCCTTCCATTGGGGGTTATGTTATGTTTAGCGATTGTTTTGGTCATATTCGATGGGGCTTTTCTTTAATCTGTGTATGACCAGTTCACTTCCATATTTTATTATTGATTTTTTTTCTCCTAGTGAGACCCTTTCAATGAGTAAATGTGAGTAGTTTTTCATGATAAAACACATATTTTGCTAGTACATGTGCTGTCTGACATACGTTGTGGTCCCATTGTTATGGCTAACATTTCGTAGAATAGATGCTGGCCGAAATAGCATATTTTTTGTAGCCAGATGGTGAAAACGTCTTAATGCAAGACATCTTTTGAAATAAATGTTGGAAAAATGTTCATGAAATGCTTGTTATTTATGTTTCCTTTGATGTTTTGGAAGCTATGACAACAAAAATCAGTTGTCCAGAGTTGTTTGATATAAATAATTTGATTTAAATCATGATTTAAGTCTTGATTTAAATCATGATTTAAGTATTGATTTAAATCATGATTTAAGTATTGATTTAAATCATGATTTAAGTATTGATTTAAATCACTCCAAAAAATAATAGTTTTTTATTTAGCACTTGGTGAATCACATTTCTTGTGATGTGGTTTCATTCTAATTTAGTATCAGTTGATGACGTTTTACACATTTCTGCATACTGAATGCAGTGCAGCCACAAAGACTTGTCATCAAGAGGCAGTATTTTTTTCAAGTCAGAAGCCCTGAGATAAAATCCACCTTAAGCAAACAATTGTACTAGTTGTTACCAATTCAATGTGTTGAGTCAAGTGAGACTGTCTGCACCAGTATAGTGTGGTACCAATTTACAGTTTGGCTAGAGTACACTGAGCCCTGGCAGGTGCTAATTCACCCTCTCAACAAACAATCACCACAAAGGTCATTGCCAGCCACAATATGCCTTCTAATAATATTTATGGCCTAAGGAACTACAAGCAGCTGTGGACACTACCTCAATTCAGTGAGCCCAAGTTATCTACTCTGTATAAGCCTGTAGTCTGTTTTAGAGTGTTCATTAAATAATTTTGATCTTAAGTGGTCATTTTGCTAAAGTACTTCTAAAGTTGTTTAATTGTCATATCTCTGAATATACATGCAGTTAAACAGCAGAGTTGTTAAGGATTTAAAGTGACTATTCTATGTAAATGTTAGCACTGGTAATAGACCGCTGACAGTTCTGATACAATATTTTTTTAATGACATTTATGTTGCTGTTTAAGTCAACCTATATTATAAGTGTATTACCAGTAAATATAATGTTGTACGAGTCTAAAATCATGTGCCCTCTGTTAAGACTCTTTCTGATCTAATGTTATCTAAACACATGGACATTTTAGCATTAACAGAGACATGGCTATCAGCATCAGATGGTGTGCGGACAAAAGTCCCACCAGACAAAAGCCCTACAGACAAAACCACCCAGACATAAGCCCCCAATTGACAAAAGTCCCACAATCTAAATACAGTGCTGTACGTACTTATAATAGGAAATACGCTAATAGACATAAAGTAAGTTACCTTCTTGTCTGTCTGGTCGGCACCACACTGTAAAGTATAGGCCAGTTTGATTTAATTAGTTTTTATGCGCTAATGTTAGTAAGTCATTTGGAGGTTTATTCGATGTATTAAGTCTAGATTAGCAACAGAAAAACAGGTTTCTAAAAGTTTATAGTTAAACCAAGATTGATGGTACTGTTTAGACCTTCAGCCTTCCCTTTAATCCTGACATTTGCTAAATTGCTCTGACCTCGGAGGTCAACGTAATTGGGAACTGAGAAGGAGCCCTGGGAACCCTGGATTTGGCCCACCTCCAAGAGTTCAAAAGTTTAACTTGCAAAACTGGGCAAGGAAGGCTGGCAGACGTCATTGTCCAGTGGTTGAGAGGGTGGGTGGATTTAACAAGTTGACCTATAGTAAAGCGTATTGGGTATTTAAGCAATTATAGCCAGGGTTGAAAAAAATCGTATTTTTTAAATTAAAATCGGATTTATTTGATTTTTTTTATTTGATTTTTTAAAATCTGGTATATAGATATTTATATAGATGATTAAATTTGTAAACTCTTTCAAACATGTTCTATTCGAATCGATTTGGGTTCTTGTCTTAACAGAGGGTACATGTTTTGTTTATATAGACATTAGACAATGTCCACAAGGCCTCACCCCCTGTAGTTGCATAATTTGTCTTGGAAAGGAAAGCATGCTGTGTGTCTGTGGCTGTAGCAGTGGTAATTATTGTTTGCCTATAGGGTGGATTAGCACCTGTCCAGGGCTCTGTGTACTCTAAGGGTATCTAACCAGAATACAAACTGGTACAGTATTAAACAACTGAGTCAACATACTGAATTGGTAACAACTATCACAAGCTATAAGTGGACTTTAACTCAGGGCTTCTGTGTTGAAAAGATACTTCCTCTGGAAGACAAGTTTGTGTGGCTTCACTGCATTCAGAAAGGGAATAGCTCAAGCATACACAATGCCATAAAATATTTGACTATCAGACTATCTGGTGTCAATACAGCTACACAAGTGTGCGCACTTTGTGTTTTGCATTAAAGAACATACAAAACTTTGTTGTCGATGCTTGTAAACAGTAAAAAAAATCATAAATCAATTATTTTTTTGTTGTTGAGTGATTTAAATCATGATTTAAATCAATGATTTAAATCAATGATTTAAATCAAATGATTTAAATCAAACAACCCTGATTACAGCACCTCTAGTGACAATGTTACATAGACAAAGCTCATAAATGAAAAGCTCCTAACACTGAAGTACAATACTTAAAAGCATGACATTTTGATAAAGGATACTTTGGCCCTGGACAGTTGTTGGACACCTGATATATGACATGCCCATTGTGCATTGTTGGTTGTGGTATTTCATCACTGGATATGATGTTTTATTTTGAATAAATTGTTACTTTACAATACAACCATAGTTCACATTCATTCAGATCAGGGCAAACGTCATCAACGGGGTACAGACATAACCTCTCATGGACAAAACTACTCACGGATAAAACCCCTCAAAACATGACTCCTGTGGACATAACCCCTCAGGGACATAACCCCTCACAATCATTAGTTTGAATGTTGGAAATAAAGTCACCAAAAAAGTCACAGGATATAAATTATCATATTTACCTTATTATCAGCCATTTTTTGTCTGCAATTTTTGTTTTTAAAAGTAACTATTCACTCACATATACATACAGTACTTCTCACATACACATTGATACTTCATGTTTTGTTTAAAAAACAAGCATTATAAAAAATATGTCCAGTCTCCAGTCTCATGCTAAAATACAATTGTTGTCTATCCTGTCTCTAAACGGTGATTCCTCTAAAATTGTGAGGGGTTTTGTCCATGAGGGGTTTTGTCCGTGAGGGGTTTCATCCATGAGGGGTTATATCCATGAGGGGTTATGTCCGTGAGGGGTTATGTCCGTGAGGGGTTATGTCCGTGAGGGGTTATGTCCATGGGGGTCATGTTTTGAGGGATTTTATCCATGACGGGTTATGTCCTACACTCCTATGTTGAAAAAAGCAATCACAACTTTTTATTCATATAACATTAACCATATTCAATATGATCCGTCTTGGAATGTTAATATATATAATATTAGATTGAGCTATTTTAAAGAATATCATAAGAGACAGTTGTTAGAAAGTTATGCTAAGTAGATGCATGTGTGATGATGAGTGTAGGACATAACTTTTTCAACATAGAATTAGTCAAGTAGCAATCTAAATGTCCAACAATCTGTATACATAATTAATATCAGTAATACATTGTGCAATCAGTACTTTGTATTTAGATTGTGGGGCTTTTGTCCTGGATTTGCATCAAATACATCAGCCTGTCTTGCTGACATTTGTCTGTATGGCTTTTGTCTATACCATCACCCCACCATTCAAATAGGGGTAGTGGAGTCGCATTTCTTGTACCTGAAACATATAAAGTAGAAATTATTCATACACCTCAATACCAAGGCTTTGAGGTAATATGTATTCTTATAAAAAAATTCATCTATATCTGCTAATTTTATATGCATCTACCATCCTCCTAGCACAAATATATTTTAATTTTTTTTAAACCACCTTACAATTCCAAGGCAACCTCTACATGTTTGGCGATTTCAATATCCACCTTGGTTTACCAAGTCTAAATACTAGATCATTCATGGATGTCCTTCAAACATATGCATTACATCAACACGTTTCATTTCATACTCATGTTCATAGTCATCGGTTTGACTTGTTTATAACTATATCTACTTACACTAACATGAAGGCAATATTTCCTACTGACGGTTTATCGGATCACCAATGTGTCATTATTGATTTGTTTACAAGTTGGGCCAAGACCAAATTATCACATTTCGATAAATAAAATTAACTTAAGCACACTTCATGATCATCTTGCCAATTCTGATCTTTTGATCTAACCTAAATCTACATTATGCAAGCATGTTAATCAGTACCATGAAACATTAAGTAAACTCCTGGATAAACATGCCCCAAAACTAATTAAACCACCTTACAATTCCAAGAATATATTTTTATTATGAATCAAATCTTTGAAGACAATACGGAAATATAAATTGCTAGTTATATAAATGCTGGTTATTACATACAACGAGGCTGCTGAGTTTATATATTAAAAAAATTGGTTCTCTATTTTACACGGTTTTTCAGTACGACAGCTTATTAGTTTTAATTAATTACATGTAATATAATGGTAGTAATCGGCTGTTCTACATCGGACACAACTTTAATATAAGTACTTGTACGGTAAATGTTTTACTTTGACAGTTATGCATTAACAGTTTACCTCTATTATCATTGTTATCGTCGCCGGCAAGAAACATTGTTCGTTTGTTTTGGTAATTTTTTAATGAAACATAGTTGTATGCTCTTTATATACTCCATTGCAATAATATGATTATTCAGCATGTGATTATGCAGTTATAACTCCTCTCTTTCTCTGTTAGTGACTGTAATATTATAGTAATAGTGTATTATGGTTTTTGGCTAAGTTGTCGGTTGCATCTAGAGTCTAGTCCTAGGCCTAGGCTAGTGATAGTTGCTGCAGGCCTTTATGCAGGATTAAATTTTTGCCAGTCAAAAAAATTCCCTGTGGACATTTGCGAACATGTGCGCAACCCAAACGCGCATGCAATCCGAACGCACGTGCATGTTTACAACCTAACCCAAATGCAACCCTACATGAACGCGCGAGCAAGTTCGCAACCCAAACATGCATGTGGGCGACTGCATGGTGTACTGCTGCACGTTTGAAATGCTATTATATACATACACTGTAGTGTGTAAAACACTTGTCCTGCAAGCATGACACACACATTAAAACATAATGGTCTTATACATAACAGTGACACTTGTATAATCGATACTATTTATTTTCACATAGTCCTACACTAATTACAGCCACAACAAATAATATATGTGGCCAAATTCAAACAAAATAACAACACCCTAAGCACTGACAAAAGTGTATAAAAATAAATGAACCCTCAATCATGAATATTTATAATATGGAATTATTATGCACATACACATATTTAAAAAAGTAATTAATTATGCACATGTTTCACTACCAGCAAGCGAAGTACTGATGCAAAACAAATGTATAAAATTGAAATAATGCTTTAGCCTTATGTAATTACCCAAAATAATATATGCTGAATTGCTCATGCAAGACATCTACATATTAATTAAAAACATTATCACATGTAGTGACTCTATACTGTAGCCGGAGACATTGCCAAAGTGATAGTCATCGGTGTCGAAGCAGCGGTTCTAAAAAAATGTGTTATCGCATTTGTTCTTTGAATTTTTGGTGGAGGCATCATGACTATGTGAACGATAGTTGATAATGTTTACCGGTAACCGTAGTGGTAATTTAGCCTCATTATGGACACTACACTATCTGAATCTGAAGATCCCACTGCAGTTGTTGCATGTGGGTGCATCACAGAAGCCAATCACAGTTATTAACATGACGGCTATTAACTTGACGTTTTTTTAGTACACAAGTAAAAGATCCATTTTGGGGGGGGGTTTATTCCTTGAAATTGTATCCCTTTCAGAGACCTAATTTCCCTGGAATTACACCCGTTTAATACATATAAAATATGCATAAGTAGTTTATATTATTAACATTAATGAGTGATTCCCCTGAGCCTAGGCCGAGGAGTTATCCACATACACGTATTTTGGATCAGTGCCTCCATTAATATAATATTATATAAATTAAACATTAACTTTTTGAAACAACATTCATGCCCACTTGTATGGCTTACCCATAACTGTTATGGATTTTCTGAGATGTAATGGTCTTGTTGGTATAGGTCATAGGACATTCCTTATGGAATAGTTTTGTGCATTTTGAACAAGGATTTTTTGCATTATGGGATACGGCCCACATTTGTCAAATGGCATGCGAACAACAGATCATCAACTGAAGACACATCCGAAGAGTGACTCTCAGGAATAATTTAGCTGTGTGCACACTTAGAAAAAAATCGATAAAATTTTTATAGAATATCTCTCCTCTCCTCTCTCTCCCCTCTCTCTCCCCTCTCCCCCCCCTCTCTCCCTCTGCCAAAATCTTATCAGATCCACACAATGTACAAAGTTTACCTCCATTTTTATAAACCTATTGGTGGTTATACCTGTTCTGTCTATACTTTGCACTTGATAATAATTTCTGCAGGTTTTCATAATAGATCAGCGAAGGGTCTACTGGGTGTTTTAGTGTACCTTTTGTTTCACATAGATTTTTATATATATGTTCTTCTGTCATGACATGTATCATACATTCAATGCTGTTACAGAATGGGAGTTTTACAGTGGTGTATATTTAATTGATAAGTGAATTTGGGAGCATTTGCTATGTTACTGGTGGTTTGACAGTTTTGTAAATATGCAATGACTCTTTACTCTTATCTTTATTATGATGACATCTGTTTTATTGTTTGCCATTGCTACTCCAATGCTGTAAAAATGTGTGTTGCAATGGTGTCTGCCAATGCTGAAATGCTATTGCACGAATGAGTAAAACTATAGTGGGCCGATGGTGGCCGCTCATAGCAGACATACGATGTTGTCCATGCATGTAGTGGGCCAGTGCAGCAATAAAATTGTGGCATTGTAGTGGCACTGATCTTCATTGTTTATGTCAGCTGCCTATGTACTAGATGGAATTGACATGGACTATGCCAATTTGCAAATGTCTTAGCTTGCCCCCTGCGAGATCCTAGATATGAACAGTTAAGAACATTCACGTTAGTAAGACATGGCTTCAAGGATATTAAAGCATGATATCACCACACAACAGACAAATGCTCTTTTGTGACATTGTCCCAGTAAATTGACCGTTTATGGAAAATATTGCTTGTTTTGACCATGGAGAGTGTTCTTTCGGGACCTTGACACCAGTATTTATGGGGGGCATAAACCCCTTTGGTTTATTTTTTTATTTTGCTCATATGTAACAGGTTTGCACCACTACATGGTAGCAGGTAAACTAATGGGCGACTAAGCTTGGCCTCCCCCCCGGTCTCCCCCTTTGTGAGATCCTAGATACGCCACTGACACCAGTGGTAATGAACTATAATGCTGTTACAAAAAGAAACCATATATATTGAGTATGAGACGCTATGCTGATAAGGCTGCCATGCCAGATGGTATCTTGTACCTGAAGCAGTTTGACTCACCTTAGACATCAAACAAGTTGAATAGCTGTATCTATTTATAAAGTTCTATATTATCACATTTTCAATACATATTGAATATGAGCCGCTATGCTGATAAGGCTTTTTGAATTACCAGTATTTAATTACCGCCACGCCAGATGGTATCTCGTACCTGAAGCAGTATGACTCACTTTAGATATCAAACAAGTTGAATGGCTGTATCTATTTCTAAAGTTCTGTATTATCACATTTTTAATACATATTGAATATGAGACGCTATGCTGATAAGGCTTTTTTAATTACCACCACGCCAGATGGTATCTCGTACCTGAAACAGTATGACTCACGTTAGACGTCAAACAAGTTGAATGGTTGTATCTATTTCTAAAGTTCTATACTACTCACATTTTGCTAAGGATCACAATTTTCTAGTGGAACTCGCACCGTTGGTCTTCTCGCTCTCAGACTCTCATGGAATCTGTTTCTAACTGTCTGGGTAGAGGCAGTAACTCCAGAAGGGTTTCTTTCCATGACGTTACATGGTCAACTGTGATAGACCATGTTTTTTCATATATTATGTAATGTAATTGTATAGTATACCATGGTTCCCTGTTTCAAAACATGGTTTCCATGGTATACCATGGTTTCCATGGTATATCATGGTATTTACCAGGGCTGGGGTCAATTCAAATTCCTTTGAATTCAATTTAATCAATTGAAATTCCTTTCAATTCAATCAATTCCAATTCAATTCATTTTTTTCAAATTCAAATTCCAGCTCAAATCTTTCAATTCCAATTCAATTCAAATCCAATTCAATTCAAGTTCCAGGCTAATTCTATGGGAGTTTTTCCAAAGCAAACACATGGGATAATAGTAATATGTAATTGTAAATTAAATTTTTTCTGTAATAGTAATAGAGGAACTTCTTCCATTTAAGCTCAGAATTCTATGTTAGCCAGATATAAATGGGGCTAGAGTATTTTCGAGCCATGATTACTACTGCGTGGCAGTAGTGACTTTTTTCAAAAAGTAATTGTAATAGATCCTAAAGTAATAGATAATAGTCTATTACTTTTCTATTACATCTGTTGCTGCAAATTTACAAAATATCAGGTTTGTTTGCATGTTATTTCAACTGCTAGTAATTGTAAACAATGTACAGACTATGGCTGAGTCGTTATTCAAACAACATGAAAAGACCAGTAGGCTGGTCATTTTATGGTTTCAGAAATACCTGCTCAATGAAACAATGCAGGAGTAGCAAGCAAATTACTAATTGTTGGGATGCCCCATTAGGGTGGCTATGGCTTGATTGGCTTCACACACTAGCACACACAAAGGGCATGGCTTGAGATATGTGCAGGCAGACAAAAAAAATTATCTTAGAGCAGGAGCTGCAGCATGTATTGAATTCAAAGTAAGCTCATCACACCCCACCATATAGTTTGATTTGAGCAGAACTTCTGAGTTCTTTTTTCCAATTGCCACATGGCAGACCCTTTGTTCAAATTTGGACAAATGTTCTCACCTCGGATCTTAAAATGGTATACAAATGTATGTTTAGCTGCTACAAAGACTTTGAGTTCATATATAATTCTAGGGTTAGATTGAGGATCACAATCATCACAGTAGAAATGAAACCAGATCATACCAGCACTAGAAAATGAAGTTCAGTTCATTTTCTATCAATTCCAATTCCAATGCAACTTACTCAAAATCTTTCAATTCCAGTTCCAATTCAACTTGCTCAAAATCTTTCAATTCAAATTCAGGAATTGAACTGAATAATTCCAATTCATTTTTGAATTCACCCCAGCCCTGGTATTTACCATGGTTTACCTGTTTCAAAACACCATGATATTTTAATGTGGAGTACACAAATGCCTGTTGTTGCGCCACTGAGCTCGGATTTTCCGAGGATATTGGCGCTAAAGAAGTCCTTTTATTATTATTATTTATTATTATTTTCATAAGGCCAGAGGTGAGTAAAATATGCTGTTTTTCCACTCCTATGTGATAACAGTAGGAACCAACTAAACGATTTGTCACAACATGTCTGTTGACGCAAGAGTGATGTTACTGCACTGTCGTAGCAACAGCAGAAACAACAACACAAAGGAACAAGGACACAACAGAATGTGCGGTGAAGCATGGCACAAGCCACAATTCAGTTGGCAGACATCAATTACTGTCACATGTTAAATATGATCCTGACATTGTTCTGTACATAGTAGCTGCTTAGTACACAAATGCCTGCGAGTCCATACCTCTACAATGACGACTTGTAATTGAAATGGTGGCATTTTGTCATTAATTATATTCAGTTGAGTCAATGCAGTGCCAATCCCACAGTTGGCAATTTATGCATTAGATATGAATGCCCTCGAAAAGCATCTGTGAAAGAGCAACAACAAATAGTACAGACTCCGCTTAACAAAATCACTTTGGGTCAGAATAGTTTGATTATTTTAAATGGCTGCTTTGATAAAGATAAATTCCGAATGATGTGACATTTAATGTTGGCGGGGCAGGTCCGCACACCTAAGGTTTAATGTATCATAACTAATGAACTAATGAAAAAAAATTCCTTGTTTATCTGTATATTTAGTAGTTTACCAGTTATCAAACTTCTATTCCGCTAAGAACAATGTGTTGTATGTATTGATCACAGGTGTGCGGATATGCCCCAGGCTACTGGGGCATATTTGCACAGGTATGTGCAAACGTAGGGGAAGGCAGTGTTAGTAGAGCCACTAAGTTAGTTGAGCCACCCATGTTTCCCGGGAAACTACAGTAGTGACAGTTACATGGTACCACCCAGTGATTGAACATGTTATTAGAACACGATTGACATACAGTAAGTGCCATTTGTTACAACGGTCAGAAAATGTGAGTTAAAAGTATGTTTTTTGATGTTTTTCGAAACTTTTGTGATTGTGATTAATGTCTGCTGGTGTGTAAACTATCAAAGCATGTGACCAGACTTCATTGTCTGGGCACTTACAAATGGTTTAACTATGCACAGGGAAGAAGATTATTTACATCACTTTGCACATTAATGAGAAGTTAATTAAAACAGCTTAATTGTCAAAACGGGGTTAGTTGAGCCACCCAAGGTTTAATGGAGGGTTAGTTGAGCAGCGAATAAAGAACAAAGATGAGTGTTCAAAATACATCAAGGAATACATTTTTCCGAGCAAATTGGGACATCAGATAGCTGCAAACAACATATTAGCAGTTGGTTACACTTTTTGCAATTGGCCTATAAGCCTACATTAATTAAGTGTGTCGACTTGTCAGGGACGTGTTGTACCCATTGGGTAGATGTGTTGGCTGAGTTGTTATTAAATTTTAGTACAAGACCTACATAAATTTTACAAATAAAGCATTTACCTAACTTACTCTACATTGTGGCTCAACTTACCCCACACCATGTGTTAGTTGAGCCACCTTACCATCCCGATTTGAATCAGCTGCTTATCATTATCTATGCATACTAGATATATTATCTAGGTATAAAATGATCTACTAATAATCATAGTTTGTGTGAGTAAAAACAATTTTTAGTTATGAATATAATTGTGCCCTAGATATCAAAAAGAATAAAAATGGCTCAACTAACACTGCCTTCCCCTACATCGCGTATTTCAGGTCTTTGCTACAGAGCAGAATTCAAACTGCAATGATAAATTCCAGGCTGCAGAACAGCATATAGCTTGTTAGGCATATCCGTACATATTATTTAGGGGTCAAATGTGCCCATATAAGTAATATAAACATAACCAGCTGTAGTTTATATAATACAATGGGCTAAATTTGGTGAAGTTGATGCGTAATATTTGTTTGTCTCAACTACAGCGCACATGGAAAGCCATGCCACGAAGGAAACCAAAAGGACAACATTGTCTTCATACACTTCAAGATATATGAACACTTAACCTACATAAACTATCATGTTATAAGTTTTCTGTCTTTAGCACATCCCACCTATTATTAGGCTAACCTCCCACCATCATGGTGGGTGGGGGGGGCAACTCAGTACTTTTCCAGTATACCATCCTTCAGACAAATGTTGTAGATATGTTTTCTGTGCACAATGCACCACAACGCATTCAGCGTTTCAAACCACCATTATTGGGTAATTAAGGGTATGTATTTTGACATCTCAAAATGGTGCTTTTATGATAAATGGAAGACACTGAGAAGTCCCATTGATCTGTGAATCAAATATGTTAGTGAATATGTCATGCCATCACGTTATGTAAAATAACAACTGCGTTGGGGCATATCCACACACGCCTATGTGTATATGCCCAAGACGACTGGCTGTATAAGATTGTCAATGTTCCCATACACGCGGTCTATGACTGTAAAGTTTATTTGTGCAACGACAACACACACATTCCAAAAATGCATAAACACACCAATATTATTGAGAGTCTCTGAGTGTGAGTTACGTATCAATATATGTATAAAATTACATAAGATCCTGCAAAAACAACAAAACAACATTTTAGTTTACAATTTCTTACTGACACAAAGGATTTAAATTTGCGGGTTCAAATGCTCGATGTATGAGTTAGATGCTACCATAGAATTAATTGAATTCTAATGAATTTTTCGGTGTTGTGGAAATAGAAATATACTACAAGATGTAATATATGATTTCAAGCCATTGTTGTTTTTATTCCCTTTAAATATTATTTTTAAAGTGCCTGTTAGTGCTCTAAAAATTATCCATTTTGTGCCATGCAGAGCAAATGAAATACTATTTCGTTATTTTTAATAAAACATTGACATGACACCTTTGTGTGTAGCACAACACCATCGGAAAAGTAGGTGGTCACGCACCACCGGCTCAGCATATATTTCGAACACTGGGTGCGTAGAATGGTTGGTAGGCTTTGCTTTGTCCATTCCTTTATGTTGTCTACCCAGTTTTTCTTCTTGTGGCCCTGTCTTCTATTGCCTTCCAATGTCTTGCATGTCAGGCCGTCCTCGGGGTTTTTAAAAAGAAGGTTCGGGTGTACACAGTTAGTCTGAGATTTCTGGTATGACTTCTGAAAAATTTTACAGTTAAACGTCCCTCCTTAAAAAATTTTTTTCCGCTAGTCTCATTTCAAAATCATTTTGCGAAAAATCGAATCTACCAAGTATCCACTGGTACTGCAACATGCTAGATCGTTTGTGCAACTTTTATATGTAGTTTTTGCAAAATCATCAGACAAACTATCAAATTACTTAAAACTGCTTCACTTCCTCAACTGATTTAGCCTATTGCAAATCCGGTTCATTGGTGTCCAAATATGTAGTGTGTGAATAGTTTATGTAACAACTGCAGTCGATTTAAGAAAAAATGCCTATTTTTTCAAATCATCGAAAGAATTTACTTTAGTCATTAAATCTAGTAAGGATCAAAATAGTGGATATCCGAAATGGTAAACACTGTGGGTCAATGCAAATCATGGACGTGACTTCCATCCTCTCACCAATCACATGACAAAGTTAAAAAATTTCACCAAGGAAGAAAATCGTGATTTTTCAGCATTTTGATTTTCACTTCAATTTATGCTTGAACAAGCATTAACCGATTTAATAGTTTGTTTGACGATTTCACAAAGACTACATACAAAAGTTGCACAAACGAGCTAGCATGTTGCGGTGGATACTAGGTAGGTTTGGTTTTTCGCAAAATTAATTTGAAATGATACTAGCTAAAAATCGAATTGATTAAGCACCTTTAATGTTTGATCAATCATTAATTGAAGTGGAAATTGAAATGCTGAAAACTCAAAAATTTTACCCTTGGTGACATTTTTTAACTTTGTCATGTGATTTGCGAGAGCATGGAAGTCATGCCAATTATTAGCATTGACCCGCACAGTGTTTTAACTGTTTTAGTAATGTTTTAGGTGAACTGTTTCTATTACATGTGTGTATGTGATGTGTGGTTTTACCAATTTTATTACTGGCAGTGCAAAGAAAAAGTGCTAAAGAAAAATTTCCGTTTTTAATGTATTTTTAAACAAATAATAAAGATCTTGAAAAAAAATTGTTTTTATTAAATCGACTGTGGATGTTACATAAACTATTCACACACTATATATTTAGACATCAACGAACCAGATTTGCGGTAGGCTAAATCAGTTGAGGATGGAGTTTTAGAAAAATTGGTGGGTGGGTGGGTGTCACAACAAGGCTAGATTCGTGACAACTATTATAGAGTTTTATCATTATAGACTAGGCCATTTGGTTGAAATCACTTCCGTTCATGAATTCCACCGTTCAGTCATTATGACAACATGAAATCATGACAAAAACTAATAGCTATAACACAAAAAATTACAAAAACAATTTTTCCACTAAAAAGTATTACTCATTAAAGAGGTGTAGTTTTTATTTTTGACACTGGTATTGTGGTTGTTATCAATTTAAAGCTCATGATCTTCTGAACAAATCTAGCTATGAAATGTCCAGTATGTGAAACAGGTATCCCGGTAGGTCAGATTTAAGTTCAAAAGGTCAGTATCCTATCTCAATGAAATAACAACAATATTCCAGTAAACATGAAATGTTAATTTGTGACAACTGGTCGGGCTATCTTTTTGGATGTATCAACTTTAAAAAATGCTGTTGCCATTTGTTCTGACCGTTTTTTAATACCTTGCTTTTATTTTTTATTTTACACATTCAGCATAACGATTTTGCCTATATGAACACCCTACACTTGCCTCACATTAATTGTACCCCTGTAACCATATTAAATTGTTTTGTATTGCTATAGTGACACCCACTGGCAATACTCATGGTTATGTTGAGCCACTTGGCATCTCTCTGTGGTTGAAAGTATTGATTTTCTGGCCAAAACACTACCTCACCCTATTAGATCACGAGTCTGCAAGACTGCATTTTGTCAAACAAATACATATTAAGATAACATTGTAACCCTCTAGCTATATTAATGTGGATGTTTTGTCAAAATATTACCCCACCCCGTAAGGTCAGGAGTGCCTATATTGTCAAACACATACATATTAAGATAATGTAACATTATATATATATATATATATATATATATATATATATGATATTAATAATAATGTAATATATATATATAATACTTCTATTGCACTAAAATCCTTGGGAGACCCAAGCTCAACACCGCACCAAAACAAAAGGGGTTAAGCAGTTCATAATCGATAAGCAGTTCCAGTTGAAACAGTTGAAACAGTTTAGACAGGTGGGTTTTCAGTTTACAGCGAATTGTTGCTATATTTCCTACAGACTTAACACTAACAGGGAGTGAGTTCCACGGATTCAGTGCAACAACTAAAAAAGCTCTAGTTCCGACATTTGTCTTAACACAGGGAACAAAAAGTAGATTAGAATTAGATGATATTGATTTTGTTTGCTACTGTGACATCCACTAGCATTATTCCTGGTAATTCAAAACTCAAAGGACCAAGAGTAATGTCAATGGATGTCACAATAGCAAAACATAATTTAACTTGCTTAAATGGTTACAATGTAATCTTACTGTGTATTTGTTTGACAAAATAGGCACTTGTGTCCTTACAGGGAGGAGGAAGGATTTGGCCAGGAAATCAATACTTTTACTGATAGAGAGGTGTAAAATGACACAGTATGACCAGGAATAATGTACCAATTTAATTTGGTTAAAGTGTTACAATTGTGTCTTCATGTTTATTTTTGTAAAAAAACAAATCATCTTGCGACTTTACAAGGTGAGTTTTTGGCCAGGAAATCAATCCACAGGGAGATGCCAAATGACCAGTGTCAAAACTTAAAATGTGACCTTTTGACTCAAAAAATTACACTTTTCCCTTTAACGAGTGATTATTTTCAGTGGAAAAATTGTGTTTGTCATTTGTGATGTCATGGCTAATAGTTTCTGTCAAGATTTCATGTTGTCGCAATGACTGGACGGCGGAATTCTTGAATGGAAGTGATTTCAACCCAATGGCTATAGGTATGTTCTCACGCATTTAGCCTCGATGTGACAAATGCACACAGGGGAAACTTGGGGACTTTTAATATGTATTTTGCAACTATCGTGAACAAATTAGCTTTGTTTTTTATTATTTATCATGTTGGGTCCTTTTTTTACCTAATATTCCTGGACTAAAGGTGAAGGCCACTAGGCTCTCAAATAATAATGGAACCCTAATATATAACTTATTTTATAAACAAACAATCTATAATGAAGCCTAAATCAGGCATTCTAACTAAACAATTATTAGGCTACCAACCATATTTTACCTCTTTAAAATACAGTTCACCACTAAGAACTTTTACCAAAATATATAAAAATTACCATACGTAACTCTGAAACAATTTCGAACTTTACATATGAAGTTTCCTCATTAGATGCATTGGTCATGTGAACAGAGCAACGCGTGAAACAAGTTGAAAAAAAAATACATTTGTCTGGAATGGGTGTCTTCAAAGCTCTTTCAGGACCTGAGCCCAACCAATAATGATACTTTTTATACCAAATTTTAAAAGTAGTAATATCAAAGTTTATCGTTTGCGATGGCAGAACTTTTTGATAATATTACTATGATCAGAACAAAACAATTCTTTTCGTTACAATTTTTTTTAACTTTACAAGAAACTGCCAGCTTTCCGCCTCGACGTGTAATAAGATTATTATATTAGCGTTAATTTATTATATTAGCATTAATATAACATTGGTATGTTGGGTCCCGCATTGTCGTTGAAGTAGGTGCCCCTAAACGATAAGACACAAATAGTCCGAGGGGCAGCAGCTTCAATGTGCGCTTATGAAAAAAATGTCAAGTTGCAAAGAAATTAATATTACAAAGAGTTTGCAGTCTTTAGTTCCAGTCACAAATCAAAATTGGTAGCCATCTTGAAAATTTATATTTTTATGCACTTTGACAAAATGTGCATAATAGTGAAATGTGGCATTGACCCCCCCCCCACCCCGTAGTGACATTCCTCCCGACTTCATGCAGGAGAGCAGTGGCGGGCGCCATTTCAGCCACCCGCAGCAGGGCTGGGCCATACAAGGGATCATGCCTCAGTTACACTCAGGGTTGTTTGATTTAAATCTTTTGATTTAAATCATTGATTTAAATCAGTTGTTTAATACTGTACCAGTTTGTATTCTGGTTAGATACCCTTAGAGTACACAGAGCCCTGGACAGGTGCTAATCCACCCTATAGGCAAACAATAATTAGCACTGCTACAGACACAGAGCATGCTTTCCTTTCCAAGACAGATTATGCTACTACAGGGGGTGAGGCCTTGTGGACATTGTCTAATGTTTTTATATAAGCAAAAATCATGTACCCTCTGTTAAGACAAGAACCCAAATCGATTTGAATAGAACATGTTTGAAAGAGTTTACAAATTTAAACATCTATATAAATATTTATATACCAGATTTTTAAAAAATCAAATAAATAAAAAAAATCAAATAAATCCGATTACAATTTTAAAAAATCCGATGTTTTTGATTTTTTTTTAAATCATGATTTTTTCAACCCTGGTTACACTTCCTTGTGTGTTACATACGAATATAGGGCATAGTAATTTTAGGTATGTGTTATTTAAAAAAATCATGTCATCTGACATAACTGCATTTGAGCAGGACATTGGCAAGTTTGCTGGTAGAACATGTTGGCAGTGTAACTGGATTTTTAGATGATTTCAATAGGCGGAAGGATTTTTGGCAATTTTTTTGCCACAATGCATAGTAATTCATGAAATTGGTAAACATTGATGGGTATGGCACATTCAGGCATTTTAAAGAGTTATAAATATGTAATTTTTATTAAACTCGACCAGCATGATGACAACGGCAGGTAAGAAATTTCAGAATTTTTATAGTTTCGTTTTCTTATAATCATGCAGAACGTTAACGTGGCCACCATGGCAACGGAAATGTGGTAGCCATTGAACAGTCATGGAGGAGGGTTTTTATCAAAAATATACTGATAAAATGCATGAAAACATGTGTCTGTCACCAAACAATGAGTGTGTACTATGGACAGGCTGCACAAAAGGGAGAATTGTTAAATATGGAGTTATTAATTGCCAACTCAGATGTGGCTACAGTCGTGCAGTGACCAGTGCATAGGCTCAGTTACATGCTTCAACACAGAATCACACAGTCATGTTGACCAAGGCTTAGATGCTAGTCATCTGTGCCATAACAGCCTGTGTGTGAAAGAAAGCCATATATCTATGGAGCCACACTCTGTAAATAACAATAGGCAATAATGTATGGCTCAAAACATTTGCTTTGGTCATGGGGAATACCCCCAGTGCCTATTAGAGTTGAAATAAAAAAAATGGTAAAAACTTACATTTTTTTAGTGTTATGTAGAATGAACTGTTTCGAATCATCGTCTTAATCACTGATGTGCATCAACGTCAGTTAGCCATCATAACTGGTGTAACATCGTGTGTTGGTCTTGGTATCAATGTGTTCGAATGAATTTCAGCACTATGTCATGTGTCATGATCTGTAGGTCTTCATATGGGTGTGTTCGCAGGGATGTCAGTAGGCAGATAGTAGATGCTGCATGAAATACAGAATGTTACATTAATAGAATGTTGTGTGTGAACAGTTCTTATGTCTTTACTCTCTGCTGGCATAGTTATGGTCAGCAGATGTCCGTGATCTTAGCGAATATGGGTGATTTGCAGGTGGCTTTCTCTGCCACCGCCTTCTTTTCACCACTGGCCTAGTAGCATTGGCTGTGCTTGTCAACTCTGAAGTTGATGCCTTAGCCACAATTGCTCGAGTTGCAGGTTTTGGGTCAAGCTGACCTTTTCTGTATCTGTCTTCTTGACGCCATTTGTCTTTTGCTTCAAAATAGTCTTTCATTCTCTTTAACTTTGTATACCGCCTGTGCAGTCGCACTGATGGCCATCTGGAATATGTTCGTTGGTAGACCACGTTGTGCTGAATGCGCTTGACTGCCCGAGCAACCCTGCCACCCTTTGTTATAGGACACTGTACATTTTCAAATTTTTGTAGCATTGAATTTCCAGCTCCATAATTGATGCGATCAGTTACGGAACACACTCGTCCCTGTGCATTTCTGCCGAAGTTCACTTTCTTTGGAAGGGATGCAGAGAATGATCTGTTGATCGATTCATTCTTGTCTGTGGTTAATCTCTGTTGCGTCATCAGAAGTGTTGCATTTCCAAGACGCATTTCTATCAATCCTTCAAGTGTTAACCTATCGCCATCTGTCATATTCAGTGGTGTCATATCACTTGCCTTCAAGTGCTGTGATTTATGCCACCAATTGTTTTGTAATCCACCTCGGCATACCACTGCATGTCGGCAACAGTTTTTGCACAAACCAGCATAGCAGTCTACAGTAGTTTGAATTATCTTTGACATCTTACTAGTGATAGTAGTAATGTCACTGGAATACAGGGTGTGCACACTTGTGTAGATCTTCTGGCATCTGGTCTTCACATCTTCAGCAAACATTCTTTTCTTTTCTGCTCTGATGATGGCTGTTTCTCCTGGAAACATTCGGGGGGAGAATGAAGCTTTCATGATATGTCTAAATTGTGTCTGACCAAGGTGTGTTGTGTCAGCCTGTCGTTCTATGGGGGCTGCTAGCATAGCATCCTGTACCCCACGAGAAGCTAAAGCATCTCCATCAGTAGCCACATATCTTATTGCAACGTCGTCCTGTGCGAATCTGTTTGCCAATTTCATACTCCGAGATTGGATCCACTGCTCGTAGAGTTGCTGAACATCGCTCATGGCCAGGGCATGTGACATTTTGACCTTGACTGCGAAGCATGGCTCCTACTTTGCACAGCTTATTCTCTACATGAAAACCTACAATCTGGTGTTGATCTGTCTGCCACTCTATGGCAGCTCCGATCGCTTGCGATGCAGCCTGCCTGACTCTGTAACTGTTCATATGTGCTGTTGCGTTATACCTCACATCCATGCTTGTGATGATCGGGGAATTGTCTGGCAGACCACGCAGAATGTTAATTTCTTTGGATTGCTCTCTTTTCTGCTTCATATCATCCATTGTCGGTTGGGCAATGACAGTGGCAACCCTGTCTGCATTTCTCTGCAATCCACATTGGCTTGGAGGGGGTGTGTTCATTGCAGCCGGAATGTGACGCATCTTTGTGATTCCTATAGTCGAATCCTGAAGTCCAACATGGAGTGCCACATTCGCTGTAACTGGTTTTTGTCCGCAACTGCCAGTATACAATTTGTACATGCCTGACTGATATTCATAGTGGAGACAATGTAATGACATTTTCCAGCATAAACCAACTGTGGAGATGTGCATATCATGTTTTTATCGCATGCTCTGTGAAACACTCATTCCATATTGCCACATTCTTCTGCATGTTTAGCAGACATCTCAGAAACTCCATCAGTCTCTTCTATCTGAAGGTATCTGTCTATTAAGTCAGGGCATTGACCGGGCTGTAGTTGTAGAATTTTGCTATTTCCACATATACCGTCAGCATCGGGCACTGTAAGCAGTCCATCGGGCATTATGTGTACCATTCTTGAATATTCATCCATGTTCAGTCATCGCAACCACATGCTGCTGTTTGTTTGTCGAGTTTCTGATGCTGTAGCATTTCATGATCCACAGTATGAATGGCCACGTTTGAAACCACCCACTTTCTTAATGCCACCAGGGGGTGGCTTAAACTTGCTCTTACCCTCACTCTCACTCTGAATTTTACTCTCCCTATTCTCAATTACTGTCGCTTCTATTTTGTAAAAATGCACAGTAATCCAGGGAAAATTACAGTTGAAAGTGACAAACCGTTATTTGAAATCACAGATTTCTAATCAGTCTGAAAGTCCAAATGACAGCGACAGAACATCTGTATTATGGGGGGAGGGGAGAGAATTGCATTAGTAAAGCCTCGATTTGGACATGTATATCAATCTCAGTCAATGACATTGCAATATAATGACTTATTGGTCAGTTTTTTTTTACTTCAGCTAATTAGACACATGTGCCTACTTTGAAGACCACCTGAAATAGTAGGCCCTCTTGTGGCTTGTGCTTTTGTTATTGCTAGTTTGCTAATTAGGTTGTATAATGTTATGCAATTGAACTAGTTGAGAAGTCTAGCTTTGAAGGAATTCACAGTTTAAGGTGAATCTTGTGTATATTTACACCTGTGTAATAGGGCAGGAGGCAAAAAAAAATTAATTTTCAGTGTAAAATAAAAACTGGCTGAATACAATGTGCTTACAGAACACATGTTGGCCTTTCTGAAACATGGTGTTAGGAATTCATACATGCTAGCTGAGAAAATTTGCACTTTCAAGAGTTAAGATGGATTACAGGTTGTTACACACTGAAGTGGCTATTCTGTGTGTGCATTGTCCAGTGGGGTGGTACTGCTCAAATGTGTATAGAAAAAAACATGTAGACGGATGTAATAATTATTTTGGCTGAGTGCATGATATATGTGTGTCTCTAAAATATGTTAAATTAAATTTTTTTTCGCAAACATTGTCATGTCTATTTGGGATCATGCCTCAGTTACACTTTCTTGTGTGTTACAGATGAATGTAGGTCATAGTAACTTTTAGTGTTATTAAAAAAAATGGAGTGAGGGAGGGAGGGAGGGACGGACGGACGGACGGACGGAGGGTTGTGTTGTAAAATGTGTATGCAGTGTTTATTAAACTAACTTTGTATATATATATATATATTTATGTATATATATGTGTGTGTATATATATAGATCATGTCGTCGTTACCGTGATATTACAAAAAGTAACCATCAGAATTGGATAATTGTTTTTGTGGAACAAAATTAACACACACGGCTACATTTGCTTCTCTGGGTTGACGATAATGACATTGGAATTGTGTACAGCTTGGTGAAGTTGACGTTTGTTTTTTGGCCAATATTTCCTAAAGTTTGCTTCATTATTTGATAATCATATAATTGTTCCACAGCAATTCTAACAGCCTATTTCATTCACAAATTCAACGGTTGTTGAGATATATGCCCTACTCATTTTGCTGGAAGTTACGCGCGTCATAAAGCACAATTGGTGACCCTGTTGACACGTATGGATAAAAAGGAAATATACCTATAAATATTTACGTGGGCCTTTCAAAAGCCTTTTAAATCTATTCAAAAATTATTTAACAAATAGAAAACAGTACATAGAAATTGAGGAAGCCAAATTGGATATGCTTAACATCTCAACAGCCGTACCTCAAGGCTAAATTCAAGGCCCTTTGGTGTTTATGATTTGCATTAGCGACTTTGTCCAGTCTAGTAAAAAATTCGACTTTATTATGTACGCTGATGATGCCACCCTAATACCCTAGATTCTGTCACAGAATATAGTCTGAATGAAAATGCAGAATTTTTAATGAACACATCTGAACAAAATTAATGAGTGGCTAAATTAAACAAATAATATTTTAATGTAAACAAATCTAAATATATGATTTTCAAAACAGCTAGAAGAAATATAGTAAACACACCATATCTAAAAATTAAAAATACTAATGTTAATAGAGCAGATGAGTTAAATTTCCTAGGGCTAAGTTTTAACGAACAATTAAACTGGAAAAGCCACACCGACAAAACACACGGATATTGTCATATTTAAACCATGGCATAGAATTTAAAAACTTCAAACGAAAGTTAAAATTATGTTTAAAGAAACAAAATGCTCACACATTTTCAATGTAGGCGCAAGAACTTTATAATGGTCGTCTATGGGAAAAGTGACTGTGGTCCGTGCCCAATATGAAATTTTGACTGGCTTGTTACCAAGGCAACGCATTGTGGTAAAACAAGCATGGATGACATTTTTTTGTGAGAAAATATAGGTGGAGAATCAAGTTTAACACTGTCTTGTCAAGCAATGGCAGTTGCATGTTATGGACTGGGTGTTTTAAAAGATATTGTATAGGCTAGCTAGCCCAGTATGGTGTCATGTGTGAATTTCCAGGTGCCCGTGGTAATGCTAGGAAATGGAAGACAGTTCTTGTACATAGATTTATAGCTGTACAATAATTTACCACACATTCCTAAACATCTAAGTTGTAGCTATATCTGCAATGTCAGCTTGTGTGTTAATCCACAGCACATAATACTTGGGCCACTGCTGATAAGCAACAATAGAAGATAGTGTGTGAGAGAGAGCAGCATTGTTTCCGTCATGGTCATTACCCTCAGTGTATTTAGAAATTGTGCAGTTGAACAGGTGAGAGACAAATCAGTTAGTTAAAATCAATCAGTCAGACATTACTCACCAGTGTGTGTCTTTTTATATGCTTCACTGCGTGCCTGTCTGTCTGTGTGTCGCGGGGATGTGGGTTGTGTAATCCTCTGGGTTATGTTGTCTCAATGACACGTGACATCAGTGATGGTATCTTTCTGGCATTACCAGCATGTGTTTTATGCATGTCACTGTGTATTGTATGGCTCTAGCTTGAAATTTTGTTATGTGTATCCACGCTTAACACACCTGAGATTTTTTTTCCAGCAGAGGCTGACCTTGACCTCTGTATGCACTGTAAAGCTAGGAACAGCACACAATTGACTGTCGTTAAGTGATGCGTGCTCTGCAATGCACTTATTATACATCTGCATTGTTTTTATCTCAATGCATAATGTGCATTTCACATTGTCACTCATGTTTTCTCAGGTATGTCGATGTCAAGCCATCAGCAAGATGTTTCTTCGGTCTCATCAGTTTTGCTTGAACCGATTTGCCCTCAGCATCGATGAGTTCACCTGGCATAACTTTGGCGACCCATGTGAATTCGGCTTGTGTGAGTCTCGGCATCCACATGCCTGGTGTGGAATTGTCTGTATTGTTTTTCTTGGACGTGTGCGCAGTGTGTTCCTTCTGAATGCCATATCTGCTCACATGCTTGGCTATTCTGAACTTTTCTGCATCTTTGCTTTTCTTCTCCATATTGATATCTATATCAGGGTCAAAAACTGTTCACATCTGGCGGATCTGTGAGCAGTCTGTCCAACTGACATTGTAGCAATGGTCAGAATTTTAGTGGGGTAGACCAACTGTTTATCATCCAGCACAGCTATTGGCTGAGAAAATACCCCTATGTAGATTCTGAGTGGAATCTACAACCTCCTGTAGTTGAAATCTTAAAAAAAATAGGCTTATCATCACTGTAATTGCGACAAGAGACCCTCTGATGTCCCATACAGGCTTCATTTTCCAGTGTGTCGTTGACAGCTACTGGGCAACTTCAGTTACTTGAAATTAGGTCATCCGTGTCAGAAATGCCAAATATTCACATGACAAATTGTCAGATGTATAGCTTCTTTTCACACATACCATAATTCATTGTACTTTGAACGCTCACTATGACCCATCGCTGTTGTGAAATACACAGAAATGCTAGCTTTTTGCCCCAAAACAGTGCATATTAAAAAAAATATAAACAAATATGTTAATTAAAAATTAGTTGACAATTTTAGTGTTGCATTGATGAAAATACCCCACATTTTGTGAAACACTTGTAAGATTTTCTATATCTCCGGCACAGCAAGTAGTGTGAGCTTTACGACTAAAGTGCATATATGCAGTTTAGCCCACTTGAAATTCTTCCCCTCACATACGGGGGCATGTCTCGGTGACATATCAATTAAAGTGTAGTGTTGCAATGTGGATTTCCTTCTGTGATTTATCAAGATAAATGTTTTTCTTCGATTTGGTATAATTTTCGTGACGGTTTGTGAGATGTCGGAAATTAATTAGGGCACGGACCACAGTCAGAATCCGTCCGCCATTACAACGATAAAGAGTCCCAAGGAAAAAACGAATTGTGCAGTTAGGGTTTATTTGTGAGAGCAGAAATTGTGTGGATGAGTGAGTGGAAGTGATGTTTTTGTGCACAGTAGCATTTAAACTTTGAAATGATGCCATTTGTCAGTTGGTATACCAGTTGCGTAAGGACACAGTGGCCATCAGGCAGGGTCTACTCATATTTTGGAAACCGGGTGTCATGCATTGAAGCAATTTGTGCGAAAAGGAAGTGTCATTTTCACGAATTTCACACACCAGGTGTCTTGGTGGGTCTGTCATTTTCTGTGAATTAAAAAAAAAAATTGTAGGATAAATTTTCAATGTAGGCGCAAGAACGTTATAATGGTCGCCTATTTGAAAAGTGACTGTGGTCCGTGCCCACCGGCGACTTGCTCATATATTGTTGACATTTGGGCAACATGGCTGACAGTAACAGGCGGGTTGTGCGTGCACCGTTGCGTTCCGCGACGAAGAGGAGGAAAAAGGAGTTGGGTAAAACGAGATTGGCAACATGAGTGACACTGAAAAACCAAAAGGGACGCTGGGATCGCCTGAAGACTGTTTTAAAAATTAAAGACAGTGAAGTGGAAGAAATTCTATTCGACACGTTAGACGGTTAGTATACATTTTCTTATTATTACTATCCTAGCGCGAGTATCGGCATCGGATCGTTACCCGGAGCCGCGGCCCTATGCTATGGCTATGTCGCATGTGGTGCCTTCACACGGTTCAGGTTTAACACCAGTTAAGTTGTTTCCAGAATGTGGGTTTATGCGTAATTCGTTCATGAACGTGTGTATGTGAGAGGAATAAAAAAATATATCAACGTTCTAATTGCAAGTAACGGTACTAACGTTACGACCCGACCGACGCAACCCGACAGGCTACAACAATATAAATTAAATTAAACAATTGTTTGCTTAACAGGGTGTTTCTTACTGGGAAAAGTTGCTGTATGTTGTTTTTTTTTGGTATCATAGTCATGGCTATTGGAAAAAGGGGGTGTGCTATGTGTAGGAATGGCAAGGGAGTAATCAATAAGAAAAAAACAAAGTATTTAAAAATACAAATAAACTACAAATAAATTAGTTTTCACAGTATATATTGAAAAGTACGCAGATGTACTCATAATGTACTCATAAATGCTGTGTACATTGAGTATGAGTACGAGTACCTGACACATAATTTATATGAGTACGAGTATTTTCAAAAAATTACTCGAGTACACGAGTACCAAGTACTTCCGCCCCAGGTCTGGTCGAGGACACCATTTGATTTGTTGTAGCCGTGCGCATGCACACACCCAAGCACGCACACACATAAAATATAGTGCTTGCATGTTGCATATGTGGCATGTTGGTAATCTCCATGGCATAGGCTTAGTGTAGCAAAACCTCGCCCATGTGCTTAGACTAGTTATTGTTGTTGCTCTCCTCTTTTTCCCTGCAGTCTGGGTGAGGCTGGCACCGATACTGGTTGATGATTTATTTTCCCCCTTCTTCAAAACTAGTCCTGTTTTACTACCATCTCCACTCCCCTCTATCCCTCGCCCTCATTCTCCATTCCCCTCCCACTAAATCTCTCTTTATGCAGTCCTCCCATCTCAGTCTCTGTCTTCTTCTCCTTCTACCCTCCACTTTTCAGATTCACATTTTGTAATACAAAATGCCTGATGAATAATGTACACTAAGTAGTTGTCAGGCACCAAGGCTATGCGAATCCAGGACAAAACCCCACTCGGACATAACCCCACTGGACATAACCCCACTGGACGAAACCCCACTCGGACATAACCCCACTCAGACAAAACCCCACTAAGACAAAACCCCACTTTTATTTTTTTAGAAGTAATGAAAATTAAAAAAATTAGGTAAAAATAAATAATATTTTGAAATGAAGTAACTATATTTCTGCTTGCACTTCAAAAGGAATTGTTTTCAAATGTAAATTTGGTCCTATTAGATGTTTAATATAGCCATAAATTAAGTGGATGTTTCTATGTTGTACTTGGTGATGTACATAATGGGATCATCCCTGACAGCAGTTAAGGGAAGTCAGTAGAATTGGCTTCTTCTAACTGCTACATCAGAGCTAAATGGTTCAATGGGGATAATTTAGGACATCAATTTAAGGGAAGCCAGTAAAATTGGCTTTTCTTAGTTGCTAGTTACATTACAGTTGACCGGTATTAAAGGGTATAAAAGGACACCAGTAAACATGAACCTTCATTATTCTACAACATGGAGATCGTCATCAACAACAAAGGTGGTCTAAAGCTGATGCACGGAGGCTACATATACACCCGAAAATATATCAAAAAGACTGTCCGATGGGAGTGCTCCAACCGCACAGCGTTCAGTTGTAAGGGAGGTGTGACTACCAATGCTGAGGTAAATATCTTGTGTAAATTACCAGAGATGAGAAATTATAGATATATAGCTGATTTCAGATATTTTTGTTTAGAATGTAAAATTAAAAAACACTGATACAAATTATAATGAAGGCCTGTTGCATGGTATTGTGTAAAAGTGTCCTTGGTTAGAAAATGTATTATAATTTTGTTATCATAACAGTATACAAAATTTAACATTTGCCACCTGATGTACAATTATTTTCTGATTGTGGTTGGATCGAATTACCGGTTGGATCAACTAACGGTGCACATAAATACCATCAATTTAGATTAATATTGTTCTGCTTTGATGAATAATTTAAATTGTTTCATTATGAATGCACTTAAAATACGCTTTGATTGGAACAACCAGTTCTTAGTCACCTGGTTAATAGCTTGTGAATATGTGCCTGATAAAATGTAATAATTAACGTTTCATCCTATTTGCTTAGAACTATTTCATTACCTATATGTTACATGAATTACTGTTGCATTTTCAAGGTCAGTGTTGATAATAAAGTTTCAGAAAATGTTAATTTCCATGTATTCAAAATGACCTTCTCCAAGGACAGTACTGTCCATCATATGATTTTCAAAGAGCAGATTGTCAACAAAAACCATAATATTATATGATTAATTATACCACTATCACACTTTTGCCATATGAAGCTTCTTTGTTGTGGATAATTTTCCAGAGACCTTCATTTTTTGATCCAGTTGTCCAACATTTTTATACAATACAATGCTACAAACATGAATGAAAATTTGAAAAATTATTACTACCTTTTCATATTACAACTAATATTATATTTTTCTTTGTACCTTTGCAGATGACAACTGTCACCAGCATGACACCGCACAGCCATGATCCACAGGAACAGTCTGTAGCTGTTGCTAAGTTACGTGCCTCACTCAAGGAGCGTGCAGCTGGATCACGTGGTACACTAACACAGCTCATGTCAGACCACACCACAGATGTGCCTGTAGATGTATGTGCTGCACTCGGCAATCCAGACACAGTCAAGCGCTCTCTCAGGCGGGAACGTGCCAAGCACATGCCCAAGAACCCAGCGTCGCTCAGTGAACTCATGCTAGATGGGGAGTGGACCACCACTGTTGATGGAGACCCCTTCGTCATCTATGACAACGGTGTTGATTCTTCTGCCAGGATGTTAGTTTTTGGGACTGACCTTGGACTTCGCCACTTCGCTAGTTCCGTGTACCACTTGGAGAATCAGCTGTGACATGTGTCTATGCCTTCCTACCCAACAAGCACCAAGAAACCTATGAGGAACTTTTCTCGGCTATTCAGGACCGGTGCACTGAGCTTGGCTTCAATGTTGACCCCACCACTGTGACCATGGATTTTGAGCAGGCAGTGATCAACGCCATGCAATCATCATTTGGACCTCATGTCAACATTCATGGATGTTTTTATCATCTTGCCCAGTCCACATGGAGGAAGATTCAGAGTCTTGGTCTGGTACAGCGTTATCGCGAGGAAGACGACGTTAAGCTCTTCTGTGGGATGATGGATGGTCTGGCTTTCCTGCCTGAAGATGATGTACCTGATGGCATGGCCTACCTGCGTGATAACATTCCTGAGGGACTAGAACCCCTTCTGCAGTACTTTGATCAAATCTATGTGTCCGGTACCTACCGTCAGATACAGCTACCCCAACGTCCAGATGGCACTATGCCTCCACTTCGCATGCGTCGCAAGCCACCTATGTATCCACCTCCATATGGAATGTGCACAACATCACCCTTCGCGGCAGTTCCAGAGCCAACAACATATGTGAGGGTTGGAACAATGCCTTCTCCAACTTGGTAGGACATGCTCATCCAACTATCTGGAGGGCCATCGACACTATCCGGAAGGACCAGGCACAGGTTGCCACTGCACTGCTACGTGACCAGCATGGTGAACCACCAGTCAAGCGAACGCGGCGCCACACAGTTCAGCTCCAGACGAAGCTTCACAATCTGTGTACTGCCCGTCGTGATGGCACCAAGTCAATTCCCGATACACTGAGGGGCATTGGACACTGTGTGAGATGGAAGTAGTTTAATGTAGTTTTCATGATAACAATATGTGAGGTAGTAGTTTAATGTAGTTTTCATAGTTGCATATTTTTCAATGTTGTATGGTGATACATTGACATTAATACCAAGTCAATTCCCGATACACTGAGGGGCATTGGACACTGTGTGAGATGGAAGTAGTTTAATGTAGTTTTCATGATAACAATATGTGAGGTAGTAGTTTAATGTAGTTTTCATAGTTGCATATTTTTCAATGTTGTATGGTGATACATTGACATTAATACCAAGTCAATTCCCGATACACTGAGGGGCATTGGACACTGTGTGAGATGGAAGTAGTTTAATGTAGTTTTCATGATAACAATATGTGAGGTAGTAGTTTAATGTAGTTTTCATAGTTGCATATTTTTCAATGTTGTATGGTGATACATTGACATTAATACCAAGTCAATTCCCGATACACTGAGGGGCATTGGACACTGTGTGAGATGGAAGTAGTTTAATGTAGTTTTCATGATAACAATATGTGAGGTAGTAGTTTAATGTAGTTTTCATAGTTGCATATTTTTCAATGTTGTATGGTGATACATTGACATTAATAAAACAGAAAATAACAAATATTGTTGTCTTTGAATCTATATGCAGTAGGCCAAAAGGGGTTTTGTCTGAGTGGGGTTGAGTGGGGTTTTGTCCGAGTGGGGTTTTGTCCGAGTGGGGTTTGGTCCGAGTGGGGTTATGTCCAGTGGGGTTATGTCTGAGTGGGGTTTTGTCCAGTGGGGTTATGTCCGTTTACCAGGCTATGCACAGTTTATCTTGCCGGTTATTCTATGTCTAATATGTCAACAAAACATTGGTACCCACTTGAATGAAATTACGTACATTTGTGATTGTCCAAGAAATGCAAGACATTTAAGTGTGGCCCTACTTCATGTTCATGCTTGGATAAATTATGGTGGGAAAGAATTGGCCCATTGAAATGTAGCAAATTGAAAAAGTTACATCATAATATGAACAAACACATAAATGAACATCTAAAGATGTGGAAAGAAGAACGGTTATGGAAGAATGGTTGTTTTAAGTTAAAATGCAATCATTGTTGTAACAACACAGGAAACTTCAGTGAGTCACTACTGTCCCATCAGTGCATACAGATAAGCATCAGTCCAATCTGTTATCAGGTTCTATGGTGTTGTGTGTTGTGTATAGCCCTGCCTCACTGACACATCCATTGTCTCATTGTTAAACAGAATGCCTCCAAGTGGTTTGTAATGTAAAACCCTCCCAGACTGGCAGTAATATACCAGCCCTCCTGTTGTGAATTGTGCCTGTGGACAGATGTTCATATGTCAGGCAGAAAACCAGCATTTGACAAAAAAATATCCAGAAAGCAACTGGTAATCAAAGTGAATAATATTTGATATACTGTATAAACTTTAACTACAGTATAGAATATAAACAGTATAAACATTATCAATAATGGGTACTCACCACACATTTAGGAAATAAATTATTTGATTGTACTATGGACAACCCATTACATGCATGTACATTGCTACCATCCAACGTCAATTTGATGGGCACATCACTAAATGGAAAGTAGGCCACTGTAACATGGGGCATGAAATATGCAAATAAAATAGTTATTTAATGAAAGGTTAAGGTATGTTACAGATACAACTAAATATTTGTCTATGTTGATATACATGTAGGGATAGTTCGTGGAAATAAAGCTACATAAAAAAAGTAATGAAAATAAAGTAAAAAATTTGCCTAAGAAAGTCACAGAGAAATATAGTAACAACATTGTGTTATTCAAATACCATATATTAAATACAAAGGTACATTCTTGCACATTTTCACTGATACTTGAGCACAATAAGAAAGTCACAGAGAAATATAGTAACAACATTGTGTTATTCAAATACCATATTAAATACAAAGGTACATTCTTGCACACTTTCACTGATACTTGAGCACAATAAAGTTAAGTGATAATATTCATTAATTAAATAAACATCACTGGAGCCGTCAACCCACTCTGGCTTAGACACGGGGTTTAGCTGGCTTAGACAGGGGATTTAGCTGGCTTAGACAAGTGGTTGAGTCAGCTCTGAAAGTGGCTTCTCAAGTGTCACTAACAAAAAAGTAAAGGTGACCAAACACTTTGGTGATCTGTAATCATGTTTATTTATTGTTTGTTTTGTTTTAGTATTTCAACTTGTATTATAAATGCAAAGAACTAGATATATAAATGAACAGGCTTTTGCTGATGAAATGAATGATTTTTACAGACATTTTGATACTCAGGACTCTTCCAGTAGATGTGATTCTGTGCTCAGCAATGTATTTGTCAGTAATGGCGATAGGCTTGAAATTGATGTAGATGTTGTTACCAAAGTCTTCCAACATGTATGTAGTAGAAAAGCAACTGGTCCTGATGGCATTCCAGCTTTTTTATTGAAAACATTTCCTGAGGAGCTGGCACCGGCTTGGTGCCCCATATTCCAACTTTCGGTCGATAGCCACAGGGTACCAATACTCTGGAAAACCTCATATATTACTCCTGTACCAAAGATAATTTGCCCAAAAGAAAACAATGATTACAGACCTGTTGCACTTACATCAATTGTCATGAAATGTTTGGAACACTTAGTGGCTTGTAAGCTGAGGTTAGGCGTTCAGGACTATCTTGACCCATTCCAATATGCCTACAGTCAGGGCAGAGGAACAGACGATGCTGTCAACACTGTTGTCCATTTAATTTTGAAACACTTAGACAAGCCCAAGGCTTATGCTAGACTACTGATTATAGACTAGCTGGGCGTTCAACCTTATCCAACCTCACACCCTGCTCACTAATCTGAAACAAATGAATGTCAATCCATATATCATCAAGTGGTATCATTCTTTTCTAACAGACAGAGTGCAGCTTGTTAAAGTAAATCACTCTTTCCCAAACTGTGGTAACAAATACCGGTGCACCCCAAGGTTGTCTCAGTTCACCGATTTTGTACATTCTGTATACAAATGACTGTACCAGCAGCAGTACTAACAACTACATAATCAAATTTTCTGATGACTCGGCTATTCTTAGTCTGTTACATGCTGATTCTGACATCAGTATGTACGCTTCTGAAATTGAAAGCTTTGTACATTGGTGTGACAACAACCACCTCAAACTCAATGTTAGTATCACTCAATAGATGATTTTTGATGCTAAATGTATTGTTGCCGATCACTTGCCTGTTGTTATCCATGGTGAAGAAATTGCCCAGATCGGTCAGTACAAATACCTAGGTGTGATAACAAACTTAGCTGGAATGTCCAGGACATAATCCCCTTGGACATAATCCCCTCAGGACATAATCCCCTCGGACAATATCCCCTCAAGACAAAATCCCCTCAGGACATAATCCTCTCACATGAAGAATATTAAAATTTTAAGATTTTATTTAACACAAATTTTTTTGATTTACATTTATTATTTTTCCTCCCATTAATAAATTAAGTGCTTTAATTATTAAAATACTTTTTAATTTAAATACATTTTCATTGAAATGAATTTATTGTTGTTCATTTATGTACAATAAATTGAATGTAATACTTGATAAATGATAATTTAGTTTAATTGCAATTCACAATCAGTCTATTGAGATGAGGGAGATAAATTTGTAAACAGGTGCCTGAACAGTGGAAAAAATTAAGCCTGATATTTGCTAATCTGCTTGGTATCATTGGAAGCCACGTACTTGTCACTTTCCATGGGAAGCCACTAGTCCATTGTTTGTAAGGAAGCCAAACTTAAAATGTAAATTTCACATGTCCTTTAAAAGGCGCTTGAACAGTGGAACTCATCAGTCTTTCCAAGTATTATCTCGCAGCAACATTACCAGATCTAAACATTACCAGAACTACAACTATTACTACTACTATTATGGAGGTCATCAAGAGTCAGAAGGGTGGACTCAAGATCATACATGATGGATATATGTATACCAAGAAGTATGCCCGGAAGACAGCTGTCAGATGGGAATGTTCCAACGATGTTGCATTCTCGTGCAAGGCTGCCATCACCACTGACCTTGAGATGAAGACTGTGACCAGTTCTACCCCTCACACACACATGATCCACATGATACTGCTGTCTCAGCTACCAAGCTACGTACTACTATGAGGGAACGTGCTGGAAGTTCCCGTGGAACCCTCACACAGCTTCTCACCGATATAACCTCTGACGCTCCTATAGAAGTCTGTGCAGAACTCGGCAACCCAGAGACTATCAAGCGGTCACTGCGTCGTGAGCGTACCAAACACCTACCTAAGAACCCAAACTCAGTCAGAGATCTGGTCTTAGAAGATGAGTGGACCAAGACCAGCGACGGAGATCAATTCATGATCTACGATAATGGTGTAGACTCATCCAACCGGATGCTAGTCTTTGGTACTGATGAGGGACTGCGTCACCTTGCGAGTTCCACTACCTGGTTCCTGGATGGGACATTCAATGTTGCTCCATCACTATTCACTCAACTCTATGTGATTCGTGCACCCCTCGGCGACTCTTCTGTCACTTGTGTCTACGGGTTCCTGATCAACAAGAACCAGTCGACATATGAGGAGTTCCTCTCTGCCATACAGGATCGGTGCGACACCCTCGGATTCCAGACTGACCCCACTACTGTCACCATGGACTTTGAGTTAGCTCCTATGAAGGCTGTGACATCAATGTTCGGACCCCAGGTCAAGATCCATGGCTGCTTCTACCATATGACGCAGAGTACATGGAGGAAAGTACAAGAGTCTGGGCCTCGTCACTCGCTACCGTGAGGAGGAGGATGTCAAGCACTTCTGTGGCATGCTTGATGGTCTGGCCTTTCTACCACTTGATGATGTCCTAGAAGGCCTCGCCTACCTTCGTGACAACACTCCAGAAGGACTCGAATCACTTATTGATTACTTCGACTCTACATATGTGTCTGGTGGATATCGTCGCATACAGCCACCACCATGTCCAGATGGGTCTGTTTCACCTATTTGTGTACGCCGGATGCCACCTATCTATGAGCCTTCCATCTGGAACGTCCATGACATCACCCTGGCTGGAGGCTCTAGAACCAACAACATCTGTGAAGGGTGGAACAATGCCTTCATGAATCTTGTTGGTCATGCCCATCCCACTATATGGAGAGCCATTGAAGTCTGCGCAAAGATCAAGCCCTGGTCGCAACTGCCTTGCTCCGTGATCGTCGTGGCGACCCGCCAGCCAAGCGCAGAAGACGGCACACAGTCACCCTGCAGGCCAAACTGCACAAGCTTTGTTCAGACAGGAGCCAGGATATCAAGACCATTCCTGAGGTTCTGAGAGGTGTTGGTCACTGTGTTCGATGCAAATAACTTTTGATGTGTTTTACACAGACATTGCGGTTGTGATAGATCTACAAGTAGCCTACTTTGATACTTATGTGATTGTGACACTGTGAACTTTAGGTTATATGTTATGTTTTCTGAGGGTGTTGGTCATGAGATGTGTTTTACACATAGACATTGCAGTTGTGATAGATCTACAAGTAAGACTTGTAAGAAATGACAAAAATAGTTTTGAATTAAACTGTATGTTAAAATATTTGTTTTTATATTTATTTTTTAATAAAAAAAAATATATTCTTCATGTGAGTGGATTATGTCCTGAGGGGATTTTGTCTTGAGGGGATTATGTCCTGAGGGGATATTGTCCGAGGGGATTATGTCCTGAGGGGATTATGTCCGAGGGGATTATGTCCGTTTACCGGAATGTCCATGTTCACAGTGTGTGCTCCAAAGTCCACCAGCGGTAGAGTTGGCAGCTGGATGAAACATAACAGTTAAAACTTATCTATTGCAGCTTCCCAGTGTATCGGGCACGAAATATCCTCGCAGCAATAGAAGAAGCACAAAGATTTGCCACTGAAGACAAACAGCAAAGGGCACACTGTGTAAGCATAGCTTGTATACATTGTTGTTAGACACAACAATAATGGCATTCCATTACAGCACAAATAGCGGTTATGTTTCTACTTAGCCCCTTGGGGTAGTTAGTATTTTGTAAAGAAGACTACATAGTGATTAAAACAATGTTTCAGATCGCTGTTTACACAAAGAAAGAAACATCATTCACATATGTTAATATTTCCAATGGGAGGTTTATTGCATTACAATACACTACCAGTAATACAGTGCAAAATAAAACAGCATGTGTATATCATGTTATGCATATGCATTCATATCCAGTATTTTCAATAACATTACATTTGTGTTAAATCATTTAGCTATTTATGTTGAAACAGTACATAGCACCAGCATGTGGAATGGAGAATGTCTTGCAAATGCCATCCTGCCTAACAAGAGTTATTAATTGTTGTATAACACATCATTAAGTTTGTTTGTTAATTTACAGTTACCACAAGGTATTCAACAAAAGATGGAAAAACTGGACAATTGTGCCAGAGCGGCAACCGAAACATTATGAGTACATTGTCAGCCTGCAGGAGACAATCATCTGTGCCTGCACAGAGGATGAATTGCGCAAAGCCAGGAAGCGTGGCATCAAGCCTGACAATCCCAGAAACATTGCACCCAACATTGCAACAGTGCCTGCTCCACCAACATCTGAGCTGAGTCATGGGTAACTTTATAATGTGTCTGGATAATTTTTCACAAAGCGTATGAGTGTGCATTCATGTTTAACAAGTAATGACTTAACCTAAATGACTTAACCTAATCTATGAACTTTGAACCCACTGTATTGTCCATTTTCACTTGGAAATGTCTGTCTAATTTGCCACATACAACAGCTTGGTATAACACGGCGGTTACATGTTCCCAGCTTGCCAAGTCGCCACAGAACAAATTGGTGGTATGCATAATGCCGCATGGCATCATTGTCCCCTTGTGCTGGCACACCAAACACGTCAGCTCTGTAATGTCCCACCATTGTCAATACTGTAGGGTTGAGTACCAGTAAATTCATTTCCTGTAGAAAATATATATCATTAAATTTTAGGCATTTTAACTGTACTGTTTGCATAAAATTACAGGTGATTATGCATGTGTGGTTACATGAATACATACATATATACATAATAATTGTACTGCCACAATATATATATATTATATTATGAGAATATTATATTCATTGTAGGTCTGATTTGTTGTAACAGTTGCAAATAATGTTGATATGAAAGTAGGATATAGGTCAAACACTCAACAGCATATTCTGTGCCAGAGATATAATGCTAACTCCAGAATTGGTAGCTAAGAAAATAAAGGCAATGAAGGATAACAAATCACCGTATACATATATGCTGTATATATATATATATATATATTAATGGCGGAAGACCTAAATGGTTACTTCAGTTCAGTGTTTACCAAAGAAGATATTAGTTCATTACCAGTTGCTGATGCTAAATTTCAGGGGGCTAAATCTGACTATTTAGGTCCGTTAGTTGTAACTCCAGAATTGGTAGCTAAGAAAATAAAGGCAATGAAGGATAACAAATCACCGGGAGTGGATGGGATTCCTCCAAAATTACTAATGGAAACAGTAGAACAAATCGGTATACCACTTGCAAGAGTATTCAACTTGTCATTAAAAGAGGGAGTTGTTCCGTTTGAATGGAAAGAAGCAAACATCATACCATTATTTAAAAAAGGTTCGAGAAATAAGTCAGAGAATTACAGACCAGTGAGTTTAACGTCAGTGATTTGTAAATTATTAGAAAGGTTAATTAAAGACCATATGGTGGACTTCCTCGTTAAGCATAAATTATTAAATTCATCTCAACATGGATTCCTTAAAGCGAGGTCATGCTTAACAAATATGTTATGTTTTTTGGAAGAAATCACTAAGTGGATAGACGTGGGATCGCCAGTAGATATTATCTACTTAGATTTTCAGAAAGCTTTTGACAAAGTGCCACATCAAAGATTACTACTTAAATTAAAAGCCCATGGTATCGGGGATAGCATAACTGACTGGATAGAACAATGGCTGGCTGACAGAAGACAAGTTGTAGTAGATGGAGAAGTTTCAAATTGGAAATCGGTTTTGAGTGGGGTACCTCAAGGATCAGTGTTAGGACCTATATTATTCTTAATATATATCAATGACTTGGACGACAGTATAACAAGTAACGTACTGAAATTTGCGGATGACACAAAACTGTTTAGAAAGGTTAATACTGATGGTGATAAACAACATTTACAAAACGATCTAGACAGATTAGTGAAATGGTCTGAGAAATGGCAGATGTTGTTCAATTTTGGGAAATGTAAATGCCTACATATAGGACATGGGAACTTGAATGTAAACTATAAAATGGGAGATACTGTTCTGGGTATTACTGTAAAAGAAAAGGACTTAGGAGTTACAATAAGCGCTGATATGAAAGTTTCAGAGCAGTGTGGTATTGCAGCTTCAAAGGGAAATCAAATTCTTGGATTGATTAGAAGAAACATAATATACAAGGGAAAAAAGTTAATTATACCTCTTTATAAAGCAATAGTTACACCTCATTTAGAATACTGTATACAAGCATGGAGACCATATCATAAGAAGGATATAGATACGCTTGAACGCATACAAAGGAGAGCAACTAAAATGATTCCAGAACTGAGAGACCTTAGTTATGAAGAACGCCTGAAAGAATGTGGTTTAACAACTCTAGAGACAAGGAGGTTAAGAGGAGATCAGATTGAAGTTTTTAAGATATTGAATGGGTATGAAAATATTGATAGAAATGTGTTTTTCTCACTCAAGAAGGATAGCAGAACTAGAGGACATGAGGTAAAATTAGTAAAGGATCAATGTAGATTGGACATCAGGAAGCACTCATTCTCACAGAGGACAATAAATGAATGGAACAAATTGTCTACAGATTGTGTAACTGCTAGCAGCGTGAATATGTTTAAAAACAAGGTTGACACATATCTCAGGAGGGCGGGTTATAAGTAAATGAACATTGTTGGACTCTCGATAAGCCAATGGCTTCCTTGTCCACTTGCCATCTGGGCCTTTGGCTTGGATGGCAAATCTTGTTAAATCTTGTTAATAGACAGGGTCAGAGTCATTAAGAGTGTTCATTGTGATCAGTATAATGTGTTTGTTATAATTTGTATTATCATCTTGTCACGAGGTATGTGTATAATTTACAATTCTTAGTTATCATTTTCATTACCAGTCACATATAAAACCATGTTGCAGCATGGAAAACTTTGTAGCAGACATGACTGCTTAACAAAACACAAACAAAGAAAGAGTGATGCTTGACAGTTGTGTGCTGATGTAACACAGTCTGGTTATCCCATACTGTTCTGTTGTTGCTTCATGGACAGCTGATTATATTTGTTCAGTAGTTCTTAATGAGATCAGTTGGTTAGAGCCACTGATGTAGATTCTGTAAGAAAGTTGATATAATAAGGTGTTTGTGTTTATTCAAGCATTGTCCAGCATGAAGGGGCAGGGAGATGCTTAGTGCTGGTCAGTATTCATGTTGGTCCACTGCTGTAAGTGTGTAACCCTTATCCATTACTTGATCACCAGTGAGTGAATGGCTTCAATGGCAAGCCTTTGGAGCATGTCTTCAGAGACTTGTGTACAAAAAGTTGTATAGGGAATTTAATTAAAGGTATGCTTCAAAGTAGGCTTCATAGGAAATTTTAGGCATTCAGCAGTGATTGACTGTCAGTGTCTCCTGCTATGTATACTCCACGGTGAAACTCATTGAGAGCCATGATTGCCGGGGGGGGGGGGGGGGGGGCATCATAAAGCCTTGAGAAACTCGTGGAATCTGCTATTTCCTCCTAAATGGTGACAACATAATTAAATAACCTGACAGCATGATGATCATTCTTTTTCATCACAGGTTCATTATCATTACGTGAATTTTAAATCGATTATTTTCGTTATAATTATGTAATTAACACAATAATTATCATTTCTTTATCATTATAATGACTCCAACCCTGCTACTAAACTGATTTGTAGTAAGAAAAAAATGGTGGGAGGTGGGAGTTTTGGTAAAAGGTTGGACCCACAAACAGATGGGAAGTTGGCCCCCAAAACAGGTGGTTAGGAGATTGAGACCGCTGCCACACACCTTGTATTACTTACAGGTCGAAGGCTGAGACATTTGTCAGACTGCATGTTGCAGCATAGTCGTTCGACATCACTGGTCATTTCTTGACAATGACCAATTTGGAGCAATCGCACTTCCCACTGTTCTTGGTGTATTTTGCCACATAATATCGAATAAGAGGCCTGGCTCCCTCTCGGCCATCTGCAGAAGCAGCCCTGTTGCCTCCGGCTCAGTCAAGGCACTGATGTCAGCCTGGAAGGATGACGAAGAAGAGGTGCCACCAAGTAAAATTGCTCTAAAAATGGTAAATGTACTGGTTTCCTTGATTTGTGGGTGGTATGTGAAAATCTTATGCTGGGGGCCTCGCTCAATGGTTGTGGTGTGTGGAATTATTTTTATTTTTCGTTACATGTACTTCATTCTGGTGCTTTTCAACGTGAAATGATGGTGTGCAGGTACATCTGGATTCAAAATGAGTAAACTTATTTTTTTGCGGTTCGCTATTACATTTTGTTGCTAGTACATTTTGGCTTGAAAGCAGGTTGTAAAAATGCTGAAAAAGCTGTTCTACTGTCAAAGTTGTATACTTGGCATATCTGTATATTATTTCACGTACACGACACGGGTATTGCTTCTGTTGCAAAGGGTTGCAGGGATACTATATGCACTTATTATTGTCTATAATATTTGGCTCGGAACTTTAAATGTTGATCAACACATGAAATCATCACCATTGATGTTGTATCTATATTATAATTAAAAAAAATGTCATTGTTTGTAAACTATGTGACAACTATTCTACAGATTGTTTCCTGTATTTTCTTGCATAATTACTAATAATATTACTACCTATCATTGAGTGATTGTGGCTGTACTTATATGCATTATATTATCAAATATGCATTTGTCATCTACGTGACATACAGATGTCATGTAGTGTTGTTAAAATAACAAATTAATGTCATGCAGGGGTCCACATCATGTAAATGATCTCCATCTCCCTTAACCTTTGTACAATACAGACAGCTTAAGTTAAGTCAATGTAATCTGGCTACATCTATCGTGTAGATATTTATCAGAAAGGTGTCATGTAGATGACACAAACTTCATAATTATGTATACCAGTACATATAGAATGCATTGTGCTACACCCATGTCACAGTAATATTGTACAATTCATTCAACATAATGACACTTAACTTCATTTAATCATTTTAAAGCATCTTTCTCCCACCTTGTTAGGTGCACTTGTAATTTGTTATGCTAATGGATTAAATCCTTATAATTATGGTTAATTAGGGTAATGAAGTAAAAATCCAGTTGTACTGGGTACATATAATTTTCAGTTATTACACTTCATAACTAATTTGATATAATTTATGTCACTGCAGTTTATTGTATGCATAAAAATACCACAAATGAGGCTAAACAATAATATAGAGACCTCTATCAGCTGCATTTTTGTTACGACAATTGTGTAATTCCATTTAAATACAATTTTACCTGTAGTTTCCTTTTTTTGGCTTCTCAGTTTCCTCATGCGTGCACGGTCTTCTGTGTTCAGTGTAACTAGACTTGCTCTGCCACGTCGACGCCTCCTGCCACCCATTCCTCTTGATGCACTCTGCCCTTTTCCTGCACTGCTTCCTCTCCATGCACCCCTTCTTTTCACGCCACCTCTTTCTCTTCCTGCATTTCTTTCCTCAGAACCATTGAAAATCTGTGGGTGAAAGGATGTGATGATGCTAAATTTGCGTTTATAACCAATACAGTTTATGACATATATTTTATCACCACTTTAGAAAACAATTATTGACATTGTTTGCTATATTATAAAAAAGAAAAGGTTTACCGTGGTGGGACACACAAATGCAACAGTTTTCACAGAAGATCGTGGCACTGAAGAAAATAAAATGTGCTGTCTTATTTACTTTTATTTCATCACACTTATGCGCGAAAGAATCGCCAGTCTTATTCCGCGAAATGGGAACCGAAAACGAATGCATGCAAACCAAAATGATGTAAACAATTTGAAAAACTATTACGACATAGACACTTTTTATAACTGGTTTAACCGATAGACTGTATACACGAAACAGGTCGTACACGTACGTCTTTTCTGGTATTAGATGATTACATGTAGGTCCCTACTTACACTAGTAATACGATATAGGTAGTAGGCAACGGCACGCTCGAGACGAACATAAATTATAATCGGACAAATCAAATGTACGAATAATATAGAATGCTTTTTGACGGACACGGTTTGTTTATACCAATCACTGAAATGAAACAAATCTCAAACGAAGGTAATTTCTCAAACACAATTACAAACGGAATATTTACGACAATTTGTGCTATAGAGGGTGTGCACGTGACGTCACCACTTTTGCGATCTGCCATCTTGGAGTACACGCGTGGAGTACTAGGGCCGCTTCACTGTGAATGTTCGGTGTTGTTTACTGTTGCTTAATGCGGCATTGCACCGCAACTAGCATTTATTTTATTGTATTGATTATCTTTGTGAATTGTAAGTATTAGTGAAGTATGGTTAATTTTTGCGGAGTATTTGCTTGCGGGAAACGAGCTGACAGAGACAGTCATTTGTCGTATTACCGACTACCGACAATTCGCATAACACAAGGGGAACAGACCCGACAGCTGTCAGAGGAACGACAGCGTGCCTGGCTTTCAAACATAGGCCGGCGTGACATTAAACCGTCAAACTATCCATACACCCGTGTCTGCTCGTTGCATTTTGTTAACGGTAAGTAATATCACTAGGCAAAGTATTTAAAGTTGCACTAGTAAAAATAAGTGCCCTGGGCCTGGCTGTATGGGCTGCAAGGCTAACATGTGTCATTAGCATTGCCATTGTGTGTAGTTCAACTGGAGCCTGGGCTTATTTGTTTTTAAATGTAGATCTGTATATGTGTCAGTGACTGACTAGCAAATTTATAAGCATAGAATGATGCATTTTTATCAGTATAGTAAACAAATTAATTAGCATTGACTATAGTGAAATACCTTGTGATATTAATTGTTGCCTAGTTATGAATGCATATTTAAACAAAATAGTTAAAATTGGCTTTAATACAGTAAAACAATGTAAACAAAACATTACATATGAATAATATTGCTGTAAAGGGTGGAAAACACCTGCAATACATTAGTGTTCTTGCTATAAAATGTTTTCTTGATTATTATTTTGCAGGCAAGCCTGCCAGTTTGTGTAACAAGACTAACTGTGACTGGGCGCCAACCGTAAATCTTGGTCATGACAAGTTCAAGCCATCCTTCGGAGCAACATGTTCATCTCGATATGAGCGTACAGTTGATCGTGCAGCGAATAAATCACGCCTAGACACGGCCAACACACTACTATCCATGCAGAGCTTCTTAGTGGAAGATCTGCATGAAATTGAAACACCAGCGGCCGATGATGATAGTGACTCGAAAGAGTGTCAGTGTCAAACTGACATGAATGGTGATGCTTTGCGAGGAATGGAGGAAGAGATGAAGAGGTTGATGCTAGAGAACAGCAGCTTAAAGGTCCAGTTGGCATCTGCACAGTTGACTGAGAGCTGCTTAGCAGGCAATGATAACAAGGTGAATTTTCTCACTGGCCTACCAACTCACCACATCCTCATCCAGTTGGTCAACTTTGTGTCATCGCGTCAAAATGAGACACACAGATCGTCCTTGACCAAGTTCCAGCAACTGTTGATGACATTAATTAAGCTCCGCCTAAATGTATCAAATGAACTGCTGGGCTTCATGTTTAACGTCAAGCAGTCAACCGTGTCGAGAACCTTCCTTAATACCCTCGACATTCTCTACATCATGCTGCAGCCACTAATTATATGGCCAGGACGAGAGGACTTGAAGAAGACAATGCCAATGGAGTTTCGGCGTTATCTTGAATCCAAAGTAGTTGTCATCATCGACTGTTTCGAAGTATACATCGAAACTCCATCAAACCTGGAAGCAAGGTCACTGACTTGGTCATCCTACAAGCACCATAACACAGTGAAATTCTTGATTGGAATTACACCACAAGGAACTATTTCTTTCCTGTCAAGAGCTTGGGCTGGTCGAGTCAGTGACAAATACCTCACAGAACACTGTGGATTCCTAAATCAGCTCCTCCCAGGCGACGTTGTAATGGCCGACAGGGGGTTTGACGTCAATGATAGCGTCGGATTGATGATGGCAAAAATCAAAATGCCTGCATTCACTAAAGGGAAAACACAAATGCCAGCAATCGAGCTGGAACGATCACGCAAGCCCGCACATCTGCGAATCCATGTTGAACGTGTAATAGGCCTGCTTCGTCAAAAGTACACCTTCCTTGGAGAAACAGTGCCAATTGACTATCTGTTTGTCAATGATGGAAAAGGAATTGCCACGATTGACAAAATAGCCACTGTCTGCTGTGCACTGACCAATTTGAATGGGACCATTGTTCCATTTGACTAGTAAATGAGATGGCATGTAGTTGTACGAATGGATGACAGTTGACTGGAAAATGGCATCTACAGATATCCAAGAAAAACCTAAAAAAATAACATGTCTGCAGTTTTTCAGTTCACATGAAAATCCCAGCTGCACTAATGAGTCCTGGAGGGACGAAACATGTTTACTAATTAACAGTGCAGGTACTATGTGGCTGTTGGTAGCAATAACACATTTTACTGCTTCTGTTCACATATCCATCATACATGAATACCCTAGTAACCAGACTTGGGCTCAATTTCACTATAATTGAAATGCCAGTTACATAATTGGTGTGTTTTATAAGTATTTTGAATTAGTGAAAATGTATTGGCTTCTCACTTTTTACATTAAATGTGTGCTTACTTGACAAATACTTTATAATTAAAACTTTGAATTGTTTCTTTAAAATGTACTGACACTTTGAATGGAAGATTATGTTTGAAATTACATTTACAAGCTGTTCTAAAATATGTGTTATATTTTGGGAAGCTGTAATTACTGTGGAATTGATATAATGCAATTGACCTCAAGTCTGCTACCAGTTATTGCTACCAACAACTACATAGCAACTACACTGATATTAAGTAAACATGTTTCGTCCCTCCAGGACTCATCAGTGCAGCTAGGATTTTCATGTGAACTGAAAAACTGCAGACATGTTATTTTTTTTATTTTTTCTAGGATCACATTGCTATGTTGACCATATACAGTCAGCGTTTCTGCATCCTCTGCTTGCGCCTGTCCTTTCGACATTCAGGGCAAAACCACTTTCCCTTCGGCTCGGACAGCACACCTACACACATATAGTGAAACCACTCGTATTGGCAGCTTCCACCGTCACATGCTACCATGTCACCAGACTCCTCCTTCTGACAGTAACACCACAGTGCTTGTGGCTTCTCACTGCTGTCCACACTGGCCGCGTTCACTGGACAGGCCACCACAGGAGGACGTGTGTAGCACTTGCCAAGTAGCTCTGGTAACACACCTACTTGAAAGAAATGGCGGGCTTTTGGCAACATTTCCTCCCACAAAACTTCGTCTTTGGCAGACGAACACTTTCCCAGGACGACATTGAATGGCTGCTTGTACAGGTCTTCCTTGTACAAATCTGGAAGCAGTGCAGGAAATGCTACCTGGGCCTGTTTGGGAACAAACCCATTGCTGTATGGTGACACCAGAGACAACAACGCAGGCTTTGTGTCACCTAGGCTGAGTCCACGAAAAAAAATGTCAAGCTCAGCAGGACTTGGCGCAGGAATGTTCCTTGGCTGACGAATGCGGGATGACACTGGAGATCCAGTGGCAATTGCTTCGTCCAATTTCTTTTTTTTTTGTCAGCGCTGACGTGAAATCAATATCGCCAACCTCTCTGTAGCGAACCTCTCTGTGGGTCGCTGGCAGAAGCCAATAGGCTGGCTCTTGAGTGACGGTTTTACTGTCACGGATCTTCACGGTGGTGTCTATGGCAAAGAGAAGTGTGGCAATGTGTGTGCAGGCCTCGCCCAACCCTGCCATACAGTCACAGTGGGCGGTGCAGACAGTCCCAGCCTTTTCTGCGATGATCCAGGGCTGCAACGGCTTTTCACGAAGTCTCTGCGAATGAAGGACCTGTGAAACAGAGTGCACAATATGAGTATGATGCCAACTAAATTTAGAAAAATAAAAAATATACCTGATACAGACAAAATTAAAAGTAATCATGGTTAATAATACACTTACTTAATTATCCTCTGTATACACTAGTTGGTGCATAGACATAAGGCTACTATTCATGGTTATATAAAATAAATATGAAGTAATACAAAATTAATTCATAAAATATATAATATAAACAAATATGAATTAATAAAAAATGTCTACATTATTTTGCATTTACATATATCCTTAACATTTCATACGACATAGTCATAGCATAAGCCATAGCCTAGGCTAGGCCTACCTAAAAAGTAAAACTTGAGCAAAAGTCCAAAACAATCATACCTTCGCTCGTACAACGTGATAGCCATTTTTCACAAAAACCGCTACATCGCTGATCCAGCCAGACGTCAACTGATTGTAGGCCTCTAGGCTTTTCCACGCCTTCATGTCTTCCATTGTGTACAAACTCTTTGTAAATATCAGATAATTTACAATGTCTGGGTAGGACACTGCTGGGAAGCTTGCCTCACTCTTCGACCATGCTGAATTTGGCAACGCATACGGATCTACATCAACAATTCGTAATTTATCCAAATACCTCTGCCTACTCAGCAGATCTAAGGTGTCAACATACTGTTGTTTGGCCACCTTGAGTCCTGCCTTTGTAGCCATACTGCGCTTCTCAACAACAAAGAAAACAATTTACTGGATCACTGCACATTCACAATCGACAATGGGTTGCCGCGAGGTTGGCTTGTAATCCGAAATGGCCGCCGGCCCATGTGTGCACGCGTAGTGATGACGTCATTAAACACCCTCTATAACGTACCTCCAACTCCGTTGACGAACCATCTGTTACTATGGAAGCCATGTTGCTTATCAGTGACAGGCGCTGACATAATACAAGCTCCGCCTCCTCGGGTCGCGATCTTCTCGGAACTTGCCGAAAGCTGTTCGGGAAGTGCACTGACCAGCGACGTCGAGTGTTGTAAGCGTCGAAGCGTCGATTTAAAAATTGCGTCTTCATTTCGACACGTTTTTCATGTAACATGTGCCGACCGGCACAACATATATAGTTTACACTAAATAACATGAGTTCATAAAAAAATTAACGATCACCTACCGTACCTTTAAATCTATAAAAGTAGAGCATATTCTAAAATTGCAAGAACTAAAATGACATCATAAATGTACACGCAATACACAACTTACCACTTGATCTAAGCAATATTATTCACAACTGCAACACACGTGGGCAATATAACATACATGCAATCAGGGTTCCACACGAATTTGTTAAAAGTAGTCTACAGTTTGCCACATACCATAAATAATGCACCTGATTTATTTTAAAATAAGATCACCACTCATGGTTTACATGGCTTTGTAATTTATATCAAACGTTATTATTTGCAAACATATATTGAACAATGTACAATCGGAAACTGTTATATCTGCCAACATGAATGGCTATATCATTGTACCTCCTCGGTTACAAATTACTCAATGTTAGATCGATTACATGTATTTCTTTTGTATTTATTTTGTAGTATTGATGCACTAATATAACTAGGGAGTATTTGTTTTATAAAATAGAAATAATTGTTGAAATTAATTATCAGGGTGACTCCTACGGCAGCGATTAAATTTAGTCTTAGCAGGAGTCTCTCGTCCCCTATTAAATTTCATTTTCATACTGTAATAATATTGTTATCACTTCCTTTTTTCCTGCTTACTTAACATTAATATATTGTGTGGTTTCTGTGTTGAATATTTTTGTCTTGTTGTATCTTTGGGACGATTAAGCATTTCCTGTTCCAGTTCATTGGAACGTTCTGGAATATGACGCCAGACTGTAGTGTTTCTACGCACTTCTTGTAGTGCTTAACAAAACGTACTACACATCCAACACGCTTTTGTTTGTAAGTTGTGTGAACAAGAAGAAGATTCTTAAATGTGAAACAGTAAATTTGGCCTTTGTTTGACGGTGGCAATTTCTGGTAAGGAGTATTTGTTATGCTCAGAATGCAGTGTATCTGCCGGTGAATATCACTACGCACAAGCATAGGCCTATATAAACATATCCCGCACTATTTCTTTCTTTCTGCTGGTTGCTTTCAAGAAGCACGTGTACAAAAAAGGTTGAGCTGCTACAAGTACGTACTAATTACTACACATTTAGTACATGACATAGTTATATATTGTGTAGAAGTTTTTAATGTGTACATTTCTGGATGCTAAGTTGTTGTAACACCAGTTACAGTGTGGGAATGGTGGTCTACAGCGTAAAACGCTTTGAGCGGTCCTGAGGACTGCTCTATACAAGAACATAAGAACAAAGAAAATCGATCGACTTCGCGTCACGCTTTCACAACCGTTTAGTTTCTATAGTTAGTAACATAAATATATTTTCTTTTAATGTTTGGTGACATCAACGTTCCGGGATCTACCGACGAATCGTGCGTGGGGCTTTTACAGTGACTACCACATATGTTGGAGAAAAAATTGTGCTCTCATACCTAGGGTATTGCCTAGGTATGAGAAACTACTAATTAAATTATTCTTGAGGAATTTTCACATTACACTTAATTACATTAACATAATAATATACCATAGGAATTTTGGCTAAGACATTACGCATATTGTAAGACCTCCAATTTCATAACCCTAGAACAGGGAATCGAAGGGAGTTCACTGTGAGAGGGGGTACGTGTGCGTGCGTGCTTGTTTGTGCGCGCGTGCATGTACATCTGTAAGTTTGTACGTATGTATGTCAATATATACGTATGTATGTATGTATGCACGCAGGTTTCGTCTCCCTTTTGTCTGCTACGGCGACCCATATACTAACGTGTTCTGGGAAATTGTATGCAGCCAACATTTCTGAGAAATAGCGGTGTTGATATTTAAATGACGTTTCACTATGCTGATCTAGTTATAGGTGAGCGTGTTCATTTGTGTGCACTGTGCTAAACGTTTTATCTACACATGTTAACATTCCTTCTGATTTGCTCCCGTTCCACCTTATTAACGTAGGAATTTTGTTGTCAGCGCGTTTAGGGTGGATTCATACTGGGAACAAAGTCAGTGGCGACACTTTCAATGATTAACAGGGCACTGTTTTCTATAAAACAGACAACTGTTCTACCACAATATTATAATTAGGCTTACATGGAAACATAAAAATGTATACATAAATAAAATATTAAATATAGAACACTGTACAAATCATGCAGTGTGACATTTAGACGAATTTTGCTTCTAACTATGAAACGTAAAACAGACAAGAGTTCCCGAGTTATTGCGATTCCCCAAAAATGATCTGATGAAGCTGAATTCTTCTGTCTCAGCGGGGGGGGGGAGGGAGCCGGGCGAGATGCACCCAACCCATCACAGGCCTGAAATATGCCTATAAAGTATTTTTGTCTAAATACTGGGTTTGATAATGTTTGGATAAAACCGGGTATAACACTTTATTTTAACGTTTGTCTGCTGTGTTGCGCATACACATGCGTACCATCTGTGAATAGCATAATTTCTTTGTCACAGCATATTATTCACGAATGTTACTTGCGCATAGCCACTCCTGTTCGACCTGCGACTGCGGTTATTATTAGTATCTACAATAATTAAATACGGGGTAAGGGATCTAATCAATGAAAACATATACAACATTTAGAAAGGGTTGATATCAAATACCATATATATTTTGCTTATCTGGTTGTCTTGCAACGAGTTTATTTACACACGAACATGTTGCTTATTATTTCAGTAGGCGAAGTATGAAATTTTAAAAACTAAATTGGGAAATTATTATTTGCCCAGTTGTTAAAGAAACGAGCTCTCACACGATTAAAATGTGAAAAAAATGTCGCATGTATAAGGCAGTTTCATATCAAATCAACCAGCAATGTTTTTGATCCCCTCCGATTTTAATTACGTTTGACACATAAATGTGATTATACATGTTATTTGGTTTCAGAAAGTTGCTATCATACAACATAAGTATAATGAATATTGCTTTTTCAGATTTGATATCAGTAACCCCCCTGATGTGTTGTATGTATAATGCAATTTCATATCAAACCAGCAATGCTATAGTTTGATGACATTTGGCATCACACATATTGAACCTGTTGTGACACCAACGGCAACTCGTGCCAAATTTCAGATTTTTTGGTTAAATTGTTTTAAAGTTATTGCATATTAATGATTAAAAATACTATTATATCACAGGAGACACTGCTCATGGATAAGTTTTTTTTTAATTGCATAGTTAGTGCAATTCTTTCTGCCCAAACTGAGTAAACAATATGATGAAAACGTTCTGTCAGACACCCCGTTTCCATGGCTGTTGTGTCAGGACCTATGTAACTGAACATAACACGTTGGTAAACAACACACACACACTTGTTTAATCTCAAACATGGCGGAAGCCCCGTCCAGCTCTCAAACCGAGGCTCGTGACGTCGCTTGTCAATTAAAGGGTCATAGCAAACACAACATATTTCCCCCTCCTCCCCAAGGGATTATACTTCCAGTTATGGGGTTTCGCATAAGCAGCACAGAATTACAATCTATCTAGCCAGTGTAATTTTCAACAGCGAATTACTGTCTACGAATGCGTTCTTTTAATATTTCGATTAAAGTATCAACTGAAGGTTACTTTTAAAGTCATTGATAATTGAAGTGTCAAGTCATGATCACTTAAGACGTCTGATAGTCTTCGATATATCTAGGTGGGCGCCTGTTTCGTCTGGGTCGTTGACGCAGGTAAGGCGGGTCACCAAGTTGTCGAGCAGGTAGACCTTCAACGTCGACATCATGTAAGGTTTCTGCCGCTAGCAGATGTGGAGGACCCACTTGGCGCGACCGGATACATCGCCGCGAGTTCCAGCGTGAACCATCTTCAAGCACGAAGGTGTTTGGCCCAGCTTTCTTGGCGATCCTCTTAGGATATGACGACGACGATGCCAGTTTATGCTTTCGGATAGGTCGTTTCGTCCTCACCCAGTCTCCACGTTTCATCGACGTGTCTCGTGAATGACGTCGTTTGTCGGTGTAAGCTTTGGTTCGTTCCTGCTTACGTCTGATCGATTCAGCCAGCACTGTAATGTTCGGTGTATGTGTCTGAGGCGGTTTCAGACATTCCAACGGGAAATGTAGCTTTCGACCAATCATCAACTCTGCTGGGGTACGCTGTATCAGCGCGTGTGGTGTTGATCGGTACGTTTGCAGTATCGTTCGTACTGCGTCCGTGAACGTTTTCCCCTCCTTGAGTTGCGCACCAAGACTCTCTTTGATGACACGATTCAGCCTCTCCAATCCTCCGTTGCACTGAGGGTTATACAATGCGCTGCGCCGGTGTTCGATGCCGAGTTTTTGCAGGAACATTTCAAATTCGTAAGATACGAATTGTTGTCCGTTGTCGCTTTGCAGAACTTCGGGTATTCCCCATCGAGAAAACAGTTCTTTCAGGATCTGAATGATGGCAGAACACGTCACCGTGGTGGTTGCAGCTATTTCTGGCCATTTCGAGCGGACATCGTGTACCACAACGAGAATTCTTTGACTGAGTGGTGCAACCTGTACCTCACCGAAAATGTCGATCTGAATGTGTTGTCATGGTTTCTCAGACCAAGGTATGGGTTGAAGTGGTGGTTGTGTTGGCTTCATAGATTTTTCACACACTGTACAACCTTCACAGTGTCTGAGGAAAGTTTCGATGTGGCGATCAATTGCAGGCCACCATACGGTATTGCGACATCGCTGCTTAGTTCGTACGAACCCTGGATGACCCTCGTGGGCCATGTGCAGTACCTGCTGTTGGAGTGACGTAGGGATGACAGCACGAGTGCCACGCGACACACATATGTCATCGAACACAGAAAGTTCGTCTCTCAGTCGGAAGTAAGTTTCCAATCCAGCAGGTGGGTGCCGGGGCCAACCATTCTGGATGAAGTGACGGACTTGCGTCAATGTGACATCAGTGGAAGAAGCAGCCTTCAACTCGAGTGGTGTGACGAGGTTGTCCAACTCGACTTCCATTACACAGTCATCTGTCATCGACTTACACGGTTCATCATTCTCACGTGACGCTTCCTCACGTACAGAGAATGGAAGGCGACGCAAACCTTGTGACACAGGTGTAACTTCCGGTTTAACTCGGGGACGGTGAACAAACCTGGCAATTTTCCCAAAACCTGTGAACACTGAGGGAAATGCTGAAACAATGTCAACAGATTGAATGATGACGCCATTCTTCGAAACTTGAAACCCAAGTTGATCGAACAAATCTAGTCCCATGAGACCCGAACCACTTCGGGTGACATAGAACGGAAAGTTCTGGATGGTTTCTGACTGGTATGTGACTGGTAGATGTACCATTCCCTCCAGTGGGATTTCACTACTGTCGTATGTTGACAAAGGTCCCTCAGGCGGATGCAAAGGGTACCCGGAGAAGTGCTTCCGATAAAGAGAGTCGTTCAATATCGACACTGTCGCTCCAATATCAATAATTAGTGTCAACATTGTGTCAGCCAGTTGCAGACTGTATGTTTTGAACGGCTTAGATGCACTGGTTACTGAATTCACCGAGAGTACAAATGGTGCAGATTCATTTGGCTGTTGTGTTTGATCGACGGCACTCCCCTTTCTGGAAGACCTGCAACACTTCGCAAAGTGATTCATGTTTTAGCACAGTCGGCAAGTTTTCGCCCTGGCAGGACATTTCGCGCTGCCTGTCGCGTGTGAACTGTAACCACAGTTGCCACACGGCACTTGTACCCGAGTGTTGGTGGCTGTGTGTGTGCTCCTGTTCAGCTTTGCCGAAGAGTATTGAGATTTCGCCCGGACCACTTGAACCCTAGGCGTTTCAAACTTGGTACTATCTGTAGCCCGGGTCTCTGAATTTTTAATGCTCAAACTCTCGTTTACGGCAACCTCAATACGGGACATCAGTGTTTCTCGATCAGCTGGTCGCGGGTCAGTTCATCCGACAGCTGACCGAAGTTGCAGTTAGCTACAAGTTCGTGCAATGCAGTAATGTACTCACGTACACTTTCCCCGGGGCGTTGCGCCCGTTGTTGAAACGTATACCGTTCCATCATGACACTTCGTTTTGGGCCGAAATGATTTCGTAGTGTAATTACGGCGGTATTATATGTGTCCGTCTCCGTCAGGGACATATATATTCTCTGGCCTTCTGTCCCCAGGCAATGTACCAGGATAGCTGGACGCCGTGCTGCCGTGACGTTGGCCCCGTCCACGGGCAACTTGTCTGTTTTATAGAAAACAGTGCCCTGTTAACCATTGAAAGTGTCGCAACTGACTTTGTTCCCAGTATCAATCCACCCTAAACGCGCTGGAACAAATCAGAAGGAATGTTAACATGTGTAGATAAAACGTTTAGCACAGTGCACACACATGAACACGCTCACCTATAACTAGATCAGCATAGTGAAACTTCATTTAAATATCAACACCGCTATTTCTCAGAAATGTTGGCTGCATACAATTTCCCAGAACACGTTAGTATATGGGTCGCCGTAGCAGACAAGGGAGACGAAACCTGCGTGCATACATACATACGTATATATTGACATACATACGTACAAACTTACAGATGTACGTGCACGCACGCACGCACATGCACTCTCTCTCACAGTGAACTCAGGGAGATACATGGACTGGTGGATTCCCTGTTCTAGGGTTATGAAATTGGAGGTCTTACAATATGCGTAATGTCTTAGCAAAAAGTCCTATGGTATAGTCTTATGTTAACGTCAATATAATTAAGTGTAATGTGAAAATTCCTCAAGAATAATGTAATTAGTAGTTTCTCATTTTGAGATGCTGATTGGCACTGGCTCAGATCTAGCTACACTTTTTCTGGGCGCATACATTGAAAGTATCTGTCCTAATTACTGAACGTGCCATTTTTCAGTTTTAAATTTGTAAGCATTCAGGCATGGGGAAATAGCAATGGCTAAAACGTTTTAATTTATGTGGTAACTAGTTTTTTCGTCAAGCGTCGCTGTCAACCACTTGCGCAGGAAGTCGACGTTCTGTAAGACAGCGCTCTCTACCACATGCGTATATTAAACGCACTGTGCGCCATTTCAACTAGTAATCGTGTCGTTTCAACAAGCAGTCAACATGTTTCGACGTTTCTTCACCTTTTTGTCCGCAACGGCATCCCATTTAGTGTGTAGTGACGAAGTGTAGGAAGGAGACATCTTCGCTGGTAAGCCATAAAAGTGTAATCAGTATTCATTATTAACCGATAGTATCTCGTATTAAGTGGCTTGGAAGGGTAATTCCAGCGATGTCCCATCGTATGGTCTGAGCCACAACGGCAATACCCTAGGTATGAGAGCACAATTGTTTCTTCAACATATTTGGTAGTCACTGTAAAAGCCCCACGCACGATTCGTCGGTAGATCCCGGAATGTTAATGTCACCAAATGTTAAACGAAATATATTTATGTTACTAAATATTGAAACTATCGACATCAATGTTAATAACAATACATATTCAGCTGTATATAAACACAAACAACGCACACAACGAACACCGCACACATACACACACATTGCACACACTGCACACACACACACTGCACGCGCACGCACACACACACACACACACACACACACACACACACACACACACACACACACACACACACACACACACATGAAAAAACAATTGCGGTCTCGCTCCAATCAGTTTGTTTACATGATTTGGAATACAGGTCAATTCTCAATTCTGCTCTGAAATCGTTCAGATTATCACGGCTTGCTCTATTTTTGTGGGTTTACTGAAACATGCCATATACCCAATATATTTACCTGTGAAATCATCGTATATTTGCAAATATTCGACAGCCAGACATTGTTAGACAGTCGGTTAATCCGTGAGCGAAAAGTTCTGCCGCCATCAGTCCACGTGTCTGCCATAAATCCGACAGGGTGCGCTACCACGGAATGTTAAATTCTGGGATGTTCGTAGATTGGCAGCACTGAAGAAAAAGAAGCATAATTTTAACAATAAGCCTGCATGTAAGATAATTAACGGTGCTATAGTTTAGAATTATTTTAACACAAGACAAGACACAATGTATATTACATAATGATGCTAATATATAACATGTTACATAATTTTAGCCCCTGACGGGGCTGTATGCATTAATGAACTGAAGGCTGAGAACATGCATCACATTCACGAATACTTTTCTACACGTGCGCACTGTTTTCGTGTTTTATTGCTAAGATATTATATCCCTATTGTTCACTTATATTATTACATAGGGTTTCGCTCTGCTTTGCATTTATTGTAAAGAGTTACAATAAATTTGAATTATCTTGGTAAGTGGATATATTGCTATTTATAGCGAAGTGTGTGAATTTTTACTTTGATTAAATAGCCAGGTCGTATTTGGGAGGGACACAAATTTGCTAACACCCTTGGAAGCAAATAATCTTCAGTTTTGAAGGATTTGCTGTAATGTGAAGAAGGAGAATCGTAATTAACAAGATGGTACGCCCGATCATGGATAAATGATACGGTAATAAAAATGCGCGCAGCGCGGGTAGCATGAGGGCACGGACCACAGTCAGAATCCGTCCGCAATTACAACGATAAAGAGTCCCAAGGAAAAAATTATTGTGTTAATGCTAGTAGTGTGAATATGTTTAAAAATAGAATTGACAGATATCTGATAAGGGCGGGCTACACATAGATGAGAAAATTGTTGGACTCTCAATAAGCCATTGGCTTCCTTGTCCACTTGCCATCTGGAACTTGTTGTTCGAGATGGCAATCTTGTTAAATCTTGTTAAATCTACTAGCATTAACACAATCATTTGGCAGTTTGTTCCATTCATTTATCACCCTCTGTGAGAAAGAGTACTTTCTCATGTCCAACCTACACTGCTCCTTAACTAATGCTGCTTTGTGACCTCTGGTTCTACTGCCTTCTTTAAGTTTGAAGAACATATTCCTATCAACATCCTCATAACCGTTCACTATTTTAAACACTTCTATTTGGTCTCCTCTTAGTCTCCTGGTCTCTAGTGTTGTCAAACCACACTGTAATAAGCGACTTTCGTAACTAAGGTCTCTTAATTCTGGAATCATTTTAGTTGCTCTTCGTTGTATTCTTTCTAGCTTGTCTATGTCTTTTTTACGATATGGCCTCCATGCTTGAATACAATATTCCAAATGAGGTCTAACTATTGCTTTGTACAGGGGTACAATTAGATGTTTCTCCTTATATGTGATAGTTCTCCTAATTAGCCCTAGAATTTGATTTCCTTTCGAAGCAGCAATCCCACATTGCTCTGAAACTTTCATGTCAGCACTAAATGTTACTCCTAAATCCTTTTCTTGTGTGGTTCTACCTAGTACAGCATCCCCCATTTTATATTCCTCGTCCATATTTCCATGTCCTATGTGTATACATTTACACTTCCCAAAATTTAATAACATTTGCCATTTTTCTGACCATTTAACTAATTTTTCTAGATCATCCTGTAAACTTTGTTTATCTGTATCATTAGTAACCTTTCTGAATGCTTTTGTGTCATCTGCAAATTTGAGTACTTTGCTAGATATGTCATCCTCCAGATCATTTATATATATTAAAAACAGTATAGGGCCTAACACTGATCCCTGTGGTACCCCACTCAAAACAGATTTCCAGTTTGAAATCTCACCGTCTACTATTACTCTTTGTCTTCTGTGTGTAAGCCATTTTTCTATCCAGTTGATTACATCATTGCCATGGGCTTTTAGTTTAAGTAACAATCTTTGATGTGGCACTTTATCGAAAGCTTTCTGAAAATCTAAGTAGACAACATCCACTGGTGACCCGTCATCTACCCACTTTGTAATTTCTTCCAAAAAACATAAGAGATTGGTTAGACATGACCTTGCTTTTAGGAATCCATGTTGAGATGTATTTATTAATTTATGTTTTACAAGGAATTCCACCATGTGGTCTCTAATTAATGTTTCGAGTAATTTACACACAACTGGTGTTAAACTCACTGGTCTGTAATTTTCTGGCTTCTTCCTCGATCCCTTCTTAAATAGCGGCGTAATGTTTGCTTCTTTCCATTCTGAAGGAACTATTCCTTCTTCTAGTGACAAGTTAAACAATTTTGCAAGTGGTGTACTAATTTGCTCAACAATTTCCTTAAGCAGTTTTGGTGGTATCCCATCAACTCCAGGTGATTTATTATCTTTCATCTTCTTAATTTTCTTTGCTATCATCTCAGGAGTTACAAATAACTGCCCTAAATGTTCTGATTTATTGCCCTCAAATTTAGTCAATGGAACTGGAAGTGAGCTGATATCTTCTGTGGTAAAAACTGAGCTAAAATACTCATTCAGGACCTCTGCCATTTGGAACCCGTCTGAAATTATGTTTTCACTGTTGTTTTCCAGTGGTCCGACCTTATCTCGAACTTTCTGTTTACTCCTTACATAAGCATAGAAACTCTTGCTGTCATTTTTTATATTACCTGCCAATTTTTGTTCAAAGGTTCTTTTAGATTTTCTAATTTCAGTTGTAGCTAGGTGAAGTGCCTCTTTGTAGTTTGTGTAGTCTTCTACATTTCCAGTGTGTTTATAGACCCTCCACAGCATCTGTTTGTGGGCAATTTTTCTAATAGCTTCTTTTGACAGGTGTTTTTTCCTGGACCTTTTCCCTTGTTTTCTTAATGGAACAAATTTCTCAATAATGCCCTCAATCTCATATTTTAAACAAGTCCAGCATTCTGTTGCTGTCTTGTTCTTCAGCAAGTTATTCCAATCTATATTTGCTAGATGTGTTCTCATCACTTTATATTTGCCTTTGTTGAAGTTCCTCCTCCATTGTTTTTTATATGTATTCCCTGTTTTTACTTTTATATTAAAATGGATTTGGTTATGGTCACTTGAACCCAAAGGTTCGTGTACTTTAACATTGTCAACTAGTTCATTTTGAGAAGACAAAATTAAATCTAACACATTCCCACCTCTGGTTGGTTCCAAGACATGTTGAGTAAGGAAACAATCCTGTGTTAGAAGTATAAACTGATGGTCGTCACCTCCAGCACTCTGTAATGATTCCCACTGTATATGGCCATGGTTAAAATCACCCATTATAACACATTCTCCCTTGCTCACCTCCCTTATCGCATTTTGTAATTTTACATCTTCCTCTTGTCCTACGTTAGAACTACGATAAACTACTCCTATTGTTAATGTTGAGTTCCTGGTAACTATGCTACACCAAATTGCTTCCACACTATCTGCTTCACTTTTCAGTGTTATTTCATATGCTTGGATAGATTCTTTAATATATAAAATTACTCCACCTCCCCTTCTTACTCGTATATCCTTCCTAAACATTACATAGCCTGGCAGTGCTAACTCAGCATCTACTATATCTTCATTTGCCCATGATTCTGTGATGCCTATTACATGAGGATCAATATCTGCTACCATAATGTCTAACTCACTTTTTTTATTTACTATGCTCCAGGCATTTAAGCATACACATTTAAGTTCATTGTCCGAAATTATTGGTGAACATTGGATGTGTATTTGTAGTAGTACTCCTTTGAGTTTTCTCTGTCAGTTCCCCCTGCGCATCTAGTTTAAATAATTTATGGTACCTGTGCCCTCGTCGACAACCCTGACAAATTCACACCCAAGAACTGCAGCGCCCTTCCCTGTCAGATGAAGTCCATCTCTCATGAAAAAGTCACCTCTTCCCACAAAGTTTAACCACATGTCTATGAAGCCTACTCCCTCCTCCATACATACCTTCTGTACCTGTGTGTTGATCGCCATCCTCCTACAGTTCCTATATTCCTCACCCCTGCCTCCCATTATTGGTAATATCCCCGACAATACAATATGTCCAACTCGTGCCTCTTTAAGTGTCTTGATCAACCTCTTGTACTTACCAACGATGGCTGACGTTCCCTCCTTCTCTGCATTGTTCGTTCCCATATGCACGAGAACAGCACCTCCCGTGCCACCACCCATGACTTGTCCTGCCTTCTCTGCTATATCCTCTACTTTTGCCCCTGGTAGACATACTGTTATGTCATCTCCTCTATTTACAATGTTATCCACTTTCCTAATGATGGAATCCCCCATAAATACCCGGGCTTTCCTCGCTCCCTGTTGCTTAGGGACACGATGGCCATCAGGCAAGATGCACTCATATTTTGGAAACCGGGGAATTTCATGGCAGAAATGCAGGGGTGTCATGCATTGAAGCAATTTGTGCGAAAAGGAGGTATGTCATTTTCACGAATTTCACACACCAGGTGTTTTAGTGGGTCTGTCATTTTCTGTGAATTTAAAAAAAAATGGTAGCTAGGCTAGCGCTGCCGATCGCCAATTGCGCCATAGGCGAAACGATTTCCCATTTGGCGAAAGGAAAAAACAACTCTTCGCCAATTTGGCGAAACGCTTTTACGGCCACGTTATTGGCGCATTGTCGTGTAAGCGGCGGTGAACCCGTGAATCATAGCTGCCCGCCACCCGTGGAATTGTTTTCGCGCCCCCTAATCTATAATTGCCCGGCGATAAGCCAATGGTTTAATTGCTCTCGGCGAAAGTTTGCGTCCTGCTGGGCAGCCTGCGGGGCAGCTACAAAATAATATTATAACCTGTAAAATGTGGGAGCTCACTTCCTCGTAGTTTTTCAGTTTGTTATCGGTTAAAATGATTCGTAAATGTACTTCGGCGGGCGATGATCGCGCAAAGAAACGACAGCCACGTTTGATCAAGGCGGACTGGTTGTTACGTTTTGCGCGGCTTATTCACGATAGCAGAAGCCACGTCTTTCGCTGCAAAGTTTGCGTGCATGCGAAAGCAAAGAACGTGTTTTTCACCGGGAAGGACTGCGCCAAGTCCAAGAAGGACGACTTGGCAAAACACGAGATATTTCCCGACCACCGGAGATCGACGTTGCTGCCGAAGCGCCAGATGGACTTCGTGGCTGCGAACGATCACGCGAAGTCGGCGATTATCGGCCATGTGTGGACCGTGTTGACGCAAGCGAAGCGCAGTCTCTAGACAGTTATGAACGCTTTCATACGAGGAAGCCTTCAAGATCTGTGAAGGAGCAGCGTCCCGGATTTACTGGTTTAGTGAAACGGGTGGACACTGTCGCGGAGACCAGGGTAGTGCCACTAGTGGTGGTGTGACGTTCTCTGTGTTGGAGATTTGCAGTGTGATCGATTTTCTTGTTTTATATTTATAATTAAACATTGTTCTATTAATTTTATTGGTGTTATGTTTTATTGTCACTATATGTTTAATATTCATAATATATTATGTTTATATAATATGTCGTATATTAGGCCTAGTAAAAAAAAAACTAGTTTCTCGTCCGAACTTTTTAAAGGAAGATATCTTAGATGTTCACGTACTGTGGTTGATTAAAAGACAAGCTGTAGTTTTTTCGATGCAATATGGAACATGCCATATTTGTATATTACTATATAGCCTGCCATTCTATTATCATATACATTACCAAACAAACAAGAAGCAAATGCAATGTTAAATGTATTTATGAATGTCTTGTGTAGGTTTGGCCATGGTTTCATTAGTTTGTATCACAGGCATACAACTGAATGGCATTTAATAAATGCCATTTATACTGATTGAGACTGGAATTATATAAGTGAGGCTGCGTAAAGACCAATGTAAGGCATCATCATTCAAATCTTATTTTAGACTCTGTAGAATGCACATACATCCCTACACCTGGTATGATGAATAACGAGTGAACTGACATAGTATAACAGTACTTCGTACAGCAAGTTTTGGACAAAGATTTCTTCACAGAACCAAACAAACTTTTAAAAATAATTTTTCAATAGTAAATAAAAAAGGAAGCGTAGACAAAAACGGAAGTGGACGGGGACGAGAAACTAGTTTCTTTGTTACGTCATGTTTTGCATTTTGACATTTTGCCATCTTAGTGTCTGCTAAAAAAATGGCTAAACAAAATTTCATTTGGCTAAAGAAAATTTGAACCTTTAGCTAAATTGGCTAAACAGATTTTAGGCCCAGCGCTAGCCTAGGGTAGGATAAATTTTCGATGTAGGCGCAAGAACGTTATAATGGTCGTCTATGGGAAAAGTGACTGTGGTCCGTGCCCAATATGAAATTTTGACTGGCTTGTTACCAAGGCAACGCATTGTGGTAAAACACGCATGGATGACATTTTTTGTGAGAAAATATAAGTGGAGAATCAAGTTTAACACTGTCTTGTCAAGCAATGGCAGTTACATGTTATGGACTGGGTGTTTTAAAAGATATTGTATAGGCTAGCTAGCCCAGTATGGTGTCATGTGTGAATTTCCAGGTGCCGGTGGTAATGCTGGGAAATGGAAGACAGTTCTTGCACATAGATTAATGTACATTCTGGACAATAATTTACCACACATTCCTAAACATCTAAATTGTAGCCATATTTGCAATGTCGGTTTGTGTGTTAATCCACAGCACATAATACTTGGGCCACTGCTGATAAGCAACAATAGAAGATAGTGGGTGAGAGAGAGAGCAGCATTGTTTCGGTCACGGTCATTATCCTCAGTGTATTTAGAAATTGTGCAGTTGAACAGGTGAGAGACAAATCAATTAGTTAAAATCAATCAGTCAGACATTACTCACCAGTGTGTGACTTTTTATATGCTTCACTACTTGCCTGTCTGTCTGTGTGTCCAGTCTTCATTGTGGTCGCAGGGATGTGGGGGTGTGGGTTGTGTAATCCTCTGGATTATGTTGTCATAATGACATGTGACATCAGTGATGGTATCTTTCTGGCATTACCAGCATGCGTTTTTCTGCATGTCACTGTGTATCGTATGGCTCTAGCTTGAAATTTTTTTATGTGGATCCACGCTTAACACACCTGAGATTTTTTTTTTTCCAGCAGAGGCTGACCTTGACCTCTGTATGCACTGTAAATCTAGGAACAGCGCACAATTGACTGTCGTTAAGTGACGCGTGCTCTACAATGCCCTTATTATACATCTGCATTGTTTTTATCTCAGTGCATAATGTGCATTTCACATTGTCACTCATGTTTTCTCAGATATGTCGATGTCAAGTCATCAGCAAGATGTTTCTTCGGTCTCCTCAGTTTTGCTTGAACCGATTTGCCCTCAGCATCGATGAGTTCACCTGGCATAACTTTGGCGACCCATGTGAATTCGGCTTGTGTGAGTCTCGGCATCCACATGCCTGGTGTGGAATTGTCTGTATTGTTTTTCTTGGACGTGTGCGCAGTGTGTTCCTTCTGAATGCCATATCTGCTCACATTCTTGGCTATTCTGAACTTTTCTGCATCTTCGCTTTTCTTCTCCATATTGATATCTATGTCAGGGTCAAAAACTGTTCACATCTGTCTGATCTGTGAGCAGTCTGTCCAAGTGACATTATAGCAATGGTCAGAATTTTAGTGGGGTAGACCAACTGTTTATCATCCAGCATAGCTATTGGCTGAGAAAATACCCCTATGTAGATTCTGAGTGGAATTTACAACCTCCTGTAGTTGAAATCTGAACAAAAAGTAGGCTTATCATCACTTGTAATTGCGACAAGAGACCCTGTGATGTCCCATACAGGCTTCATTTTGCAGTATTTCGTTGACAGCTGCTGGGCACCTTCAGTGACTTGAAATTAGGTCATCCGTGTCAGAAATGCCAAATATTCACATGACAACTTGTGAGATGTGTAGCTTCTTTTCACACATAATTCGTTGTATTCTGAACGTTCAATATGACCCATCGATGTTGTGAAATACACAGAAATGCTAGCTTTTTGCCCAAAAACAGTGCATATTAAAAAAATATATAAAAAATATTTTAATTAATAATTAGTTGACAATTTTAGTGTTACATTGATGAAAATACCCCACATTTTGTGAAACACTTGTAAGATTTTCTATATCTCAAGCACAGCAAGTAGTTTGAGCTTTACGACTAAAGTGCATATATGCAGTTCAGCCCACTTCTTCCCCTCACATACGGGGGCATGTCTCGGTGACATATCAATTAATGTGTAGTGTTGCGATATGGATTTCCTTATGTGATTTATCGAGATAAATGTTTTTCTTCGATTTGGTATAATTTTCGTGACGGTTTGTGAGATGTCGGAAATTAATTAGGGCACGGACCACAGTCAGAATCCGTCCGCCATTACAAAGATAAAGAGTCCCAAGGAAAAAATTTATTGTGCAGTTAGGGTTTATTTGTGAGAGCAGAAATTGTGTGGATGAGTGAGTGGAAGTGGTTTTGTGCACAGTAACATCTAAGCTTTGAAATGATGCCATTTGTCAGTTGTAATACCTGTTGCTTAGGGACATGATGGCCATCAGGCAAGATGCACTCATATTTTGGAAACCGGGGAATTTCATGGCAGAAATGCAGGGGTGTCATGCATTGAAGCAATTTGTGCGAAAAGGAGGTACGTCATTTTCACGAATTTCACACACCAGGTGTTTTAGTGGGTCTGTCATTTTCTGTGAATTAAAAAAAATATTGTAGGATAAATTTTCAATGTAGGCGCAAGAACTTTGACACTCGTGAAGTAGGGTTATCTACAGTATGGCGCGGCTCATATAATTAAGATGTTGTGTGTTAAACAAAGTTTTCCTAGTAAGCCACTGGCGTGATATTCTTATTTGTAGTTGTAAATGTTTTAGTAACTCTTATAAATGCATTGGTCCAAAACCATGACTTTTGTTTCCCTTTAATGTTTTTTATTTGCATCAATAAATTAATTAATATGCTCTTGTGTTGAAGTATTTCGTTGCCAAATCGATCCGGTCACATTAGCATTGGTCGGCTGTGTTGCCGGCGCCGTCGGGACTGTTCTCTCCTTAACCGCGGGTAATGTTCTCATACACTTAATATCTGAAACATTAAGCGATTTTAGCATAGGTGTTTTTACAATGTCGAAACTTTGGGCTAGTGATGGCATGGATAAATAACATTTATATGTGGCGTTAGAATTGGATTTACTGACAGGTAACGTGTGTATTGAAAAGTTAATTTAAGTGTAGTTGAATAGGGAAACAGGTTATACATATACAATGAGAGAACACCAGAAATGTATGCAGTCGTTTCTGGCGTGAAAAGTCACAATGCCTTCGGGTTAGTTTTAAACTATGCTTAAAGAGAATTATTGAAATTGGTAAGCGAGGATTACATATTGTTTTACATACAATTATAAGTAATTGTTAGTAAACGTTTACCAAAAAATATTCATAGACTTGTGTAAAGGGAATTGGACAGATAGGGAAAAGTGAAGAAGAACTTCCATAGGACTGGGGGGGGGGGGTCAAATGAAAGCACTGGGGACATTGTCATCCAGATAGTATGTTAATATGGCGGGAGAATAACAATGCCTGTGATGTCTTTGTTACAGCAATCAAGCAAAGGCGGGAATCAGATATAAAAACAGCCGAAGATAAGAAATTGGAAGGTACTACCACAATTGCTTTGTTTGCACTTCAATTCACAAAGTATTAATTCAGAACGTAATAGAATACATCTCGAAAGCACATATATTACTTGATTATGATGCACTTTTTTATTATTATTATGAACTTATTTTAATTATTAGTTCTCCTCTGTCATTAATCTACAAACATTATGTTTAAAGTAAACTAGACTTGTATATTTGAAAGAGTACTATCGAAAGTGTTCAGCAAAGTAGATACATCAGCCATTGCAAATATATGCTGTTAATTTTACAAGTGTGGCATACGGCATATTTATTATTTGCATATATTTCAGGAAGAGTCAACAAGTTGGAAGTGGAAATGAAAAGAATGAAAAATGACAAGAAGGCTATCTGTATGTGCAACTGTAAACCATATGTCTTTTACAATGTCCGTATCAAGCTATTTATATATATATATATATATATATATATATATATATATATATATATATATATATATATATACATATATATATATATATAATTATATATATATATATACATACATACATACATACATACATATATATATTGTGTTCTGGGGATATATTAGGGTGGTTATTGTTTGTATGGGAAAAATAATTTCTTCAAACAGCCATGGCTATGTTCTAAAAAGTGAGTGAGATTTGGTGAGAAAACAACTATGTTTAAATAATATGACAATCCGTATTATATATTTTGTCTGGAACGTTGCTCTGTGTGGCCGAGAGTCCTGGACGCTCAAGAAAGATGATGAAAAACGTATAAACGCATTCGAGATGTGGGCATGACGCAGAATCCTCAGGATAAGCTAGACACAGAAAAAACTTCTGTGTCGGAGATAAAGTAGGGATTAAGGAAGAAGGTCTGCTTTGTTTCATTAAGAGAAGAAAGTTGGCTAAGTACGGCCAGTGCAAAAGAAGACCAGATAGTTTGGTATTTACCAGCATACAAGGAGAACTACCAGGAGAAAACCGAAGAGGTAGTAGAACAAATAGGATGGATTGACATCAGGCATTGGATAGATGATGGACTCAGGACGTTGGCGTCTCCTTGCAATTTCTCTAGCCACTGAGTGTGTACGCGCGCGCGTCCGTGCATGCGTGCGTGTGTGTGTGCAAACACATTTTTAGAATAAACTATTTTGGTTATAATTATACACCTTTTACCAAACGGCTTATTTCATCTAACTCATACCCCGTCTCTTCGTATTAAGAATAAGCCATTTTTGGTCCGGGAGTCACACAATTTTTTTTCTCCTATTGCGACTCGTAAATCGTAGAAGCACCGCGCGACTGTTCCCAACTGTTCAGTGTTCAAGACTGCCAGTCGGCTTCAGTCGTCCTGGTTCAACATGTTGAATGGACACGACTGATGCCGACGCGACATAAAACTGAGAAGTCGTGATCAATCGTAGTCGCAAACACATGCACACTGAGTATCTACAATTGTCCACAACCCGACGGTCAAGTTGCGTCGGATATTGTTCATGCGTGCGGTGTGTGTCTGGGTTAAAGTGTATGTGCAATGCTGGCTGTGTCACAGGCATTACATCTTTGTTGCATGTTTTGTACCAGGCGTCGTATGTTCTGTTGGAGGATTCTGTCCAGCTTGTTGTGGTATTGTTTGGTTAGAGCAGCCGTAGCGGCGAATCACACCACGATGGCTCAGTCCGCATTACAACATGGTTGCGTTCATCACTTGATAGGTGCAGCCTCTTAACCCTCATATAAAGTGCTAGGTGGCATCCACTGGCATGATTGAAGCGTGATATGATCACCCATAACTGAGCCTTCTTTAAGATATCTACACATTGGTGAAACTTGCATATGAGCTATACTGCCATCTGAAATTTATAATAAATGGTTAAGATTACTTATTTCTGCTTTCAGAACGAAGACGTGGACTCTGGGATGACATTGGATTGGCTTTGAAATAAAATGTCGAATTAGACAATGAAAATGTACCTCGGGTGTTTTTATTGTTTTGCTGTAATCGCGTACCTATACCAACACGTGTTCGGTGGCGTAGGCTTACGAAATTATTCAAACGTCAGATTTTGTTTTCTTGGGACAGTTTTATTAAGATAAGTTTGACTTCATAAATACATTATGAAACAGAATCATTCATTAAATGTTGAAGGCATTTTCAAAATGCGCTTGACTAAGATGCTCATAAAATCTATCGTAAGTCGATAACCGTAGGAGCGTAATGTTCATCATAAGACCCACGGTGGGCACCACTGGGCATACAAGTATGAAAAGTTGTGGAAACGTGGTTGGAAATACGTTCCACGAACACTTTTTTAACACCATTTGACTGTTTCGCTTACTGGGTGAAGAGCCAAAATGTGATAATTGTTATAACAGATGCTGCATGTCACCGAGAGCAGTACTTCTGTGACGCACCTACGAAAGTGTGGAAGAAGAATGTTTTATGAATGATTTACAAATGATAATTGTTTACAGTAATACCGTGCACGTGGTTTTGCGGCGTCGCGAAGGTCACGGTTGTTCAGGAAGTGTTTGGTATTCACGTTCATAGGCTTACAATTATTTTTGCATATCCCAAAGATTTTATTTACCTGTAGAGCTTTCGCCAATTTTGTCAAGTTGACTTCGTCAGTACTAACAACGGTGACGTCCTGGTAGGATTACGTCATCGTAGACGTGTGGAAGTTCGTTATCCTATCAGGACGTCATCGTCATTAGTAGGTAATGACGAAGCCATGTTGACAAGATTGATGAAAGCTCTACAGGTAAATAAAATGTTTTGGATATGGCAAAAGAATTGTATGATCATGAAAATGAACTATCCTGAGACATGTTCAATAAATCGTTTGGTATTCAATTTGGAGCAAATAAACAAACGTATTACTCTACTCGACGACATAATTTCGCATAAATATAGCCATCACGCACCTGCACTGTTGTTGGAGGGCGTAACGTATAGTAAGTAGTCAACTCCTCTGTGTTGCGTCCTACAGTGTCTCCGGTACGAATTATATGTTGACGGTTGACTCTGATAAAGAAGCTTGTCAGAATCAAAGTCGGTAGTTTGATAATCTCGCTTAGCCGACTCTCACTCGCTTTCGTGAACTCCCCGGGATAAATGTCTGGCCACAGACCCGTATTTTCACTATTTGGCTTAATGTCAGGTGGCACCACTGGTGCTATGTTTCAGTTCAGTTGAATTAGTTTCGTTTGTTCAGTTGTTACCATAGTTGCTGGACAGTCAGTAGATGCCTTCGGACGCATGCCCGTTTATGCGAGACAAGGCCGTGGCGAGCTTCCACTCCTCGACAGAGGCGCCGACATGCGAAAGCTGGTGGCGGTATTTTACACAACGAACAGTGTTAAATATAAATTCCGCTTTGTTTTTGTGTGTGAATTGTCTCTATATAAGTCCGGTTGATAATAGTTTCGTATGCATTGTATACGCTGATAAAATGTTACTCATAACTGATGAGTTCGAAAGAACGATTTTGGACAAACATCCGTCACTCCAATAGGAAGTACTGTTTGCAGCAAATGTAGTTTCGCTTGTCCGACTCTCGCTCGCTTTCGTAAATTCGCCGAGAACAGAGTCTGGCCTCAGAGATGTGGTCTCGTTGTTACCCACTGTCACCATTCTCTTGTGTGTATGCGTTCCCGTGAAGCGCCAGAAGCCAATCAGCGTCATTATCGAGATTCTACAGTAAATTTTTTTGCCTGATGTTTCATTCTGACATTTGTGTCAATATAATCAAAGTTTAAAGTTAATTTGAATTGTATCGTATCAACTGATAAAAAAGTTCACTCTTATTTTATGAATTAACCAAATGCCCGGATGACATCGTAATGAGCTAATTATGTGTGCACCCAGAAGCTGGGTGCATACATAATTTATGTCACAATGAAAAGTACACTGCATCCAGGCGTGATGTGTGCGACAAATGTGGCGCCACCCCACGGAGCGTTGTTAACCGTAGCTAATGTTGCGCACGTGGAAATACCCGTTTACGACATGTAAATAGATTTCACGACACCGGTCAACTCGGAATAACCAGTCGAGAACTGAAAATTAAAAAAGGACTTAGCGACTCGTATTTACGAGTTGATGGGGGTCGCTAACTTTATTTACATATATCGCCAACACGCATTCACGAGAAGTACCAGCGCATTTGAACGCAGCATAAATACCACTGTGGGGAGCGGTGGTCTAATGGTTAGAGCACCCGCCTGTCGATCGAGAGGACGGTGGTTCGATTCCACCTCCGCCGTTTCGAAGCTTGGGCAATTTCGTTCACCCCACTTTGCCCGTGTCTTTCGGAAGAGACACTAAAAGCCGTTGGTCCAAACTCCTGCGTTAGCTCAAGATTGGGCTGTTTGGAGTATAACTACTTGAGACTTGAGACTAAATACACGACGCTAACCGAGAGTGTAGCGCCCCCTTACGGATAGTGTGGGTGTTGCGCCATTAGTGCGGTTATGGGCCGCTGCACTAGTCTCGATTACCCATAGAGTTACATCATTAATCATCCCCCTATACACAAGAGCGATAAGCCAGCTCACTGCAGAGAAGCGGTCGTGGAGTCGTTGACCACTGGCCGGTATTTCATTGCACAGCAGAAACAGTAGCATCCACTGGCATGACACATAGGGTAGTACTGTTTATAGTGTGAACATAGCATGTTACAAATAGTTGTCTAACATATGTAAATAAGTAAGTAAGTAAGTACATTTATTTCCTCCTCGCCATCATCATGTACAATATAAGGCAAACAAAAGCAATGAAGATGAGGTGGCTACCAGAGGAGTATAAACTTATCGGGCTAGTAGCCAGTGACGATGACACCAGGAACCAATTAACTTGAAGATTTGTCATTGTCATTTGTTTTTAATGGGGCATGGCCACCAGACTGATTAATAATTTGGGTGTGGGTGGTCACAACAGTTGTGTTATAAGTGTGGGCAGTTGGGCTGTTCATACTGGAGTGAGCATCGTGCATTAGTGTTAAACTCTCCAAGACAAACATTTTGGAGGCTTGCTGGAGAAAGTTGTGTGACAACGAATATGGTTATTTCCTGTGTGGTTTACAGCTGTACGAATCAACAGAAGACAGGATCTAACATCTCGTTATTTTCAGGTAATTTATGTCGCAAATGTTTGTGCTGTGTTAGTGTATATGCGAATGAGTGTAACAGTTTCGAAAATGTTCTGAAATATCAATATATTACAGATACGTTCGTTTTTCTTGGGGGTAACGTACATTCAGTGTTTCCCAGTAGTCACATTGATTGGGTGCAACATAAAATGTTATAGGGGTAGGATTCAGTTTTATAAATAATGTGTGCGTGCATGTATGCATATTTGTAACTCTTTTTTAAAAATCTACTAGATGTCAGCTCATTAATAAGATTTTTGTTCTGTTTTAAGTCATCTGCATTTAATGAGGCTCTCCCTTTTTGGTCGTCGTTTGCCTTTTCATCGTTGTGTGAACCACCATCATGTAACTCATTCTGTACACATTACAACATTCATTGCATTATATGCATTTGTTTGACAAACCATGTGAAAGGTTGCCTACTAAAACAATTGACAGCTTAAATGAGCGGCGTGTCCTTGGGCAAGTTGGCCAGATCACATTCGAGAAAGATTTTGATCTGCAGGTGGAAATGGCTGTGATGGAGCAGCTGGGGAATGTGTTGGAAGATGGGAAAAGAATATTTCTGGGACCTTAAGCGCTGTCGGAAGAATGTCCAACAGGGCTTAATGAGATGTTGACCACTTGCAGTCATTAGCTAATGTATATAGCACTTCAGAAAGTTTACTTTCGATTATGTTTAGTGGTGCTTCTGTTATAGTTAATATGTTATGATATTTGATATACAAGGTGCATGGATAGATTGTGCACGTAATAAGGTATTAGGTATATATAGCTATATAGTAATACTCTCTTATTAGTACTGTATATTTATAGATATATGATGAAGACTGGGTGCTGTACAGTATGAACACTAGGCCTCCAGTGGGTTCTTGCCGTGCAGCAGCACGAATGTCACTGGTCCATGCCGGCATCGCTTTATCATGTGTCAACTGATAAGGGCTCAGCGGTCTTGTTTTACTAACGGTGTTCAAGGGGTAAAACCACTGTTGACCTTCCTATTTATTGTTTCACACGAATGTAGGGCGTATTAAATTGCTATATGTGAATTTAAACAATTCATATGATGTGACATAAGTGCAATTGAGCAGGCATATTCACAGGTTTGTTTGTTGAAGCCATTGGCTGTGAAATGTTGCATTTTTTTTAGAGTTTAACAGGCGGAGGGATTTATGGGAATTTTTCTGGTATGGGCCACGTGGGCGCATGAATACATGGCTATTTTTGTCAAAATTTATAGGCATCGCACGTCGGGGCATTTTAAAAGAGCTGGAGGTATGTGATTTTGACCAAATCAGCATGTCAAGGAGATGATGGCAGTTGCTGTGGAAAATGTTAAGAATTTTTAGTGGTCACATTTTCTTATAATCAGACATAACATTAACATGGCCACCAGTGCAATCCTCAACAGTGGTCTGACTCCTCTATTTATGTCTGTGCGATTACCCAGGCTCCGTGCTGTGGCGCCACCATTTGTCGCACATATCATCGCCTGGGTTAATCTCGCTTATCCGACTCTCGTTCCCCTTGTGAATTCGCCGAGAAGAGAGTCTGGATGCAGAAGCGTTGTCTTGTTGTTACCCACTGTCACCACTCCATTTTTAAGCGTTCCCACGAAGCACCATCAGCCAATCGGTGTCATTATTGAGATGCTACACTAAACATTTTTTTTGCCTGATTTAACTTTTCAGTCGGACAGTTGTGTCGATATAATCAAAGTTTAAAGTTAATTCGAATTGCATCGTATAAACTGATAAAAGTTCACTCTATATTTAAACGTTCACTCACTTTATTTTATGAATGAGCCAAATGCCAGGATGAGATCTTAATTAGCTATTTAATGTATGTGCCCAGAATCTGACGGAAATTATGTATGCGCCCAGATTCTGGGCACATATATAATTAACTAATTTCGATGTCATCCGGGCATTTGACTAATTCATAAAATAAGAGTTAACTTTTATCAGCTGATACGATGCAATTTGAATTAACTTTAAATTTTTTTTATATTGACACAACTCTCCGACTGAAAAGTTAAATCAGGCAAAACAGTTTTTAGTGTAGCATCTCGATAATGACGCTGATTGGCTGCTGGCGCTTCACGGGAACACAAAATGGAGTGGTGACAGTGTGTAACAACTAGACCAACGCCTCTGATGCAGATTCTCTTCTAGGCGGATTCATTAAGGCGAGCGAGAGTCGGATAAGCGAAATTAAGTCACAACGAGAACCCCACTCTGCATCCAGGTGAAGATGTGATCAACAAACGGTGGAGCCACAGCGCGGAGCCTGGATAACCGAAGCTATGTCTGGATGCAATGTGCACTTTTCATTGTGACGGAAATTGTGTATGCATACAGATTCTGGGTATATACACAATTGGCTAATTACGGTGCCATCTGGCTAATTCATAAAATAAGAGTGAACTTTTATCAGTTGATAGGCCTACGATGCAATAAAATTAACTTTAAACGTTGATTATATTGTCTGTCAGACTGAAAAGTTAAACGAGGCTAAACATTTTTTAGTGTAGAATCTCGAATTAGCTGGGGGAATGCCTATAAAAAACGGAGTGGTCACAGTGGGTAACAACGAGACCACGCCTATGATACCAGACTTTCTTATCGACGAATTCGTAAAGGCGAGCGAGAGTCGGTTAAGTGAAACTACGATTATCTGGTGGCGCCACAATTTGTCGCACACATCATCGCCTGGAGTGCACGTTATATTGTGACTTTTATATATTGACACAACTGTGAGCTAAAGTTAAATCATGCAAAATAAATGTATAGTGTAGAATCTCGATAATGACGCTGATTGGCTGCTGGTGCTCCATAGTAATGCCTACTAGTGCCCTGCACGGGTCGGGCTTTTGGTCGAAGCCCGGGCCGGGCCGGGCCTCTACATAATTTCGCGGGCCGGGCCGGGCCGGGCCTGGGCCTACATATTGCGGGCCCGGGCCGGGCCTGGGCTGAAAACAATTTAAACACATTGGGCTTGGGCCGGGCCTGGGCCTAGTGTGAGCGGGCCGGGCCGGGCCGGGCCGGGCTTGGGCTGGGCCTGGACATAATAAAAATATTCATACAAAACCCAGATTATTAATTTTATTATTAATAAAAACTGATTATAAATTGTAATTCCGGTTAATGAATGCTTAAAATTATTTCTTTTGTATTATGTAGTTGCAAATTGAGACCTTGCATGGAATTATGAATGACACTAGTGCTTTATACATTGGAATGCAGTTTAACATGGGACTTCCTATGGTATCATTTTAATAATGTGCATTCTTTTAATAGAGACATTTCATATAAAATATATGCATAGTCGCATGCCCATATCTTTGTATGGTAATTCTTTAAACATGTACTGGCTTTCCAAGACACTGTGACTGGAGTAGACTCTGTAAACTGCATATTTTTGGCATGAATGTACCCTTTTGCATAGATCTAATGGCCCCATATCAGGCCACTTAAGTTCACCTGGCTGGAAGCAGCCAGCCCCAAATGTTTACTTTAGACATATTTGCAGAGGCAATCAAGCCATGATTAACCACCAACTTATCACCCTTTGACCCAACCAGTGGACATTCTATTGTCTAGGTCTTCCCTCCAAATATTGCCGGCCTGAATTACCAGACCACTGCCCACTGTCCACTACCCAGTAGTGCCAGTACCCAGTACCCACTCCAGTTGGTAATTTTCAATTGTGTTACTGTTCAGTGTCTACAATTTCCCCAGTACTGATTCATTCACACTTTTACTAATTCACACATGTCTGAACCTGATCTGTATCAGGCTAGTGACTGCAGACCTGCTGGAAATGCCACTGGGCGTCAGTGCCAGTGGGTGACATAGTAGTAGCTAGTACTAGCTACTAGCTAGACACTATTAAACAACAACTGACATTAGTATTCCAGTAGTAAACATTATACAATGTTCATAATTATTTTGTATTTAATAAAACAATAAGTCTGTTTTTACAGTTTATTTGTGTTTCGTCTTTCTTATAAGAGTATAGGTATATCGGTGTCATCCCAGTAGCCCCCGTGTCTCTAGCCCCCGTCCCAGTAGCCCCCCGAGGTGTGAGAATTGAGTGCCAGTAGCCCCCCGAAGTGTGAGAATTGAGTGCCACTAGCACTCCAGTCAGTATGCTGTTGATTTAACACACCCCCTCTTTCTAGATATTTCTAATTGTAGGTAGACTTAATCATTTGAAGGGTCAACCATTTGAAGCTCCATGTAACTTTCACACATCAATTGTGTGGTATGAAAAGCTCACTGTCCTAAGAGTTAAAGTAAATCCTCTACATAAAGCTTGTTTGAGGTGAGCAAAACCCAATTTAACTCACACATAAAAGCTAATTGTCCTAATCCAGGTAAAAGCTATTGAAAGTCAATTGTCCTAATTTTAACTGAATAAACTGTTGATTGTGGATTTGTGGTGTTCTGTGCCTGTCAGTTCACACATTTCTAGCCAATAAGGAAAGGATATGTTGAGCTGCTCTGCTCTAACTGGCCTGAGTTTCATGTTGAATTTTATATTTGAGTTCGGAATGACACGTGAAACATGGCTGCTAGTGTTGAGTTCATCGAAGGTGCTAGGGGACTTCCTGTTGCTGTTTTGAACAGTTATACCTATCACAAATCGAAAGTGTTGACAAATGGCATGAAATTCACATGTAGCAAGAGAAAAAGTGTGACTCATGCGGAAAGCAGGCAAGATACACCCCAAAATCTTTGAGGTGGTCGAGCTGTTCAGCCAAGAGGAAGGATCAACTTGGACTGGAGTACATGTTATGTGACCGGGGAACTGAGTCATATCTCAGTGCCATTGGACACATGATGAACAATTTCACTTAATTTCATTGACTAGTCATGTTTGCATATGGATATGGTATTATATGTGCAAACAGCTTATTATCAACTTTGATAACATATTGTAATGTTTTCCCACAACAATGTTTTGATCACTGCTATGAACACAGCATTATTTTTATGTTACACTTCCATTTACTGTCTATTTCCCTTAATGGTTGGTTAAGAGGGTTTTTACAGTTTCCCTCCAATAAAAAAAGTCCAACATTCATTGAATATGCACCAGATATATTACTATTTTCTTATTTAAAATCAGGTACCTAAATGTTTTCACCCCTAAAGTTAAGGTGGGATAGAACACTGAATGGAACAGCCAGGTGGCTTTGGCAAAATTATAAGTAGTGCCACTAGCCCCCCCCCCCCGTTAGTGCCAGTAGCCCCCGGGGGGGCTAGTGAGACGGGGGCTAGGGGTACTAGACCGGTTTATCTTCTCTAAACTTAGCGGGCTTGCGGGCCGCGGGCTTACCCGTCTTTGGCCCGCGGGTATGGGCCGGGTATGGGCTTGAAACTTGCGGGCTGGGCCGGGCCTGAGCCAAACATTCACGGTCTGGGTCGGGCCTGGGCCGGGCCTGGGCCTAAATTCTAGTTTGCGGGCCTGGGCCGGGCCTGGACTCTAACTGCTAATTGCGGGCAGGGCTTGGGCTCAAATTATAGGCCCGCGCAGGGCACTAATGCCCAAACAAAATGAATGGTAACAGCGAAACCGCTCCTGCGCAGCCAGACTCTTGGAGCACCCTAAAAGGTGGGCAGGTAAAAGGCGGACAAAGGGGGCAATAATTAACAAGGATGTGTAATAGTGCGGTGCTCCCGCTTTACACGCGCTGTAGTTATTGTTGTTGCTTTTTGTGCGTGCGTGCGTGTCTTTTATTAATAGTTTAACAAATATAAAATAAAGAATATTACCGATCTCACTCACGTGTGTTCATATCAGAAGCATTATTAATTATTCTTAGTTGAAAGTCATTGAATGAGTATATAAATCAACATATTAATAAGAAGCACAATCTATCGTAAATTGAGAGCAGAGCAGAACAGCTAGAGTAGAGCAGAGCATAGCAGAGTTTAATCACTTGGCAAACTGTGAAGTTTGTCATTGTTATTGTATGTCATATTGAAAACAATTACCACACAGCAAGGTGAGGAATTTGGAGGCTTTGCTAGTCTTTTAATTGTGCTTGATCTTAGAATTTGGTTTGAGCTCGATTGGTTTGTCATGCAGTGTGAGTAGTTCATTGGATTTGAATTTTCATATTGAACCAAGACCAAGTAAAGCATCTTCCAAATTTAAGTAAGAAGATGCACCTTTTATTATTACTTCCTTCGCAATAGTAGCGTTCTCTTTTTCACCTTCACCCTCATCTCTTGACAGGGACAGTCGTAGGGTTCCATTTACACATAAACTTCGCTTTTTACACCTGCGTAAATATGGTGAATATTTTGAATTTTATTTAAATGTTTGCTAAAGAATTAACTAAAAAATTATGGATAGGTCATAGTTATTAGTAAATATTAATTAGTAAATATTCCAGAGTTCTAAGAGATTGTGAATGTATTTTTTGTATCGATTGTAGCTTGTAGCAACACGTACGGCTCTGAGTGCTGAATACATTCTGTTATTAATGTTTCATCAGTGGTTACAATTATTGTGATGATCCCTATATTGACATAATTACCTCATTTTGACAGTGTTTATTGTGATGATTCTTTATTCTATTGATTTTTGCAGTAGTATTACAATTGTCTGTTTTCTTAGTATACAGGGGTCAATGTGTTCCACTTGAATGGGCATTTGATAAGTGTTCTGTTATGAAGAGATTGTGAATGCATTGTTGTAATGATTGTAGTTTGTAACTACATGCACGGCTCTTCGAGCACTGTATATATATTATTTTATGTTATTCATGTTTCTTCAGTTGATCATTGATGAAATTGTGGTTTGTTGGCATTTACCAAAATAAAAACAATCAAACCAAGCTAAGAATTGTCAGAATATTAATTGTATTCATTTTGTCAAACATTTGAAGCATTCAGCCTGTTCATATTTGCGCATATTTTGACATTGTACAATAAATACAGAAATCACAGGTTTCACACACACGCAGGCATGCACGCACACACATTTCAGGTGCAAGTATTGAACTGATAATTATATTAATAATACAAAATAAATAAATAAATATACTTGAATAATAAAAGTAAATTATATATATATATATATATACGCACACACACACACACACACACACACACACACACACACACACACACACACACACACACACACACACACACACACACACACACACACACACACACACACACACACACACACACACACAAATTAAATGTTGAGGCTATTGCTACCTAATGTGAATAACATTACGAAAACATTATTTTATTTCAATGCGTAGAGCAACTATACAGTATTCGTCTATCTGCAAGACATCTACTAAAATGCGGTTCGAAAGAAATAAGTCTTTAGTTTTTATTAATACAATTAAAATTTAAGGACATTCACACATGCACGTTACATCACGACATTATCCTGACAGGCCGTTAATTAATTATTTGATCCGTTTACTGTTTCTGCGTCAGCTTATTAGCAACATAAAACAACACATCAAGGATATCATACTACTCATCAACATGACGTTCCGAGTTCTATATAAAAATCGCTGGCGACCATATAAAGTTATTGTGCCACCTGTTGCAAAGTAGCCACAGTTCCATTGTAAACACGACATAAATGCGAGGTTTCGTGATATTTTGTAAAGTAAGAGCTATTCGCATGGAAGAAATACTGTCCACATTTAATTGTGTAGGTACTGGTGAGAAGAAAAGCTGCTTTCATACTAACACGCACGCACGCACGCACGCACACTGGGAATAATTACTTTATACTCAATGTTAGTTATGTTCGTTTGTTTTCTGCTGGGGCTCGCTCGCGTAGCGACCAGTAGGAAGCGTGATTGCAGCCACATGTGCAAACGTTATTTCAAACATTCCAAACTCGCCAGTTGTGGTGTTAGGTGCAACAAATTATCAGCTAGTGTGCTGCAAGCTATATGGCTCGACAAATTTTGACCCCAATGAAAAATCTGCTAGTGTGCTGGTGGTTTAAGCCCATCCAATTAACATAGATATAATTGATGCTCGTTTTATGCTTAATTCATTACAATTATGCTGAATGTAGAACGCAGAACGCAGAGTACCTATTGTCAGTGGATTATGGCTCCTGTCCCATGAAACTGGATCAGGTTTGCAATGCTTAATTAAATAAACAACATATCTGATTTAATTGTGATGCCACAATTACTAATTTGGATGAAATCTCAAACAATTTCGTAATTTTAGGGTTGTTTTAGTCAACAAAATTGATCAGAATTGGTTACATATTTGTAATTGATGTTACAATTTTAACTGTACATTGTTTAATGTGTAGTGCAGTCTTAGCTTCACTTAAATAAACATCATTTTAACTGTTCATTGATGAATGCGTAGTGCAGTCTTAGCTTCACTTAAATAAACATCATTTTAACTGATCATTGATGAATGCGTAGTGCAGTCTTAGCTTCACTTAAATAAACATCATTTTAACTGTTCATTGATGAATGCATAGTGCAGTCTTAGCTTCACTTAAATAAACATAATTTTAACTGTTCATTGATGAATGCGTAGTGCAGTCTTAGCTTCACTTAAATAAACATAATTTTAACTGTTTATTGATTAATGCGTAGTGCAGTCTTAGCTTCACTTAAATAAACATCATTTTAACTGTTCATTGATGAATGCGTAGTGCAGTCTTAGCTTCACTTAAATAAACATAATTTTAACTGTTCATTGATGAATGCGTAGTGCAGTCTTAGCTTCACTTAAATAAACATCATTTTTACTGTTCATTGATGAATGCGTAGTGCAGTCTTAGCTTCACTTAAATAAACATCATTTTAACTGTACATTGTTGAATGTGTAGTGCAGTCTTAACTTCACTTAAATAAACATTTACTGAGAATGACCTGATACAAATTAAGCAATAGCCTACTGGTCAAACGTGTGAACATGGTCCACAATGTATTGTCCATTCGGATAAGCACCAATTTTAATAAGCAATAATCTTAAGAAATATCATCTTGTGAACTGGCTCATTCCTGGTGAATGTATCATTCTGGCTTAATGTCCCATTCCAGCCAAATGTCTCATTCCAGCAAAATATGTCATTCCAGTCAAACATCTCATTCTTGTTGTATGTCTCATTCAAACCTAATGTTTAATTCCAACTGATGTCTCATTTGAACTCAATGTCCCCTCTAGTTCAATGTCTCATTACAGCTGATGTCTCATTCTATTAGTGTTCCATTCCTGCCAAAAGCCTCATTCTAGTGAACCGTCTCATCCAGCTGAATGTCCCATTCTGTGTACACTGTTGGTGGTGCTGCAATCTACCCACGTTCACAGATCAAGTCAATCACCTGTAAACAGAACATACAGATTAGCCAGTGTACACTACAGCTACTTAGGCATCATAAACAGAACATACAGATCAGCCAGTGTACACTACAGCTACTTAGGCATCGTAAACAGAACATACAGATTAGCCAGTGTACACTACAGCTACTTAGGCGTCGTAAAAAATGTCCCTGTTTCTCATCAGTGTGTGCATTTGAAAATAGGTGCAACAAAACTTTTTGATTGTCTTCTAAATATGTTTTTTTCCGAATCACGCTGAAGGGCACTTTTTGTACATTTCTGCAGAGGGTGTAATAAGTACACTTGGTATCTCCATCAGCATACCAAAGAAACCTGATCCCTCATTTACTTTTAGAAAACATTCTGATGAGAAGCTGGGATTTTATTATATGTCACCCTACATATAAAAATGGTGTAAGGCACCTAAGTGTGGATAGCACAAAATAAAGCAACATATTGTTAACATGATTATTAATTAATTACATAATAATAACTATAATATATTAATATAACTGTTTTAGTTACTTAAATCCTTGTCAACTTGAACTTAGAGGTGTAGCAAACTAGAATTGTTAAGCATGATATTGTAAACAGGGACGCATGAGTCATCATCAGCAGAGGGTAAGGGGCTGGCAAGGATTTAGGGGGAAATGAAATTTTGAAAATAATGCTGTTTACTAACTCTATGGCTCAGATTTCACCAGTCATTTACAAAACACATACGTGAACGATTTTCTAATCATACATGCAAATGAAATTTGTTTTATTTGAACTATCCTCCCGAAATGGTACCCCAGCCAGTTTTAAAAGATATCTATTTCTGATAACCACAATGAAATCCTACAAGTTTATATGACTATGAACAAGTCTGTTTATATGACAATGAACAAGATTGTTTGTATAACAATGAACAAGTTGGTTTGTATGACAATGAACAAGATTGTACGACAATGAACAAGTTTGTTTGTATGACAATGAACAAGTTTGTTTGTATGACAATGAACATACATTATCATCTTGTTGATTCATAAAAGACAGTGACACCAACTACATCACAGAAGGGGTGTAGTACAGCCACCCCAGTGAAGTCATGTGACCATAATATAACTTACACTAGTCTCCATGGTGATGGGGTCGAGGCAGCGATGTAGGGCGCTGCCAACAATCTCATCCAACAGGAAGTGCACCAAACTGTAGAAGATACCAGACATGGAGGAATTAACTTGAAAAGTTCATGAAATTACAATTAGATTTAACAAGATTTAACAAGATTGCCATCTCAAACAACAAGTTCCAGATGGCAAATGGACAAGAAAGCCATTGGCTTATCGAGAGTCCAACAATTTTCTCCTCTATGTGTAGCCTGCCCTTATCAGATATCTGTAAATTTTATGTTTAAACATATTCACACTACTAGCATTAACACAATCATTTGGCAGTTTGTTCCATTCATTTATCACCCTGTGTGAGAAAGAGTACTTTCTCATGTCCAACCTACACTGCTCCTTAACTAAAGCTGCTCTGTGTCCTCTGGTTCTAATGCCTTCTTTAAGTTTGAAGAACATATTCCTATCAACATCCTCATAACCATTCACTATTTTAAACACTTAACAATTAACTAAGGCATTTTCCAGGTATGTTAAATTAACCTGACAAATTGTCCAAGTCAATTAAAATTAAATTAACCTGACAAATTCTTCAATTAAGATTTAACACTAATTGAATTTAGTTAATAAATAAACTAAGTGTTAGTAAACATGATGAGTACATTAATGTTTAACGTTTTTAATTAAATTAACCTATCAAATTCTTCAATTAAATTAAATTAACAAATAACTTTAATTCAATTAAATTAAACATTGGTAAATTGCAGATTAGAGTCATATGTAACTGCTTTTTGTAAGTTTAAGCACTTGATGCAAGTCATCATTGAAATAATACACATCAATTTATATGATAAGTTTACTATATCATGTTACTGTCATGGAAGAACAATTCAGAGTTGTTTGTCTCCTTGAGACTCCCATTCATATGCCTGAATCTGATCACTTTCCCCTTCCCAGTAGAAAGTCTTATTATGCCTTAAGATTAATTATTTAAACCACTTAAGGAGGTGAAGTGAATATTTAGTTACACTAGCTTACACTAAATATTTTCCAGTAAAGAAGCCACAGTGACGTTCTCTGGAGAGTGGTTTGCCCCTCAATTCGTCCACTGTTTCCATCTTTCTCCAACAGGTAGAAAAGCATATCAGGTGAGCAGCAAACAGGTAATTAAATAATTCTAAATAACTACCTTTGTGGTTTTTTAAACACGTCGCCAATTGACGTCAGTGTAAGACCATGGCTGCACAGATGACAATGGAAGGCTTTATTGTTAATAATAAGATACTCACTTCTCGTCGGAGACAAACCTCCACAGGTAGAGTTGTAGGTAGTGAGCATCCACCTGAATCTGTTGCAAGCCGTAGCGGCCAAATGTCTGCAGACGCACACACTCCAGGAACGTCTGCAGTCACAATAACACATCCATGTCAAACAGACGCACACACTCCAGGAACGTCAGCAGTCACAATAACACATCCATGTCAAACAGACGCACGCACTCCAGGAACGTCTGCAGTCACAATAACACATCCATGTCAAACAGACGCATGCACTCCAGGAACGTCTGCAGTCACAATAACACATCCATGTCAAACAGATGCACACACTCCAGGAATGTCTGCAGTCACAATAACACATCCATGTCAAACAGACGCACACACTCCAGGAATGTCTGCAGTCACAATAACACATCCATGTCAAACATGCTAAGATCGCAGTGATGAGCCAGCACATGCTGGGATTGTAGTGATATGCCAATGCATGCTGGGATTGCAGTGATAAACTAGTGCATGCTGAAATTGTAGTGGTAATCCAATGCATGCTGGGATTGTAGTGATAAGCCAATGTTGTGATAAGCCAATTCCTCCTGGGATTGTAGTGATAAGCCAATGCACCCTGGGATTGTAGTGATAATCTGATGGATCCTGGGATTGTAGTAATAAGCCAGTGCATCCTGGGATTGTAGTGAAAAGTTGATGCATACTGGGATTGTAGTGATAATTCAATGCATGCTGTGATTGCAGTGATAAGCCAGTGCATGCTGGTATTGCACTGCACAGCCATAATGAAAACAGATAGAACTGTGAACAGGTAGTGCTGGCTAAGGACAGATACACATTAGCCAGGTTACAGGACAGCTAAGGACAGATACACATTAGCAAGTTACAGGACAGCTAAGGACAGATACACATTAGCAAGTTACAGGACAGTGGCCACATGAAATTCTTGGTGCAAATAGTTTTATGACTGACATGAACCCGCAGAAGTTCACAGAATTATCACATCAAGCCAGATTAATGACCCAATGCTATGTTCACACACATTTAGCTCAAATTAGGTAGTCAGGAATACTTTTATTTTTATTATGGATGTTCAACAAAGTTCAGAGGTGAGACGACTAAACTAAAATAACAAGTGAAATGTGAATAATTCTGGATTAACATTTACATTTGCTTTGGCACGTAACAGGAAGCTGGTGAGGAATCGGTTAAAGTGGGCAGGACACATGAATTGAATGGAATGGGAACAGTTAATGAAGAGAGCGGATCCACTCAGAGTGGAGGGTAAAAGGAGAAGAGGAAGACCGAGACCGAGACGGGAGGACTGTGAAAACAGATTTGGTGGGAATGGGAGGGGGGAGTGGAGAATGACAGTGTGGGATGGGGGAGTGGAGAATGACAGCGAGGGATGGGGGGAGTGGAGACGGCAGTGAAACGGGAACAGTGACAGAAGGGAAAAAAAATCAACGACCAGTATCGATGCAACCCTCACCCCGGACTTCAGGGGTAAAGAGCAACGCAACATAACTCCGAGGTTTAAATCCCTGCACTGACCTGGGTGTGAAACTCCAGTTCGACCGGGTCGCCAGGCGTGACGTGTAGCTACGTTTGGTTGAGTCGCTGTTGCGGTCACGACGCACACCCTCCTCGTAAAGCCAACCCACCTCGCTGTCAATACATGTCACGTCCTCCACCACCCGTTTCATGACTGCACGCACATTGCGCGGCTCGATCATGTTGAGCCAGTCACATGTCTCGACACTTTTACGCAGCATCTGTAGAAATAGTTTTTGTTAAATGTGTGTCAATCAGTGTGTGATGACAACGACAGAGATAGCTAAGTCATGTGATGATGACAATTATGATGACATGAGAGTTACAATGACATATGCAACTATGGTAAATAATTATCATAATATCTTAATAATGTTTTGTTTAGTAAGTAAAGCCTATATTTCACAATAGCGACAATGTGATGTTTATAATGATGTGTGCTTGTTCTACTGTCACAGATTATTGATAATTATTACGTTGTATTTATTTTAGACTAGTAGAAGTGTAGACAAAATGAGAACTGCTGAACATTAAAAATATGAAACCAATTCTGAACAATATCATTGACACAACAAACAAACAATAAAGATATTTTCAAAGAACATGTTTTATATTTCCTACAAATTATACTTTTTTATGCAACCAGTATAGATTTAAATGAAGGTAGGCAATAACATACATGTATTTGTCGGACACATTCATGAATGGATTATCCCTTCTACAACAAAAGACCATGTCAGCCTCACCAACTGTTATGTGTAGCTGCCATCTTCAAATCTTCAGCCCCTCTGATAAGAGAACACGAATAAAATCTGAGTCATGACTCCAAATTTGTCAGGAATTAAAAATGAAGCAACCCCCACCTGCGATATCATGAGACCCTGCACACTCACGTAGCAGTTGAGAAGTTTCTGGTCCTTCAGTTCAGCATACAGTTGAGAGCAGGATGTCCCTCGGGTCGCGTCATCAATCATGAACTGCTCATCAGCTAATGTCAGCTGTCAACATGTCACATAATTTACACATATAACTCTTACATATATGTAAGCATCACTATTGTATTGATTTATGAATTGGATCATAATAATGTTTTTTAGCAATGTTGTATTTTAAGCGCCTCTGAACATATTGTAATTCCGGTTATACGCCACTATATAAATAAAGGTTATTACTATTTGTTATTTATGTCACACTTTCATTCAGCAGTTTTTTAAGATATGCATATTTGTTAACAAACATGTGGTAATAAATGTTAGAGTTATGCCTGCTAACAATGTTCTTATTTACAGGCAGTCTGTACAATAATACAACCTGTTTCACTCTATATTCTTTCTTATTATATACTTTGAAAACAATTAGTAAATCCAAATTTATTTATGGGGTGAACTATGCATATTGGAAGCTCAGCATTTAGTCAATATTGGCTTGAACACAGAAACCACATTGCACTATTGGCTTGAACACACAAACCACACTGAACTATTAGCTTGAACACCTAAAACCACACTGCAGTATTGCAATAGCATATGGCTTCCAACCAGGGCTTTCAATTAAAATTTTCAGCTACAATTATATTTTTGCTAATTACAATTATGATAATTATGATTCGTAAAGAATGTTGCTTTGAAACGTTGCAGTTTTCCAGTTCAACATAGTTATTAGAGGTGGAATTGTTTACTTTGCTGACTACGTGGGTTATAAAAGCTTTTCAACAACAAGTTATATCAAGGACAATACAAAAACATTTTTACAAATATGTATTTTTTATTTGTGACATAATTGGAATACAGTTAAGCAATATAATAAGGTATATCAATTAAATGATATATAATGAGGTATATAAATTACAAAGTTAAATCACAATTAAATAAATGTTTCAATTAAAACTTTGTAATTAATTACAATTACAAAACTACAACTGTTCCTGCCCATAAACACACACTCTACATCAGACAAAATCACAAGTTCTAGAAAAACTTTCACATATTTGTAAATTTTTATAAAACTGACTTACTGTCATCAACCAGCTTTGACAGATGACAATAATGTGATGTGTCACTCACCATGTAACCTATAGTCGGCTGTTTGAGGTTGACACAAAGTCGTGACATAATCAGTAGCAGCGATGGTGCCGCAATGCCGTTTTCCCTCGCCGTCTCGCAGAACTCCTGTTACATAACACGTCACATGACTAACATCAAAAGGTCGTGTCAGTAAGGACATGTGTGTATAGCGTGCATGGTTGAAAGATCATGCCCTCTGTGAGATTTAAAAAAAAACATGTTTTAACTGTCATAAGCTGACAGAAATATGTTATATTCCGGGCCCCCAAGTAGGTCTAGGCAGCTTCAGCCGGTTAGTCCCAATGAACTTTTTATTCCTCGATTTAAATTTTTATAGTAAGGATTTTTTTATTGCCGCACCAACCCTATGGAATTCACTCCCTGCTAGTGTTAAGTTAGAAGGAGGTATTAGGAGTTTCCATCATTAGTTGTAGACCTACTTTGGAACCTTGCTTCCCATTTGGCTATACTTATCATCCCAAACCAACTGTTGACAACTTGGGTCTGATTCTCGATTGTTGATTTTGCCTAACTCTTTACGTTGACATGCCTAAGTACCAGTGCATATGCAGGCATAGTGAATGTATAAAACTTGACCTATGTTTACTATGGGCCATATTTATAATATGACAAGGTTAAGTGAATAATGTGAATGGGTATATAAATTAAATATAAAGCTCTTGACATTTGGAAACAGTTACCAGTCACTAATAGAACTCTTCATTTACTATAGATACTAATGAATGGTGACAATGTAATAAAGAAACACTTGTGGAATAGTGGTCTGACACGTCAATAATGAAATCACATTTCCGTCAGTAATACATTGTCTAGTGGAGACAGAGAACATGTGATACATACATCAGTAATGACAGAGACGTGTTGGATGAATGCACTCTCTAGTATAGACAGAGAACATATGATACATACATCAGCGATGACAGAAATGTGTTGGATTAATACACTCTCTAGTATAGACAGAGAACATGTGATACATACATCAGCAATGACATAGATGTGTTGGATGAATGCACTCTCTAGTATAGAAAGAGAAAATGTGATACATACATCAGCGACAACAGAAATGTGTTGGATAAATGCACTCTCTAGCATAGACAGAGAACATATGATACATGCATAAGCGATGACAGAGATTTATTGGATGAATGCACTCTCTAGCATAGACAGAGAATATGTGATACATACATCAGTGACAAAAAAATGTGTTGTATGAATAGACTCTCTAGCATAGACACAGAACATGTGATACATACATCAGCCATGACAGAGATTTGTTGGATGAATGCACTCTCTAGCATAGACAGAGAACGTGATACACACGTCATCAACAACTGAGATGTTTTGGATGAATGCACTCTCTCGTATAGACAGAGAACATGCGATACATACTGTTAGAATATTTGTATTCTGTAAGTTCGATATAATTCAGACGCGCAACAAGTTATACTGCAGGCGCTCTGATCTATATATAACTGGATGGCGCGTGGGGTCATGCCTCAGTTACACTTCCTGGTGTGTTACAGATGAATGTAGGGCATAGTAATTTTAGCTATGTGTTATTTTAAAAAAATCATATCATCTGACATAACTGCACATGAGCAGGCACATTGGCAGGTTTGCTGGTAGAACATGTTGGCAGTGTAACTGTGGATTTTTAGATGATTTCAATAGGCGGAAGGATTTTTGGCAATTTTTTCGCCACAAGGCACGTGTGCGTAGTAATTCATGCAGAAATTGGTAAACATTGATGGGTGTGGCACGTTCAGGCATTTTAAAAGAGTTAGAAGTACGAGACTTTGACTAAACTCGAACAGCATGTCAATGAGATGATGACAACGGCAGGTAAGAAGTTTCAGAATTTTTGATGGTCTCATTTTCTTATAATCGTGCAAAACGTTAACATGGTCGTCAATGGGAAATGTAACTGGAGGCTGAACCCGCGTCGGTCTGTAAATTTGACCCCACTGTGCCGCCATATTGGATAGATCAGTGCTGTCAATCGGTAGGCAATCGCAGTGTTAAAACGCTCAACTTTGATGATAAATTGCTGCCTGTACACAAGTATACTTTTGTATTTTGTGATTCATAAGATACTGTTAGAGGTTAGTGATTAATAATATTATGTTTAGCGTCACAAAGTGAACATTCCTATTTAATTATTACTATTTTAAAGTCGACAGCGGCTAGCCTATATCGGGTTATTGTGAATATTGGCTATAATATAATATATATGCAAGCTTACTGATTCATCAACTTCAAGGCTCAATGATCAGAACATCGTCTTCAGTATCTAACAATACTCAAGAAGTTCCATTTTGTATATTCTAAATATTGCTTAATGTTGTAAAGTTGAGTGATTTGCGCCGTCATTTCGAAGTCCCCGAAAATGTCAATGAGTGCATTAGTTACGAGGATATGCCTTTTTTGACAAATATCTTAAGGAACATTTTTACAATGCCATGGTCTATATATTATAGATGAGTCAAAATTGTTTCATCGATTGAATGCAAACAAATTGTTAGTATTTTTTGGTGATATACTTACTATTACAGAACAACGAAAAGACGTTTTATTCCCTAAAAGACGCCACTGGCACTGCACAAAAATGCTACCCATAGCAAGACATTTATTCCTGTACTGTAAATCCAAGTACAAGGAAAAACAGGTTTTTTCACCCGATCTAATATATCTAGCTATCACAACAATGAAAGTATTATCAAAATGTTGTGTTTATTTTGTTTTGAATAAACTGCTATCATTATATATCAAATAATTGTACTAGATTCTGAGAGTGAACTTATGCCATTGTCTTCCTTACGTTACACTATTGTTGTTCTAAAGTTGAATTTAGTTCTCTATCTCCCTATCTCTCTTGTTGTCTCCCTCCCCATCACACACGTGCACGCACACTCACCCTCCCTCCCTTCTCCCTCAGGGAATATTCAGAAAATATAATGCATTATATTTTCAGAATAGCTACTTACCGAGACAGCACTAGTATGAGTACTAATAGGCTCACATTGTTATTAGTTGGGCACAGTTTCGTGCATCGTATGCAACAGCAAGTGTGCTGGAAATACAAACATTGCTGTGTTGCTGTACCTGCTGTACCTTACAAACATTGCTGCACTTCTGTGGAATTACAAACATTGCTATGTTGCTATGGATTTATGAACATTTACGTCACAATATACCTGCATGAACACCAGTATGGACTTCTGAACATTATCTTCCATAAAATTATGACCGTTGCTGCACGGCTGGAATGTTATAATAAATTGTCTTGATAATTGTGCAGTGACATTATGTTTCATCCATTAATTCCCCATCTATTTACCTGTTATGACATACTAGTTACAATAACTTTCCATAACACAAGTTCAATACAAGTTCACACCGTATTCAAGTCGATGTATTGACAATTTTCACCCCCCAAAGTTTAACTGATCCGGTATATAATAAATTAAAGCTAAATTATTCCATTAATCTTGGTATATAGGTCAAATGTTAAATGTATGTCAACTAATTAGGTTATGTCAAAATAAGTAAACACTAGGCCACATAGTATTAAAGTTAACAATTTGACCATTTCCATCCACCAAAAGTTAAATAGGCCTATTACCAAATTACTTACAGCTCTCTTTCATACTCTCCATCTTTCTGACTTCTGCCATTAATCCACATATATAAGTTAAATGTGTCTCTGTCTGTCCCTGTCTCGCTCACTCTTTCATGCTCTCCCTATCTTTCTGACTCGGCATGTATATTATATATTAGGTTTTTTGATATGTCTTCTCTTGGTAAAAGCTGTGCAACGACATCAATGTGGAAACCTGATGAACAGTTTCTTCTAACACTTAATTACATGCTAATGTCACATTACAAATGTTGGATAAGAAATTTGAAGATGTGATTTTAGACCTATATTTAATAAATAGTCATAAGGATAGATGACAGTCGATTTATGTTTTTAATTTGTTTCATATAAGCAGCTTTAGAAATCATGAATGACACAGATGGTATCAACATAATGCTGTAATATAGATATGTTGTACATGTATTACCCAAGATCCCCAAATTATATCACTGGTTGTTGTACCCCATGGGTAAATAATTTTTATTAGATGTGACATCAGCGTTCTACCCACGAAGAATCATACATGGGACAGCCCAATGCCCAATGCATGTAAGAAAACTGGGTGGTATAAATGTGAACAAACTAGAACAAGAATCTTAAAATTTTAACTAAAATTTAACTAAAATAAAAGTACATGTATCATGTATATTCCTGTCTTGTCAAGTCGATATGTCACTGAGTAGTGGTCAGACACTTGCATCACTAGCAAATAAATGGTAACCACACTGTCACTCCCCAGCATCAAAAGTGTGCAAACCAACCAATTCTCCTAAGTAATAACATTAGTCTACTAAAGCCCCTACATAGCTAAAATAATTGTGTACCATAAGCTAAAGATAATATTATGATTCCAAACTGGCACACTAGGTGTCAGTACAGCTAACCAATTAAGTCAAAATATATGCTATCTTAGTTATGTATTGGCAAGAGACCCATATGGTAGCACCCTCACTGATGTTTTAGCAGCACTAATTTCGATAACCTCTTTCTAATATTTCACCGTGCAACACATCTGTTTGTAGCTTCCCAAGATGACACATCTTGATCTTTGAATAACACTGGGAACAACATTTCATTAGAGAAAACATATGGTTACTGAGACAGGTTGAATCAAATATATAATTATTCAATGATTAAAATACATTGACCTCTGCACACACCTGCAAGACTGCTGTTGAAACGGCACTGGATCCTGGGGAAGATTGCACAATTTGATCAGTCCTATTGATAAAATTATCCTCAAAATGTGTTGAACAAATGTTGCTAAATTTGGTTGGCTTGAAACCTTCACGCCACAAATTAACCAACCATCTGCGGTATTGTTCAGGTGCTGTGTTCACACCGGGAAGCCTGAAATGACATAGAGGAGGAATACAATATGAAATGAAAACGAATTAGTGAATGAAAATGACGGATGAATTGTGTTTTGTGTTGTAGGATGGCGACCCTATTCATAGTAGGTCACAGTTACTTAAGTTAAGGCGTGTGGCCAAACACATAGAAATATTAATACTTAAATTATATAATTAATTCAGCATCATACTATCCAGCATTTAGAATTATTAAAGTACAATTATCAATCATCACTTTGTAGACTGGGCTCAGTCCTCAGGCTGAGTTTTGAGCGATAAAATGCGCTATTGCCATTAAAGGGCAAAATGTGTGAATAAGTAAATCAACACAACATATTCTTGCAATATAATTGGTCCAATTTATATTAATGTGTACAGTCAGGCTGATAAATGGCATCACAAACATTGATTCTTAAACAATTGTCAAGACCAGCTAAAAGGCTACTAGCCTAGAAAAGCTGAAGAGGATGTATGTATGTATGTATGTATGTATGTATGTATGTATGTATGTAATAATAGCGTAGCCTAGGGCAGGCCGTAGCGTAGGCGTAGCCAAAAATGTAAACACTGTCACTGCCCATCACGAAATGCAACATAAAATACAATGTACGAAAAGTAAAAAAAATACTTACGCATGGAATGAGACTTAACGTAGTTTTGCAGATTATCGATTTGAGCACCCGAATGCACAACAGCATGTAATTTTCCGGTTATTCGGTTCAAACACACACATACACACACACACACACACACACACGCACGCACGCGCGCACGCACGCGCGCGCGCGCGCGCGTTAAGGGTTCAACCTCCTGTTACGTTTCCCATTGGCGACCATGTTAACATTTTGCACGATTATAAGAAAACGGGACCATCAAAAATTCTGAAACTTCTTTCCTGCCGTTGTCATCATCTCATAGACATGTTGGTCGAGTTTTGTCAAAATCACTTATTTCTAACTCTTCTAAAACGGCTGAACGTGCCATGCCCGTCAATTTTTACCAATTTCTGCATGAATTACTACGCACATGTGCCTTGTGGCGAATTTTTTTTCAAAAATCCTTCCGCCTATTTAAATCATCTAAAAATCCACGGTTACACTGCTAACATGTTCTAACAGCAAACTTGCAAATGTGTCTGCTCAAAGGCAGTTATGTCAGATGATATGATTTTTTTTTTAAATTACACATATCTAAAATTACTGTGCCCTACATTCGTCTGTAACACACCAGGAAGTCTAACTGAGGCATGATCCCTTAATCTATAAGGATGCAGCGTTTAGGTGATCTATCCAAGATGGCGGTTTTGGACTTCCGCAGGCGTCACCTGGCGCAAATGAATACGGCGTGCGCCATCCAGTTATATATATATATATATATATATATATATATATATATATATATATATATATATATATAGATCAGGGCGCAGTGGGCAGTTGCGACATCACCACCACGCCATGCTGGTTAATAAATTTGCATGGGTTCTCTGATCTTAAAGTGTTGATCTAGTACAAGAATCCAAACATGGTGTCAGACAGTTCGTAGGACGGGTGAATATCGAACTCGGTAGCACCAGGTGAGAACACTCTAGAAGTTGCCTGTGTGAGCAAAATCGAGAAATATATGATCACTGAACAACTTCCCTCGACGGGCAATTTGCCGGAGCAATGGGCTCGCTTCAAAAAACAGTTTAAACAGTTCCTCGATGCGAGCGAGAAGTCAGAGGCATCGGATAAATCAAAAATAGCAATGTTATTGCGCACAATTGGCGAAAAGGGTAACGACATCTTTGACAATTTCTCGTTCGAGGCGGATGAGCAGCCAACGTTTGTTGACGTCTTGGAAAAATTCGATCAGTTTTGCAAGCCGCGTGTAAGCGTGTTCACAGCAAGGCACCAGTTTTAAACTATGAAACAGAATACTCGGTTTATCGATGAGTTTCTGACGACATTAAAGAAGAAGGTTCGAGAGTGCACGTTTGGAGACTTGACCGACGATATGGTGTTGCATGCATTGACGCTGGGACTCGATCAAGAAAGGACGAGGCGAAGGTTATTTGAAACGGAAAATCTCACTTTGGATAAAGCTATCGGAATATGTCGATTAGCTGAAGACACAGAAGTTGAGATGAAAAAGTTACATTTGAACGAAGAGGTTAGCGCACTGTACAGGCAGAAGCTAAAGAATCGTACAAAGGTCACGAGGGGCCACACACCGCGAAAAAACGAGAATTACGTACACGATAAGGCTGGACGTAGAAGCGGCGAGAATTACATTCACGAAAAGGCTTGTCGATGCGGCACTTCCCACCTTGCGAAGCAATGCCCGGCGTGGGGTAAGGAATGTTACGCCTGCAAAAAGAAGAGCCACTTCTCAAAGTTTTGCAGAACAAATCAAGTCCATCTAATAGGGGATGACAGCGTTTCAGACATCCTTCATAGCAAAGTTGATAATATCGAGCACAAGCTGTTAGCTACTGTCAACGTTCTGACAGAGGGGCAGATGTCCAAGCAAATTACTTGTCAACTAGACACTGCAGCCACTTGCAATGTGCTTAGTGTCAAGGATTACCATAAACTTGGCGATCCATCTCTGAAATCGAGTCATGCCAGACTGACAATGTATGACGGCACCGTGGTTATGTTCAAAGGTCGCTGCCAGCTGGAAGTATGCGATGACAAACGCAAAGTACCCCTGATGTTTGAGGTGGTAGAAACCAAGCATTGCTCACTACTGTCACTGGATACATGCCTACGTCTCAATTTGCTATCGGTGAACGAGCATGTTCATTTGGTGAACACTCGTCAGTACAGAAATGTGGATGCAATGCTGGAGGGAAACACGGACGTATTCTCTGGACTAGGGTGTCTGCCAGGAGAATATGACATAGTGGTGGACAACAGTGTCAAGCCGGTGCAGAACAGACCGCGCAAAGTGGCATATGCCCTCAAAGACGATCAGCAGAAGAAGATCACAGCTCTTGAGGAGCAGAAGGTGATTGCCAAAGTGGATATTCCAACACCGTGGATATCCAACTGCTTAGCAATTCGCAAATCAAATGGCACGGCGCGGGTATGCATAGATCCGACCGATCTCAACAAAGCCATCCAGCGAAACCATTTCCCATTACCCACCATAGAGGAAGTTTTGCCTAAACTGAAGGACGCAAAGATCTTTTCCCTAGTGGATGCCAAAGATGGTTTCCTACGGGTGAAGCTAACGGATAAGAGCAGCTATCTGACCACTTTCTGGACCCCGTTTGGAAAACATAGGTGGCTCCGAATGGCATTTGGCCTCACGTCCAGTCCCGAAGAATTTCAGCGTCGCCTCCAACTCGCCTTAGATGGACTAGATGGGATCTTCATTGTAGCAGACGATATCTTGATTATAGGTCGAGGTGAGACCGACGAGGAAGCGCGACGTGATCATGACGAAAACTTGGACCGGTTACTTCAACGAGCAAGGGAACAAAACCTCAAATTAAACAAGGTCAAATCAAGTACATCGGACACGTTCTGTCGCCCGAAGGGGTAAAATCGGATCCTGAGAAGGTGTCAGACATCTCAAGCATGGCCACTCCAACCGATAGCGACCAAGTGCGGATATTCCTGGGCTTCACCAATTACCTGGCCACGTTCTTGCCCAATCTCTCAACTATCAGCGAGCCGCTCAGACGTCTAATCCAGAAGGATGCTGAGTTCCAATGGGGACAGACCCAAGAAGATGCGTTCCGGAAAATCAAGGAGGTTGCAACATCAGAACAGTCACTCGCGTATTACGATGTGAAGAAGCCGATTGTACTGCAGTGTGATGCGAGTACGCAAGGGCTAGGCGCGAGTCTGATGCAAGACGGAAAACCTGTGGCGTATGTCTCACGATCCTTGACAAAGTGTGAACAGAAGTACGCACCCATCGAGCTAGAATGCCTAGCCATTGTGTTCGCGTGTCGTAAATTCGATCAGTATATCTATGGTCACGCCGAGGTTACGGTACACAGCGACCACAAACCTCTCGAAGCCATATTTCGTAAGTCGTTGCTCGAGGCTCCTAAACGCTTACAACGGATGATGCTCGCAGTACAGAGGTACAACGTGAAAGTGGAGTACAAGCAAGGCACGGAACAGCTGGTTGCAGACATGTTATCACGTGCCCCATCATCCCGTCAACCAGTGAACGAGATGTCGACTGAACAGCTTTTCCAGTGTGCGGTCCAAGATGAACTGGCGGAAGAGATCGACTCGGTCGACCCACAAATGTATGTCAACGTCAGCGAGCCAAGAATCGCAAAAATTCGACAAGCGACAGCTGCGGATGACACATTGCAGAAAGTGATGACAACGGTTTGGTCAGGATGGCCCGAGAACAAACGAATGCTGTTGCCAGGGCTAAAACCTTATTGGACATTTCGAGAAGAAATGGCAGCGAATGATGGTATTCTGTACAAAGGATAGATAATGGTAATTCCGAAATCTTGTCAGAAAGATCTGCTGGAACGACTTCACAGCAGCCATCATGGAATCGAAGCAACTCTCCGACGAGCAAGAGATAGCATCTACTGGCCGGGAATGACAAACGACATCAAGCAGATGGTCGAGAGCTGTCAAGCGTGTTCGAAAGAAAAGCCACCACAACAGAAAGAGACGCTACGAAGTCACGTCATTCTCTCGAATCCATGGGCAAAAGTTGGGATAGCCTTGTTCACATATGACAATCTCACTTACCTCATCATGGTAGACTACTATTCAGATTTCTTCGAGTTCACAAAACTGATCAGAGAGCGGAAACGACCATATAAGCATGCAAATAGCAGTTTGCACGTTATGGCGTACCACAAATTGTGCAATCAGATGGTGGACCTCAATTCATCAGTGCGGAATTCCAAGCGTTTGCAAACAACTGGGAATTCAAACACTCCATATCATCGCCGTATCATTCGCAATCGAATGGAAAAGCAGAATCGGCAGTCAAGATCGTGAAGAATTTTCTTAAGAAATCGGACGACCCTTTGAGAGCGGTGTTGGAGTGGAGAAACACGCCAACGTCTCAAATCAATTGCAGTCCAGTGCAACGACTAATGCAAAGACGAACGCGGGCGTATGTGCCTCAAGCGGAGCAGTTGATGAAACCCGTGGTATTAACGGCACGTCAAATCCTCAGACGCAAGGTGAAGAAGCAAAAAATGTCACAACAATACTACGATCGAAATGCTCGTGACTTGTCGCCGACAACTTCGACTGAACAAGAAGGCCACAGAGACGGGACTCACAGTTGAGATACTCACGTAATACCCACAGACGAGAACACAGATTCGCGGAATTGCAATCGTGTGAAAGGCCAGCTTTCATCAGCACGCCGAGACTTGAGCCCGTACCGACGTCTCCTGTGAAAACAAACATCCCAGTGAAAACTCGTTCAGGCAGACTAATCAAGAAACCATGGCGTTTTCGCTAAGAAGGCTTAGTAAAGTTCGGACTCACGATAAATCGTGATAGTGTTACGTGTTAAGAAGACTTGGTAAAGTTCACAGACATTTGCATATTATAATTTTGGCAGACGGATTCAGTGCTAGCCGGTTATTGTGTTAATTAGAGTAGTCTATTGAACAGACGTTTTTGGACTTTAATTATTAGCTTGACTCGGTGGTAAAGACCGCGGTCATAGGAGGATCAAGTGCTAGTAACCTCTGATCCTAACGTGAGCGTTACTTTATTTGTTTCTAGTTAGGTTTCAAAGTATTTAGTTTAAAAAGGGAGATGTTAGAATATGTGTATTCTGTAAGTCCGATATAATTCAGACGCGCAACAACATATACCGTTATATAATGTCATGCGCAGTGGGCAGTTGCGACATCACCACCACCACGCCACGCTGGTTAATAAATTTGCATGGGTTCTCTGATCTTAAAGTGTTCATCTAGTACAAGAATCCAAACACATACATTAGGACAACGGAAATGTGTTGAATACACTCTCTAGCACAGACAGAGAACATGTGATACATATATAAATACATCAGCAACAACAGAGATGTATTGGATGAATGCACTCTAGTATAGACAGACAACATGTGATACATACATCAGTGACGAGATCCATAATGACGCCCACCACTGGCACTCCGCAGTGGCCAAGTGCGATCGCGGTAGACTTCAAAATTTAGTCTGATTCGGGCTCTGATTCACATACATAACCGGCGCGTAGGCCCTACTATCGGCAGCAGTTGCCCAGTTCCTCAACTCAAACGACAGGCAAACCACCAACGATTAGGCTGTGCTCAGTCTAGTAAATTCATATTGTTTTTTTTTCTCCAATATTACAATACTGAATCTGGATGATTGCTGTTTTATTAAATAAGTAATGTTTCAATGTATTACTTTCAAAACCAGTTGTATTACTGAGTGCTATATCTTCTATCTTCTCTTTTATTTGTTTTATTGCTTTACTTTTAGTGTCAAGCATTTGATTTTGAGTGTGATTGTAATCATATTAATTTTTTTCATGTTAAACGTATTGGCATGCATGTACTTAGTCTTAAGATGCTTCAAACATTATTTCCATGTTTATATATTTAAAATAAAGTTTCAAGTTGCTTTTTCATGAACCTTCATGTGTTGGCTCTTCTCCTATTGTTATTATTATTATTACTACTGTGCAGGTGATAACGCCAACCTCGCTGCACAGCTAGTAAGACTCGATTGGCATTGGGCCAATATTGGTTAAACCGGACTTGGCCTGTCATTAAAAAAACCTAATTCGGCCAATATGAATAATGGCTGTCATTTGCTCAACTTGCATTGGCCTACCAGTGCAAAAACCAAATTGGCCAATAATGGCTGTCATTATATCAACCAGCTTGCAAATGGAAAAATCAATTGGGCCAATAATGGTTGTCATAGATGCAACGGCTTCCACGGAAGCCGTTCGCGCGTTTAAGGTTTTTTAGAATGTTCAAGACTTGCAACATTTTATTTATGGTTAAGGGCCTGATGAGCATACAAGTTAAGTTTTAGAAATGGAAATGCAGGAGATTTGTGCGTAAATCGGAGGGTCTCGGAGAATTTTGCGTAAATCGGAGGGTCAGGGAAAAAGAGAATTGTGCATAAATTGGAGTATTTCACAACCTCGCCACGCATAAAAATTACACTAGATCAGATTTAGTTCCCAATACATTACATAAATGGTACACTGACATGTTAAATAAATTTGTGGCAATCGAGAATTTCCTTGTGGGCTAGTAAATGATAAAATAACATGTTTACTACTCAGATGGTCTAGGAATAAAAGTTGTTCTAAGTAGAATGTTTTGACAAACTTTGACAGGTATATGTAAATATTTAGATATTTAGATCATTATCGCTTCAGCAGACGTTTGTTTTTCAATATCAGCTAAAATATTGCAGTCAGTTTAGGTATATTACAAATAAATAAAGGAGCAACAATTACACACCTTGCAATCATGGTAATTGTATTTTTTGTCTTTGCATCTCGATCGGTCTGATTATCGTGCTTTCGTGAACTCGGCTTTGCGCACGAAAAATGGTGGCACCATGTACCCCTCTATGTGATGTGTTAGTAATTATTGGTTGACTATTGTATATATATATATATATATATATATATATATATATATATATATATATATATATATATATATATATATATATATATATATATATATATATATATATATATATATATATATATATATATATATATATATAATGAAAATTATAATGGAGTATTTCACAACCTCGTTATGTATAAAGGTGTTACACATATATATTAATGACGCAAGACGCAGACTTGCGAAAAATGGTGGTGCCACATTACGGAGCCTGGATGATGGAGGCTAGCGTACGCTGCATTCGCTGGATGGCAGTGCAATGTGCACACATTTTTGTGGTGCGCTGATCGTTAAATGCGGTACGAAGAAACCTGTGATAAAATGCGAGCGAAGGGAACTCCCGGCAAAATATAAGATAAGATAAGATAAGAACGACAAGTGACACTGTTTGCAGCAGGCATCATGAGTTAAGTTGTTTAATAGACAGTGGCACAAATGAGTATTTATATATATTAAGCCTGCACGGAGGAGTTCTATAGCGTCTGCCAGATGGCAGGAGCTGAAATTCATTATGTAAAACATGTTTGGCATCATAAATAATCTTGACTGACTGTTTTCTTAATGTCTGTTCAAAAATCTCCTGAAGGGAGATGTGGAACCTGTTAGTTTCATGGCAGTTCTCATCAAGCAAGAAAGCTGTGATTTCAACTGAACAGACAGATTGCCAAACCAAGCAGTAATCCCATAGCGCAGTATGCTTTCAATAATGGAGCGATAAAAAAGAACAAGTATTTTCTCATCAACACCAAAAGCTCTCAATCGTTGGAGAAAATACAACCGCTGGTGGACTTTGGAGCACACACTGTGGACATGGACATGGACATGGACATTCCAGCTAAGTTTGTTATCAATATGGACACCTAGGTATTTGTACTGACCGATCTGGGCAATTTCTTCACCACGTAAAAAAAACAGGCAAGTGATCGGCAACAATACATTTAGCATCAAAAACCATCTCTTGAGTCTTACTAATAATGAGTTTGAGGTGGTTGATGTTACACCAATGTACAAAGCGTTCAATTTCAGAAGTGTACAAACTGATGTCAGAATGTAATAGACTAAGAATACCCGAGTCATCAGAACATTTTTATTATGTAGTTGTTAGTACTGCTGCTGGTACAATCATTTGTATACAGAATGTACAAAATCGGCGAACTGAGACAACCTTGGGGTGCACCGGTATTTGTTACCACAGTTTGGGAAAGAGTCTGATTTACTTTAACAAGCTGAACTCTGTCTTTTAGAAAAGAATGATACCACTTGGTGATACATGGATTGACATTCATTTGTTTCAGCTTAGTGAGCAGGGTGTGAGGTTGGATAAGGTTGAATGCCGAGCTCAAGTCTATAAACAGTAGTCTAGCATAAGCTTTGGGCTTGTCTAAGTGTTTCAAAATTAATTGGACAACAATGTTGACAGCGTCGTCTGTTCCTCTGCCCTGCCTGTAGGCAAATTGGAATGGGTCAAGACAGTCCTGAACGTCTACCCTCAGTTTACAAGCCACGATGCTTTCCAAACATTTAATGACAATTGATGTAAGTGCAACATGTCTGTAGTCATTGTTTTCTTTTGGGCAAGTTTTCTTTGATACAAGAGTAATATATAAGGTTTTCCAGAGTATTGGTACACTGTGGCTATCGACCGAAAGTTGGAATATGGAGCACCAAGCCGGTGCCAGCTCCTCAGCAAATGTTTTCAATAATAAAGCTGAAATGCCATCAGGACCAGTTGCTTTTCTACTGCATACATTTTGGAAGACTTTGGTAACAACATCTACATCAATTTCAAGCCTATCGGTATTACTGACAAACACATCACTGAGCACAGAATCACATCTACTGGAAGAGTCCTGAGTATCAAAACGTCTGTAAAAATCATTCATTTCATCAACAAAAGCCTGTTCATTTGTAGTGTGTATTGGTTTCCTAGTACAGTTCATATTTATGGCTGACTTCATTGTATCCCATAATGTTTTATTGTTCATGCAATTGAAATGTTTCTCCATTTTGTCTTTGTAGTGTCGTTTTTCCTCTCTCAGTTTGGTGTTAAGTTCCTTTTGCACCCGTTTGACCTCTTGTCTGTCTCTTCTTGCAAACGCCAGCTTTTTTCTATGTATGCAGTCTTTGATCTCCTTGGTTATGTAAGGTTTCTTGTTGGGAAAACATTTCACAGTTTTCTTTGGAATGACAGTTTCTGTGCAAAACTTGATATAGTCTGTCACAGAATCTGTAGCAGTGTTGATGTCGGGATTGTCCTGAGTGAAAACCTCCCAGTCTGTGCACATGAAACAGTCCTTAAGCGTCTCTACATTGTCAACAGACCACACATTAACGGTTTTCAACACGGGTTTGCTTCTCTTCAGGAATGGTCGGTATGTGGGTATGAGATAAAGTGTCCTACAACTCTTTTTTACAGCCTACAATCCGGGAGATGTCCTTGTTTTCCGGGAGGACGGGAGTTACGTAACAAATCTGGGAGACTCCCAACAAATCTAATGGTCATATCCTATCTTTAGTTCTCTCAATTCCTCCTCATTGCTGGGTTTGTGATCGGGTATGTAGACACTTTTGCTCTGGTTGATCGGTGCCCATCGTAGTTTTCTCCAACGGCAACGGGCAAGTCGTAGAAACGACGATTTGTCTGGCACTTCAAGGACCTCCATTATTATAGTCCTTAATTGGCCTCACTAACAATCCGACGCCTAAACAAATGATTAGGCCAAAATAAACAGCAAAATAATGTGACACGTGACACCCGTGGCTCACCAGATTCATGTCCGCTCAAAAGGTCATGGCCAAATCGAAAATAAATTAAAGGATGGACATGGATATCAATAAACTAGGCACTTCACAAAAAAATTAATATCATGACAAGTTGTTTTCACGTATGTCAGTTTTGTTTTAGCATGCAGAAATGATATCCGTTGATAATTAATTTAGTATGTATGTCGTGACAGTTAGTATAATATTATTATTAGAATAGTAAAGTATTTCGACACATATTTTATTAAGTGTGTTCCATGTGCAACATATAATATAAACGTTTGAAATTTTCTGTAGAAATATATAAAATTACCAACATAATAGCAATTATATTATATCAAAGAATGATCAATTGAGCCAATTTTGTTTAAACTGCCTTATTAGTCAACCCTAATATTTTCTGTTCATATGTTCTAACATGATTTCAATTGTGCATTATGTATTCAAGTCATCCACCCATCTATATTGTATTCAGGATTTTACATTGTAAGATTTATGCATGGTTATTATTAGTTAATAAAATTTTGTCCTGGTTGTTCACAACAATGCGCTTTGTGTTCATTCACACGAGCGCGATGGCATACTGGTTAGAAGGCCGGACTCTCAATCGAGAGAACCCGGTTTCAAATCCCACTGCGATCGCTTCGAACCTTTGGTAAGTTTGATCACCCCACGTTGCCACAGTTCTCTCAGCTGTATAAATGAGTACCTGTCAATACAGACAGTGGTGGAAATGTGAACGATTAGTCTTCGCGCAATTGCAGCGTGGCTGAATGCTTCCCAGAGAAGTTCAGATGGCCTTGGAATGAACAGGTCTGCCAGGGGGTGAAGTGTAAAGCGCTTTGAGCGGTCCTACTGGATACCGCGCTATATAAGAACGTACCTTTTTTACCTTCACACACACATATGTATATATAACCGGAAATCCAAGGGTATGCCTGCCATACTGTTAGACTGGAGGTCTAAAGATCCAAATCAAATCAGTTCTTTATATCCAAATGAAATTAGAAATATACAATATATGCACATTTCAAATGTCAGTAAAGGAAAAGGAGAAAGTAGAAGTGTATTACTTATTAATCACTTTCCCACAATATCAAAGTAGCACGTACATATTAAGAGTAAACATAAATTTTAGTATATTGTTAGTAAATAACGATTAACCGAAACCAATTAACAAATTTATACTTCCAAATAGTCTATATTGCGTAACAATTTATTTAAGTAATTGGTACTCTTCAAGAAAGTACCTTTTATTACGTGTTTTAAAGATTATGGTAATTAACTGAACTTGTTATATACTCGTCTGAAGAATTCCACAGTTTAATACCATACATAAAAATACACTTATGTTTCTGCATATACATGTTTTAATTTATTACTTTGGCGTGTTACATACAGTATAGCATATTTTACATTCAAAAATTGTTGAAGGCAACAATTCATTGATGGCTTTAAACATAATTTTATTCAATCAAAGAGCCTAAGAATGACTAGATCATAAAATAGTGTATTGGAATGACATAATGAATTCTCATCACAAATGACTACTTTTTTTGCCATTGATGTGGACATATTTGTCCTAAACCCATAATGACAACTACTTAGAATATCATACTTTTCTGTAAATTTATCTAGCCTAACATTAAATATATATATTTTTTTTCAAATTGCAGAAGTAGACTGTAGAGATACAGGCCTAGTTAATAAAAACATTTTTTTTCACCAGCTTTATATACAGGGATTACTTTGGCAACTTTCATTTTACTGGGAAAAACACCCCCTACCAAAGGATTTGAAACATATATGAGTAAATGGTAATACAATGTTAGAAATTACCTTTTTAACAATTACCAGGACTGTAAATAGCCATACGCATGTGCTTCCACGCCACCAGTATCACTGTTTGGCAGAAGAGAAATTAAATGGTCCATCCCTAATCTGGTTGACATCCATCGTGGAGTGCAACCACGAATCAGACAACTATTAGGGCGCCATCTGCACTCACTGCAATGTTAACTTGACTATTGTGCATGTCAGCAAACAGCCACTAGTTAGACGTATGATGGACACAGTCCAGCAGATCGCCTTCTCCTTCAACTACTCAGCCCAGAGGTTGTGTGTCTTTCAGGCCGAGTTCGAGCTAAAGGATACACAAGCTGATCTGAACAACAGAACTAATCCGCAATCGCTCAGTGATACATGATGACCGTCACTAGGTGTACAACAACGTGAAAGGTGCTTGTGCGCGCGTGAGTGGATGTACAGGTGCAGGTGTGGTTAAAATGTTTGTAATACAATGTGCTAGTGCAATTTAAAAATCAAGGGTCACACATGAAGCGGCAGTGTTAAGGGCAGCGCTGGCTACGCGTTGCTTGAAAGTATCCAGAGCTTTTACAACTGAGTGAAGTGAAGCAGATTGTGAGGAAGCAGTTTAGTGTAACATAGTTACCAAGAACTCAACATTAACAATAGGCGTAGTTTATTGTAGTCCTAACATAGGATAGAAGGAAGATGTAAAATTAATGTAAAGTGAGCAAGGGGGAATGTGTTATAATGGGTTATTTTAACCATGGCCATATACAATAGAAATCATTAGAGAGTGCTGGGAGTGACGACCATCAGTTTCTACTTCTAACACAGGATTGTTTCCTTACTCAACATGTCTTGGAACCAACCAGAGGTGGGAATGTGTTAGATTTCATTTGATCTCTTTATCTTATTTTATCTCAAAATGAATTAGTTGACAATGTTAAAGTACACGAACCTTTGGGTTCAAGTGACCATAACCAAATCCATTTTAATATAAAAGTAAAAACAGGGAATACATATAAAAAATGGAGGAGGAACTTCAACAAAGGCAGATATAAAGAGATGAGAACATGCCTAGCAAACAAGACGGCAACAGAATGCTGGACTTATTACTGATAAATTTGTTCTGTTAAGAAAACAAGGAAAAGGTCCAGGAAGAAATACCTGTCAAAAGAGGCTATTAGAAAAAAATGCTAACAAACAGATGCTGTGGGGATATGTAAACACACTGGAAATGTAGAAGACTACACAAACTACAAAGAGGCAATTAGCCTAGCTACAACTGAAATTAGAAAATCCAAAAGAACCTTTGAAAAAAAATTGGCAGGTAATATAAAAAACGACAGCAAGAGTTTCTATGCTTATGTTAGGAGTAAACAGAAAGTTCGAGATAAGGTCGGACCACTGGAAAACAACAGTGGAAACATAATTTCAGACGGGCTTCAAATGGCACAGGTCTCGAATGAGCATTTCAGTTCAGTTTTTACCACAGAAGATATCAGCTCACTTCCAGTTCCATTTACTAAATATGAGGGCGATAAATCATAACATTTAGGGCAGTTATTTGTGACTCATGAAGAAGAAAAGAAAATCAAGAAGATAAAAGATAATAAATCACCTGGAGTTGATGGGATACCACCGAAACTGCTTAAGGAAATTGTTGAGCAAATTAGTGCACCACTTGCAGAAGCGTTTAACTTGTCACTAGAAGAAGGAATAGTTCCTTCAGAATGGAAAGAAGCAAACATTACGCCGCTATTTAAGAAGGAATCGAGGAACAAGCCAAACAAAATTACAGACCGACCAGTGAGTTTAACATCAGTTATATGTAAATTACTCGAAACATTAGAGACCACATGGTGGAATTCCTTGTAAAATATATATTACTAAATATATCTCAACATGGGTTCCTACAAGCAAGGTCATGCCTAAACAATATCTTATGTTTTTTGAAGAAATTACGAAGTGGGTAGATGACGGGTCACCAGTGGATGTCTACTTAGATTTTCAGAAAGCTTTCGATAAAGTGCCAAAGTGACGCAATCAACTGGATAGAAAAGTGGCTTACACACAGAAGACAGAGAGTAATAGTAGATGATGAGATTTCAAACTGGAAATCTGTTTTGAGTGGGGTAGCACAGGGATCAGTATTAGGCCTTATACTGAAGAAGAATAAATGTGCGTGTTCAGTTAAGTCAAGTGTAACTGATTACAAAGACATAACAATGGCGACGAGGATGAAAATTCGGTAGCGGAGAAAGATGAAAGTATGGAGGTACTGAACATGAAGTAACCTTGATTTAATTCGTTGAAGAAGACACGTTTAGTCATGCCAGGCGACAACAGAAAAACCGAAGCCGGATGCGAGGGAGCAGGCGTTGCGGTTGCGGCACTCAAGTCTCAAGTGGTTACACTCCAAACAGCCCAATCTAGGGCTAACGCAGCTAATGGAGATTCCGGTACCAGGACTTACTGAACGGCAGTAAATGCAAGTTCAGATTACTTCGATGACATTCTACGGCCATGACATGGGGAAGCAGGAGATCACGCCAAGTGAAGAGAAGATGGATGCGATCATAAACGCACAAAGCCCAAAGAATGCATCAGAAGTGAGATAATTTCTCGGACATGTACAATATTCTACCAAGTTCCTGCCGAACTTCGCAGAGGTGGCCAAACCACGAAGAATCCTCACCAGAAAGGATCAGAAGTTTACATGGGGAGAGGACCAAGAAGGAGCATTCCGAGAGCTGAAGTAGCTCGTGACAAGCGCGGAGACGCTGGCGTACTTCACGAATGACTGCAAAACACGCGTTGTAGCATATGTAGGACCAACAGGACTCGGAGCAGTTCTGACACAGCTCCTGGGGGGACAATGGAGAGTTGTGGCATACGCGTCCAGGAACCTCACAGCAGTAGAGCGGAGATACTCCCAGACAGAGAAAGAGGCGTTGGCATTCGTGTGGGCGTGCGAAAGATTTCACTTGTATGTGCATGGGCGTGAATTCGAACTGGAGACGGACCACAAACCGTTGGAATGCATCTACAGCAGAACATCGAAGCCATCGGCGAGGATAGAAAGATGGATGCTTCGTCTTCAAGGGTACCAGTACAAGGTGATCTACCGGCCAGGGAAAACAAACATTGCTGATGCGCTCTCACGACTAAATCAGACGACACCAAAAGACATGAGTGGAGAAGAAATTGAGGTGGTGGGAATGATTGCTGAGGAAAGCACACCAGTTGCTCTCACAGCATGTGACGTAGAAATTGCATCAGAAGAAGACGCGGAGCTGACCAATGTGAGACACTACATAGAACACGGGAACTGGCATGAGTGCAAGATGCCATACTACACGTGTTTGAAGAATGATTTCTGTGTTCTTGGGAAGCTGGTGTTATGTGGGACAAGGACTGTAATACCACGAAGACTTAGAGATGATGTCCTACACCTTGCGCAAGAAGGACACCAAGGGATCGTAAAGATGAAACAGCGGCTCAGAAGCAAAGTCTGGTGGCCGAGAATGGACAATGATGCTGAGAAAATACGCAGATCATGTCATGAATGTCAAGTTGTGAGTCCGCCAGAGCCGATGCAGAGAACTGAACCACCGACAGGACCGTGCAAGACGTCGCCATAGGCATGATGGGACCTTTGCCTACGGGCGAAAATCTGCTGGTGATAGTTGACTATTATAGTCGATTCTTCGAAGTTGTCATCATGCAGTCGACTACAACCGAGAAAATCATCGGGGCTCTAATAATTCCTATATTTGCCAGATATGGATACCCGTTCTCGGTGAAATCAGACAACGGCAGTCAATTCCAATCTGAGGAATTCATGAGTTTCTTCCTGGAACATGGAATCGAACACCCTACATCTCCACCTTTGTGGCCACAAGCAAATGGGGAGGTGGAGAGACAGAACCGAACACTTCTGAAAGCACTCAAAGTGGCTCATGTGGAAGGAAAGCGATGGAAAGGAGAACTCATGAAGTTTATGTTGGCATACAGTGAGATGTTGAGTAGAGGAGAAACAGCTTGTTCGTGAAACCATACACATCCACTGAAGAATCAACGATGACCCAAAAGTCTTCTGTGCCTGATTGTGCGGAAACAGGAGGATCGCAGGCCAATACTCCAAGGAATTCACCAAGCATGAGTACTCCGATGAAGACACCAAACTTGGGGTCACCGCATCGAACGAGGTCGAAACGTTTGGTGAAGGTACCTGTGAAGTACCAGGACTATGTAGTGAAATAAAGTATGCACGTCAGATACTGAGGTGAGCCTAGCGCCCTCAGGTAAAGGCTATGAAAGCCTAGTAGCAAATATGTTTGGACTTTAATTAGCAAATATGTTTGGACTTTAATTAGCAAATATGTTTGGACTTTAATTAGCAAATATGTCTGGACTTTAATTAGCAAATATGTTTTGGACTTTAGATGGACATGTGGACTCTAGTAACTAGCTTGGAAGCTGAAGGCTCAACAATTGCAATTGAATTTGTTAAACTAGCTGTGTGGTACATATTAGTAGTCTAAGTTGTTAATTGCGTGTTGGAAGCATAAGTTTAAAGGAGGAAGGAAATGTAGTGTTCGAGAATTACGAGTTAAGACGAAGACGGTGTGTGTTGTGCGCGGTGTACGAAGAAGAATAAATGTGCGTGTTCAGTTAAGTCAAGTGTGTCTGATTACAAAGACAACAATGATCTAGATAAATTAGTTAAATGGTCGGAAAAATGGCAAATGTTATTCACTTTTAGGAAGTGTAAATGCATACACGTAGGACATGGAAACATGGACGAAGAATATAAAATGGGGGATGCCGTATTAGGTAGAACCACACAAGAAAAGGAATTGGGAGTAACATTTAGTGCTGACGTGAAAGTGTCAGAGCAATGTGGGATTGCTGCTTCGAAAGGAAATCAAATTCTGGGGCTAAGTAGGAGAACTATCATGTATAAGGAGAAACAGCTAATTGTACCCCTGTACAAAGCAATAGTTAGACCACATTTGGAATATTGTATACAAGCATGGAGGCCGTATTGTTAGAAGGATATAGACAAGCTAGAAAGAATACAACGAAGAACAACTAAAATGATTCCATAATTGAGAGACCGTAGTTATGAAAGCCGCTTATTACAATGTGGTTTGACAACACTAGAGACCAGGAGACTAAGAGGAGACCAAATAGAAGTGAACGGTTATGAGGATGCTGATAGGAATATGTTCTTCAAACTTAAAGAAGGCAGTAGAACCAGAGGACACAAAGCAGCATTAGATAAGGAACAGTGTAGATTGGACACGAGAAATTACTCTTTCTCACAGAGGGTGAAAAATGAATGGAACAAACTGCCAAATGATGGTGTTAATGCTAATAGTGTGAATATGTTTAAAAATAGAATTGACAGATATCTGATAAGGGCGGGCTATACATAGATGATAAATTGTTAGACTATCGATAAGCCAATGGCTTCCTTGTCCACTTACCATCTGGAACTTGTTGTTTGGGATGGCAATCTTGTTAAATATTGTTAAACAGTAGCCGGAAGGCCGTTCCAGGAGGCTAGTGTGGCCACGAAAAACGACTGCTGGTATGCTAGGATTCGTGACCGCAGGAGCATCTACTGGAACAGGTATCCTCTGTACCCTTCAGCTAAGTGTTCTGGGGCGCAGTGGGTGCGTACTGGTGATGTATATTGTGTGGCAGGGATGTCTCATAGGCCGTTCTGTATCCTGTACATCAAAGTGAGCCTCGCCATGCACCTGCGCTGTTCTAAGGACTGCCACTGAAGTTGTATCATCCTGGTAGATTGCTTTTTTTACTTCAAAATGCACCAGATTGCAAATGATTACAGGTTGCTATTAAAAACACACAGACCCTCTGTTAGACTTGTGCTTCCACGTGAATCTAGACTATAGTCTATACCTAACTATAGCCAGTACGCACCTGGTCCTGATAATGCCGATTATCATATCAAATAATCAGTTTATCAACATCGTCATAACCGGCTGTAGACTTTTTATTTTTACAATATTAGTTACTTCATTTTCTTCAACCCCAGCTACGGTTCACGTACGCATAGTCACGGCCTTCACTAAAATCGATATCACTGTCCAACTCCAAGAATCAAGATCGGGCGAAAATTCACACAAATTTCGCCGCTCAAAAACAACACGGGAAAATATTTCGAACATACACTAAGACCTCTATTTCTAGAACATCAACAATTCGTTAACAATTCACACAAATATAGCCTTATCTGCTAAATTTGCAATAAAAACACACATGTTGTCATTGCATCTTAATTTTGGTGCAATGTTAATCAAAAACAGACGACTATGAAAAGAAACTTACTGTTATCCAATTTGCGCAAGAAGTCAGAGCCTTGATTATTCAAGCTCCGCGCTGTGGCCGGTGCCGGTGATCTCGGCCCTAGTGAATTCGGCCTGTTTTGTAGTCTACCTGTTTTGGTGGTCTCAGTCTGGTCGGTGGTGTAATGTTTAGTGATAGCCTGCCAGATGGCAACATTTATTGATTAGATTATTCTGTTTACTTTATCGTAGTATATCATACTATAATATATCATACTATATTATAATTATAACTAATTTGTTGACTTTATATGTTCTATGTTTCACATACAATCTGATAGTCACATATTATATTACTTTCTACTTAATCCTACGTTACTGTATTACTGCGTTATACATACCACAATTAAGACAAGGCAGTTTCTATGACCTGGCTGCCTGGTCATTGTAATGTGCGATCTTAATAAAGAGCTTCTGCCATGAGGCCTATGCCGCGTGCAAACGCATTCGTGTAATTCCTTGATGTGCTCATCGAGTCCTTATGCTACCTGCCGGCTTGGCTAAGTCTAAGGTATTCGTGGCATAAGGGGAGAGTTGACCAGGCCGATCCTGGCTGCCTCCTTGCTCTTTACAGTGTTCACACCAGTTCGGGGAACATAACAGGTGGTGATCTCCGCCTGGCCTCTAGTGATCTCGGCCTCGTGTTGCGATACATAAATAAGAGTTGGAAATAATTATAGTTGTATAAATTCAATCAATATGTCCTCGGAATGCCCCATTTTCTGCCTATAAACTTTTCAGCAGAAATGTGTACTAAAAATTAATTTAAAAATACAGATAAATATCGATGATAACGGACATAATATGTTTGCACCGAAGGCAAGCGTCTATGGTCTTTGATCTATACAAATGTAACGTGGGTCGTTCATAGTCAACAAACATTACGTCGTTGTGTCTAGATGCTCTTTATTACATGCTGGCAGTGGAAGCCAGAAAGTCCCCACCACAGCAACATCAGTGTGTAGGTCATTACATGGGTCTCACCATATAAGCCAATACCAGGTGATAATGATGCTGTCCTGCAGATAAGGGTTAGAGAGAGTTACCAGCATCCCACGTCACCACTGCACACGGCAGATTTAATCATCTAGTAATTCATTTATACTGCGTGAAATTGTGTATGCATCATTACATACTTAGATAATCCACCAAAATAAAGGAAATATGTTATAATTAATAATAATAATAAAAAAGTATATCTAAAATGTCTATGATTGTTGCCACCTTGTGATGGGCAAACACAGCAAATTGTGCCCTTTCACACGTTTCAAACTGATGGAATCCTGGTTCGTAGCGACCGCGGCTGTAAACGTGAAACATGTCCATTCTATGAGACAGAGCTTTGAACATCAGCGGTTTCTAAATAAACATGGCTTCACTTTGACTACGACTACAGGAATAATAATCGCTGAAATTAAGTTAATCCGTTAGACCCTACTAGCCGCGCTGTCCATGAATGCTTTAAGTGGGAAATGAGGACTTGAGTAGATCTTGCGTCACTTCAGTCCAAGCCACTAGTTAAAAACATTTCTGATTAAAATAACAATAACTGGCTCCATCCTTTATTCAATAAGAAGTAGTACAATACATATAAATAGTTGCAGATAGAAATATATTGTACCAGGTGGATATTGGAGATGCGATTATTGGGTTCCCTTAATGGACACGTATAAGATTAATGTTTGACCAGATATTAAGAGTAACTGTATTCTTCGGACATGTATAAGATTAATGTTCGACCAGATATTAAGCGTAATTATATATGAAGTACATACATGTCTGGGTGTTCGACCAGATTATATATATATATATATATATATATATATATATATATATATATATATATATATATATATATATATATGGGTGTGTGTGTGTAACCGGGAATCGCATGAAGACGGGAATTGTGATTTCCTTTATTTTGTATAACAAAAACTATATAAAAACCCCAACTGGGCACTGCAGGCCTAACCAAACGTGTTACGTGTCTGAGCACGGACTCAGTGCAACCACATCCTGCATTTTACAGGGGGTCATATGCACCAAAACAGGGTTGTTGTTGTCTTGTTGACAGTGGGATCAAGCCTTGCCCACTGGGACACAGCCCCTCCCCCTGACAACATGTCACCCCTGTCTCTTGGGTAATTATTTTTTTTTATTTAAACAACTTAATTATTAGTAACACGACCAGCAACCTATACAGTAAATGCAATTAACCATAAAATAAATAGTTATAATAATAATAATAACTAATTAACTAGATTCTCTATAGATTACCCAGGGTGCTGCCATATGGTGGCAAGTAATGGCACCATCAACCCTATGCTCCTCTGGTATCCTCGCGTGACCTTTGCTGGGTGACCGGTGGGGTGATTGGTGGGGCAATTATAAATGACTAATTGTCCAGTAACCATGCCGGTTACATACACACCTGAGTAAATAGTTGCTATCCCATGAGCAACTGAACAAATATAACCAAACTTTTGCAATAGTGATCTACATATGATTATTGTTAGCTGTTGCTGCCTGCGACTGCAACCAAGCTGTCTGTAACATGGAGCCTAACTTTGAGCTCAACTCGGCTCCTAAGGTTGACATAGATTCACTCAATTCGCCAAACGGTGGTTGCACCAATATCTCTGTCGTCTGGAGAGCAGCAGACCGTGGCAGCTTATAGGGATTTGGGTTGCGGCCAGCAGTAGAACGCTTAGTTCTCCTAAGTGTCACTGTTTCATTCTCATCTGCTGATCCGGCCGTTGATATGGAAGTCGACCGCCTAGACCGGCTCTTGATCTTGACGAAACGCTTCCAGCGAGAATGTCTCTGAAATGGCTCCGAAGAACCGTTGCTGTCTGAATCTACAGACAAACAGCTGCGTGCCTGGGCACCACTCCACCCCACATCTTCAGCCTGGGCTTGCCGATCACCCCTGTTTTCCAGAGCCGTTGTCGGGTCACTCTGGTGTGACTTGTCTATTGTAGGAATGGGTGTCGGTGATTCCTCTTCCTTCAAACTGTTATGCCCCTCGATATGTGTTGGATGAAACACTGGTGGAGCAGGGGAGATCGGAGGTTCCTCTTCATGGTAATTTCCATTGCGAATTATCATCCACCTGTTGACTGGTGTGGAGCTACCCTCCGAGACTGACTCCCCGTGTCCATCTGATTCATGTTTCCGCAACTGTTCTCTCTTCTGGTGCCTTAGCAGTGTTCTCATTTGGGACCCGCATATCCTTAATATCCAGTATCGCAGAGCGATGCACCACCCTGGCTTGTCCCAGACCATCGAACCGATGGACACGATATAAAGGACTATTTGGACTCATCCTTTCTTCGACTCTGTATGGAATAGCCACCCGCCGATCCTGGATTTTATTTCGTCCTAGGATTCCTCTATTCCTAAGAAAAACTCTATCCCCAGGCTGCAGTGGCGCATCCGATCACTTCTGGTCAATCCTGGCCTTCCTGATCCCAGCTCTTGCAATTAACGTGGCCATTGTCTCTTCCGTTCTGGCGGCAGAGACCGCAGTAGATCGTGCATCGTACGATTGAATCGTTCGCACTGGCCGTTCCCTTCCGGATGATACGTAGTGGTGCGCGACTTCTTTATTCCATAAACAGAACACAGAGCCTTAACTACATCGCTCTCGAAATGTCTTCCCTGGTCACTATGGATGCGTCTAGGGACACCATACCGTTAAAACCAATTTTTAGTCAAAACCTTCGCTACCGTAGATGCTTTTTGATCTTCTGATGGAATTGCCACAGTGAATTTTCTGAAGGCATCTATCATCGTGAGGACATTTTCACGTCCATCCGAAACCTTCTCTAACAAAGTGAAATCTATTGCAACTAACTGGAGGGGTTTCCCCGCTAAAAGATGACCCATGCTCGGTTTCACTGCCTCGGTTTCACCGTCTTAGCGCCTTTGCCGTACAGCATATTGAACAACTGGCACAATACGAGTTCACATCTTTGCTCATTCCAGGCTAGAATGCTCTCTTTCTCACCAGAGCAAGAGTCCTATCTCTTCCCTGATGTCCACGTCCATCATGAAGAGCTTCCAGAACTGACTGTCTCAAACTGGTTGGCAATGCAAGCTGTAGCGTTCCTTCCCCATTCTCAAAAGACTCAACATATAGAACGTTGTCCATACACACAACCCTTGGAAGCTGGCATTGGTCTCAACAATGAACGGCTTCGAGAAGTCTGGGTAGGCTAACACAAGGGCACTGGTCAACTGCTCCTTCAATCTCTGGAATGCCAGACTACAATCTCGATTCCACTTTTCATGGAAGAGTTGGCTGTCCCGTGGTACCTTTCTCCTGGTACCCTTCTTCGAGTTGGTTGCTTTGCCTATACACTGGTGAACAGGCTTAGCGATATGGGCAAAGGAAAGTACATATTTACGGTAGTACCCTGCCAATCCAAGGAAGGACCGTAGATCGCTCTCACTCTTTGGCTCTTGCCATTCTTGTACCGCCTTTATTTTGTCTGGGTCTGTTGCGACTCCTTCCGCAGACACGATATGTCCCAAGAATTTAACTTCTTGCCTGAACAGGCTACATTTCTGTGGCTTAATCTTGAGTCCAAATGCCCGTAATTTACTGAATACTAGGTCCAACCTCTCCGACATCTCATCCACTGATTTTCCGAAAACTAGAACATCATCCAAGTAGATGAGAATGGAAATTCTCATTTCCCAACACATGATCCATCAGGAGGGAAAATGTTGCTGGAGCATTGCAGAGTCCAATTGGGCATCCTCGTGAACTCATAAAGTCCACTATTTCCCAAACGGAATGCCGTCTTTGGCACATCTCTGGCATCGATGGCACACTGATAATAGCCATGGGCCAGATCCAAAGTACTGAAATATTTTGCTCCAGTGAGGGCTGGTTGTCTTCAGATTTAGTTGCCTATAGTCTATGCATAAACGCAAAGAGTTGTCCTTCTTCCTGACTAGAACAGCCGGTGATGCATAGCAGCTGGTGGATTCTTGGAGGACCCCCAGTTTCAGCCACTTCTGGAGATGTGCCTTAACTTCCTCCCATTGGTTAGGATGAACCCTTCGGTGGGGAACTCTAACTGGCCTATCACCCAAGGTGACTATCTGATGTGGGACAGCATCGCAGTAACCAATGTCATTTTCGTCTTTAGTGAATACATCCTTGTGTTTGACCAACAACATCCTCACCCTCTGAAGTTCCTCATCTGAAAGGTCCAACCTTCCCAAATCCACTGATGGTAAGCCATCAACTCCAGATTCTGTGGACTCAGTCCGCCCATTTACCGACTCAGATATTCTACAATCCTCAGCGCACGCCGACTGAATGATAATATCATTGAGGCCCATTTCAGTGATGAGATTAGGTGGCTCCAAGACATCCACCTCCTGTATAGCTCCTAATACACTCTTAGGTTGAAGCCATATATCTTCCTCATTGAGATGTAATACTTGCACTGGAATTACTCCACCCTGAACACAACTCTGGTCAGCACTGGCAAGAGAGCACACAGTCTGCACTCTTCGTGGCAACCCGCCCGACTCCTGATCGAGTGATTCAACCAATAGTTGGCAGAGCCCAACTGGCTTCACCACGTGAGCCAAGACTGTCACAGCTGACCCTGCCGGTAACATATGTGGCTCCGTCCCTGCCAGTCTCACATGTCGCTGCTTTAAGCTGTCTCCGGGGTTTGTGAGCAATGACAACACACTAGCCCACTGTGGTCCATTTTCATTTACCTTGATTGATTCCAGGTAACGTGGCCCATGTTCTGAGGCTAAAGTGGTCCCGACTCTATGTAGTATGTTGCAGCCAATTATTCCGGGGCGTTCAACTTTCCGCTGTCGTAGGACAGGGTCCACTGGATCCCTTGTCACAAGGAAACTCGTGTCCTTAAAAACCTTCCCCAATACAATCATCTCACATTCTACATTGCCGAGTAGGGCACAGGCAACCCATTTGCAGCCGTGATGGAGATCCATCCTGTAATATACTTCAGTGTCTGTCCACATGGCAGCAGGTGGTTCCTGAAGAATCCCTCGGTGATGGTTGACACTTCCGCTCCGGTGTCCAACAAACAGTTTACCGACTGCCCACTCACCTTCACCTCCACCACTGGACATTTACCGATGGCTTTCTCCATCAACGCTTCCATGTCTGATGGGTCCTTTAGCTCGCCATCCCCTACCTGGACCTGTGCAGAGGTGGCATTTAGTTTCCCGTCTTTACAATCTTCTGGGGACAATTGGGGCTGATATGGTCCACGGATCCACACGTATAACAAATCCGTTTCTCCTCGGCATTGTAGCCATGCTTGGGCTGGCGCCGGGCTTCCCAGCTTCGTGTCTTCCTAACACTGTCCAGCTGTTGTTGCTGTTTTGTTAGAAGGTCTTGCATTCCCTGCAGTCGCTGCTGTTGGGCCTCTAACACCTTCAATATGGCGGCATTACCGTCACCAGTACCAACGACGGTGCTGATTACATCCTGGGAAGCCATCTTCTTGGGAACTTCCTTCCCTAACCAGGAGACTCACCTGTCACGGAACTCCCAGAAAGACATTCCTGGCTGATCCATCTCGAGCCGGCGCATTTCGCGTTGCAGGTGCGGCTCACGCACCCCTGAAGCAAACCGCCCCTTCAGGGTTTCATCCCTCAGTGGGGTCAAGCTAGTCTGCCGCTTGCTCAGTTTCCCAAACAACTTCACTAGGGCGAGTGAATAATCTAACAGCGTCTCGCCTGGCTGCTGAATCCGTGTATAAAAAGCCTTTTGTGCCACTCCCACTGTGTCTACATCGCCGAAGACACTCCTTACAATCTGAAGAGCCTCCTCAGCTGTTCTAGGCTCTCGGAATCTTACCTCTTGTCCAGCTGCGCCACTAAGGTGGTCCATGATCAAGTCCAGCCCCTCTCGATCAGAAAATGGACTGGCCTTCAGGTGGCTCTCAATATCTGAAGCCCAGTCATCCACGTCCGGATCATCTGGCTTCTGGGATCGACCGCATAACTTAGGCATCCGCCGCTCCCTTTGCACATAAATGCGCTGTGGCGGTACGGCTGCAGGTTCCCTGAGTACTGCCTCACCGGTTCGTTCTAATTCTCGCTGCAGATGTGCTTTCTGAGCATTCTACTCAGTGTCCGCTGCAGCCTTCTCCTGCTCTGCTTCTGCTGTTTGAGCCCGGGATTGCTCAAGCTGCAGTCGCAACAACTTAAGCTGCTCTTCCAAGACATCCATGACTACAGGCAGGCAACCCCAAGCACAGAGAAATTAATAATTAGATTTAACAAATGAGCAAATATTTCGGTAGTGACAAGCCTTAATACCAAGCAACGGTCATACGTATAACCAGGAACAACTGCAGGATTACCTTCTCTTACGACACAGTCGATAAAATTAATCCGGGGAGTTAACCGGCACCATGTACGATCACTGCCAAGACCAAACTAGATAACCAAGACCCACCTAATGGCCCAGCTCCAAAGCAGGAGTGAACATTCAAAATATCTCAGCAGTATTCATCGCAACACATGGCCTGTACCATGATACCCAAGCTGCAGGGAAAAGCTGCAAGAAAAACGTTATACATAACACATCATCAAAAGATCACCTGGCCTGTACCAGTTCAAGGATACACCCGCTGCAAGAAAACAAACATTACACATAGTTATTAACAGGCATGACATTTTCAGTAGTGTCCCTGTCACAGTTCAAACGCGTCACTCAGTTCTGTTCGGAACTGGTCCTACTCATGTAGGCACCAAACGAAGTTGTCACCTCGAATGTTCGTCACTTCGGAATCATCATCGACGTCTCACAGTCACTTGCATTACGCAACCCGCAACACAACTTGATGTTAGCAGCATCGATGTTCCTTGCACAGCTATCGGAGCCTCGCATCACTTCTGCTAACGCTGACCAATGGACGTCAAGTTATCTTCATTCTCGTGATGTCATCATTCCTTCCAGCTGGGGTTTATTTTGTTGTCTTCATCCCACTTCTGACACCATTTTGTAACCGGGAATCGCATGAAGACGGGAATGGTGATTTCCTTTATTTTGTATAAAAAAAAAGCTATATAAAAACCCCAACTGGGCACTGCAGGCCTAACAAAAAGTGTTATAATGTGTCTGAGCACGGACTCAGTGCAACCACATCCTGCATTTTACAGGGGTCATCTGCACCAAAAACAGGGTTGTTGTTGTCTTGTTGACAGTGGGATCAAGCCTGGCCCACTGGGACACAGCCCCACCCACCCCACCCCCGACCACGTGTGACCCCTGTCTCTTGGGTAAATTTTATATTTAAGCAACTTAATTATTAGTAACACGAACAGCAACCTACACAGTAAATGCAATTAACCATAAGATAAATATTATGACAATAATAACTAATTAACTAGATTCTCTATAGATTACCCAGGGTGCTGTCATATGGTGGCAAGTAATTGCACCATCAACCCTGTGCTCCTCTGGTATCCTCGCGTGACCTTTGCTGGGTGACCGGTGGGGTGATTGGTGGGGCAATTATAAATTACTAATTGTCCAGTAACCATGCCGGTTACACACACACACACACACACACACACACACACACACACACACACACACACACACACACACACACACACACACACACACCCACACCCACACCCACACCCACACACACACACACACACACACACACACACACACACACACCCACACCCACACCCAAGAACGCTGTGGGTAGGAGTACAGTGGGATAGATGTAGGAGAGCAGTAGGAGAGCTGCAGAAGAACTGTAGTAGAGTAGTTGTAGAATATATGTTGTAATGTTTATGGACTTCGACTAATAAAGCCACATTGTGGTCGAACATGAGTTCTTCTGGCAAAACAATGTGAGTTATTCGTTGTCGCGTCCTGATGGTCCTGGACGAACTATGGATAATGTATTGACGTGACACGATACAGATTGTACAACACGTACGTCGCTTATGTCACAAACCGTGGACGATTTGTCTGAAAAAGGAGCGTACGTTATGTCCAAAAAAGACGATATGTACTAAATTATTATAAATGCCATGGTTATACTTAAAACTCATCGTTGTGGTCATATACATGTATATTATGCCTTCTGGTACCGTATCTCATCTCACCGGACATCCGAATTCATGGCCGCCATTGTTTCAAATGTCAATGTTCATGTCATTCACCAGGTGGCGCCACTATGTCCGCACTGCCCGATTGAGCTTGCGTGCCAATAATAATAGTATATAATTGTGTGCGTGTGTGTGCATGGATGAATGGATGGGTGGTCTGTTGTACAAGGTTGAATAAATAGCTGCCAAGTGTTTGCAATTTGTGTTAATACGTGGAAAAATGGCCACAGATGATCATCACGCAACAGTCACACTACACAGCAAGTAAGACAGACCTCGCATCATGAAGATTTTATTATTTACATAGGGACAACCATATTAGTATGTTTTCAATTTTGAGATGAGTACTTTCTTTAATGTTACAAGACAAGAATGTAAGTATTAGTATTTAGACACATATATTCTATGTAGACATGTTCTGTATTAGTATGTATCCTATCCACATTTAACATTAATGTATTATACAAGTATGACTTTTTTTTTATTGCTTGTATATTTATTAGTCTTTGATATTAGTGTGTTCAATTAGTCTGTGATGTTAGTGTGTTCCATTAAGAGGTCACATGTTGGCATTATATAAGCCTCTGTGGTCGCAGATTCAGTATTTTAATAATGTAGACATTTTTATTTGTCTGATTTCTTTCTTTTTTGGTTGTATTAATTATGACCAAATGTAATGCTATATATGAATAAAATATTATGTATATATAACACAAATTAGGATGAAAGATTGATACTGCAAACATAGTGAACTATACTTAAAATAGTAATGAAACTAGTATAGGTTTGTCTAACATACGTCACGCTATTTGATTTGGACGAATTATACAGCGCGACTACCATCTATAGCGCGCGACGACGATAATACGTAACCTTTAAGCCGCGCAGATATTCCGCTAAGAGTGCGGCACAAATAACTACGGATTTGTGGTCAGTGCGTGAACAGCAAATACAAACTTTAAATAAATTTGTGACAAATCGTCCAAACGTTTTGTAACATAACGCTCCAAATGTATGACATATCGTCTTAGGACATAATTATGTCACAAGTTCAAGTTGTAGTTGTGACATGGGCTGTGGCATACACCCGTCTATCCACCCTCTTTGCGACGGTAATTTCCGGACACACAAACTTGCAGCTTCTGTTGTTGTTGCTCTGTCAATGCCACCGTCTCTAGACCAACAGGTGTTGTCAATATGGGCAACAAGAGGCTAGGTAGAAGGAGGTGTGGGTAGCATGAATCCAGGACAAAAGCCCCCTCGGACAGCCGAGCATGGTACACCTATCCAGTACTGAAGTGAGGAGTTACTCATATGTTGATTGCAACTTGTCAGATAAAAACGCGAACACCGCTGACAGATGATTCACCGAGAGGACAACGTATGACGTACAGTTGATTGAACAGTAGAGGCGCACTATTAAATGTACCATCCATATGCCAAGTGTCAGAATTTACTAGAAGATAAAGGCCACCAGCGGTTGCATAAACAAGCATTCTGTTGAGTGGATCCCACTGTCATAAATGTTCACCATTTTCACCATCAGTGGTAACCCAACCACCATTGATCACCAACTCACGCATTGTCACCGGGTTGACTGGTAAATGTTTGGCCCGCTGGCGACGTAGTGTACGTTTCAGCGAATCTTGGTTGCCCAGTGCTACATGCACCTGTACACGGACATCAGTGGTGGAATCCACCACTTGAATTTTTAACATTAATTTGTCTTAATGTACGAGCTATCCCCGTGGGCCCCCAGCCAAGCCTACAAAATTTCAGCCCCATACATGCGAAACTGATGGAGATACGAGGCAACAGACGGACAAACAGACATATAGAATCACAAACTACTTTATATTTACATGGTAGAATTAAGCCAGGAATAGTGAGCGAGTAAGTGATATATAAAATTAAAAAGTTAATTTCATAAACCTTGGTAATTATGTATCAATTATGGTTTCTCTTTGGCTAGATCTTCTCTTACTCCCACAGATATTTTCCGAGTGTCATGAAGGACCACAAGTCACACAACGTCATCCTGCACTGTGTCCCGTGTCACCAATTGAGCAGTTACTATGACTTGGAGCCTTAGACAGTGTGACACAGTGGTGTGAGGCAGTGGTATGGAGGCTGGCTCCAAAAGTCACCAGGATCTGCAGTTGGTGAAGGTTAGGTCAGCCGCCATGTGAGTAAACCTTATTTACTCATTCATTCAGTCGTATCCTCTTGCATTTTGCTAAAATGACTGAGCCGCATCATGGATGCTTCTGCAGTGGCTCATAAGAGACGGGAGTCCACAGCAGGTTCCCATTTACCTCTGTGGAATCTTTGACTTCCCCTGACATAGACACCCGGTACAAAAGACCTACGGCTTTGAGTGTCTCTTCCAAAAGACACAGGCAACATATAGTGAACGAAATTCCTCAAATTTTGAAATGGCAGCAAGTGTTTTCAAACCCAGGTACCCTCGACCAAAAGTCCAGTGTTATACCACACAGCCACTGCATTCCACATGCCTTACTTACTTGGGCCTGTTTGCTCATTGGGAACATAGGCCATTGCCAAACGTCCTTCATTCATCTTCATTAGTTATTTCCGGGTGACCGCTTAATGCTTGTCCGGGACAAGTAGCTACCAACGTAGGACAAGTACATAATCCTACACACTTGTCCACTGGACAAGTTCATGCCGTTGCAATATAAGACATGTACTGTTCATTTTAATACAAAGACTGAAAGGTATTGACTTGTTGACACCAAAAATAAATAACGTTAGTGGAATCTATAATTATGTTCAATGTCGCACGTATCACCGCTTTCTTTCCGTCATTTGCGACTACTGCCAATGTAATAACGAGGTGGCGCATGTAGTAATTTAGAAACTACCTTACTCACTAGGACAACAACGCTGTTATGTTGAAAACATGCACGCGCTGTCACTGTTCCTCATTTAAATGCCCCATTACATAGCACACTTCTGACATATGCCCGTTTTATGTTTTGATTTTTTAACGTTATTGCTACATGGGAATGCATAAATTAGAATCTAATGTCAGAAACAGATTGCGATTGTAACAAACGCCAACGTCAGAGTAACGGCTTAACGCCACTCGGCTTTGGCGTGATGGAAAAAAGTTATGCGTATTTATATTACTAAGCCCATTTTGTTTTACGTATTAACGCAATGTAGTACAATCATATCACCGCTACATGTTAACGCAAGTATGCTGATAGCTGCAACAGCAACCCTAAGCCCTACACTTGCAAGTATGAATTCGTTTTTGTAATTTTTCAGTCCAGTTGCATTCATAGTATACGTAGGTCATAATGAAAAGAACATTAATTAATGGTTAATTAATTATGTTTTATTAATGCAATAATTTTTTACAGTCGTTTAGTTTGTTGCATATTGTTACCATTTGCATACTGGATTATCATAATTAATATATTATGTGATAAGAAATTTTAGGTGCTAGCAGTATTTGTTCCATGCAGAATATTATAGTTCTTGCTAAATATGCTCTGTTGACAGTGTTGTTATTTATAAACATAAAGAACTCTAAGTGTGCATTGTAATTGAGTTATTTCCTTTCAGTCAGAATATTTAAATTTTGCAGAATTACTTTTTAACATAATAAAGGTTGGTAAATGCTATCATATTTCTTAGAATTATTTACATTTTTTTCCACACTCAAAAAATGCACTAAAACATATTTGTTAGAAACATCATCCTGGATATTATATAGATCCAGGTCACCAGGTGGGTGTTATATCATGCCATAGCAATTCACTGCGTTTGTAGTTTTCAGGTGGGACAAGTATAGTTTTGGTGAGACTTGCAACTTGTCCAACAGGACAAGTGCCTTCTAGTTCTACAAGTTAGTGTAGAGCCCTGTGGGTGTAATCCATCTTTTTAATTTCTAGGCCATCCTATTGTTCCCTTCCATTGGGGGTTATGTTATGTTTAGCGATTGTTTTGGTCATATTCGATGGGGCTTTTCTTTAATCTGTGTATGACCAGTTCACCTGCATATTCTATTATTGATTTTTTCTCTCCTAGTGAGTGAAATGTGAAATGTGAGTAGTTTTTCATGAAAAAACATATTTTGCTAGTACATGTGCTGTCTGACATACATTGTGGTCCCATTGTTATGGCTAACATTTCGTAGAATAGATGCTGGCCGAAATAGCATATTTTTTGTAGCCAGATGGTGAAAACGTCTTAATGCAAGACATCTTTTGAAATAAATGTTGGAAAAATGTTCATGAAATGCTTGTTATTTATGTTTCCTTTGATGTTTTGGAAGCTATGACAACAAAAATCAGTTGTCCAGAGTTGTTTGATATAAATAATTTGATTTAAATCATGATTTAAGTCTTGATTTAAATCATGATTTAAGTATTGATTTAAATCATGATTTAAGTATTGATTTAAATCACTCCAAAAAATAATAGTTTTTTATTTAGCACTTGGTGAATCACATTTCTTGTGATGTGGTTTCATTCTAATTTAGTATCAGTTGATGACGTTTTACACATTTCTGCATACTGAATGCAGTGCAGCCACAAAGACTTGTCTTCAAGAGGCAGCAATTTTTTCAAGTCAAGCCCTGAGATAAAATCCACCTTAAGCAAACAATTGTACTAGTTGTTACCAATTCAATGTGTTGAGTCAAGTGAGACTGTCTGCACCAGTATAGTGTGGTACCAATTTGCAGTTTGGCTAGAGTACACTGAGCCATGGACAGGTTCTAATTCACCCTCTCAACAAACAATTACCACAAAGGTCATTGCCAGCCACAACATGCCTTCTAATAATATTTATGGCCTAAGGAACTACAAGCAGCTGTGGACACTACCTCAATTCAATGAGCCCAACATCAGCTCCAAGTTATCTACTCTGTATAAGCCTGTAGTCTGTTTTAGAGTGTTCATTAAATAATTTTTATCTAAAGTGGTCATTTTGCTAAAGTACTTCTAAAGTTGTTTAATGGTCATATGTCTGAGTATGCATGCAGTTATACAGCACAGAGTTGCTAAGGATTTAAAGTGAATATTCTATGTAAATGTTAGCACTGGTAATAGACCGCTGCATGACAGTTCTGATACAATATTTTTTTTAATGACATTTATGTTGCTGTTTAAGTCAACCTATGTTATAAGTGTATTACCAGTATATATAATGTTGTACAAGTCTAAAATCAGGTGCCCTCTGTTAAGACTCTTTCTGATCTAATGTTATCTAAACACATGGACACTTTAGCTTTGACAGAGACATGGCTATCAGCATCAGATGGTGTGCGGACAAAAGCCCCAAGAGACAAAAGCCCTACAGACATAAGCCCCCAATTGACAAAAGCCCCTCTGGACAAAAGTCCCACAATCTAAATACAGTGCTGTACGTACTTATAATAGGAAATACTCTAATAGACATAAAGTAAGTTACCCTCCTGTCTGTCTGGTCAGCACCACACTGTAAAGTGTATGCCAGTTTGATTTAATTAGTTTTTATGTGCTAATGTTAGTAAGTCATTTGGAGGTTTATTCGATGTATTAAGCCTAGATTAGCAACAGAAAAACAGGTTTCTAAAAGTTTATAGTTGACCCAAGATTGATGGTACTGTTTAGACGCTTCAGCCTTCCCTTTAATCCTGACATTTGCTAAATTGCTCTGACATCGGGAGGTCAACGTAATTGGGAACTGAGAAGGAGCCCTGGGAACCCTGGATTTGGCCCAGCTCCAAGAGTTCAAAAGTTTAACTTGCAAAACTGGACAAGGAAGACTGGCAGACGTCATTGTCCAGTGGTTGAGAGGGTGGGTGGATTTAACAAGTTGACCAGTAGTAAAGCGTATTGGGTATTTAAGCAGTTACAGCGCCTCTAGTGACAGCGTCTGATTTTGGAAAACTGGTAGTATAAATACCCCGGAGGAGGGATTGCAAGGGCCGGCACAAGCTACATTTTAGGCATTCAAATTATCAGTAAGGGTGGTCCTGGCGGGCCATACCTGCTTTAGCATTAGGCTTAAAAATTACCGTTTTAATTTTCTAGACATTAAGTGTCTAAGTGATGTTTACATTCACTACTTTTCTTTACGGTTAACAGTGATATCTACATTCACTGTTATTTAATTGTTATTGTGCGTGATTATATTGCTACTATGTATGTAGCCGTCTGATGTACACGATAAAAATCGCTTCGAACCTGGAGAACAATGCGTTGACTACTCTTCTGTAGTACTCTATGTACTCATTGGTCGAGTGAGTACAAATTCAGTTATAAATCTCGACCTGGCGAGCGCAAAGAAGATGGACAATTAACATACACCTACATCTGTGAGAAATGCCTCCCGGACCATTGCGTAAGGTCCCGAAGAAGATAAGAGAGGGAGGCATGTATCTTACAACCTGTTCATTTATCCAGCACAAACACTATTAACCATAACCAAGTTACCCTCCTGGCTCTAACATGTCTGTGTATGTGGCTTTATCAATATCATTAAGACAAATCGAATCACCAGACAAATCAGCTTGTAATAAAATGTTACATAGACAAAGCTCATAATTGAAAAGCTCCTAACACTGAAGTATAATACTTGAAAGCATGACATTTTGATAAAGGATACTTTGGCCCTGGACAATTGTTGGACACCTGATATATGACATGCCCATTGTGCATTGTTGGTTGTGGTATTTCATCACTGGATATGATGTTTTATTTTGAATAAATTGTTACTTTACAATACAACCATAGTTCACATTCATTCAGATCAGGGCAAACGTCATCAACGGGGTACGGACAAAACTACTCACGGATAAAACCCCTCAAAACATGACTCCTGTGGACATAACCCCTCAGGGATATAACCCCTCACAATCATTATTTTGAATGTTGGAAATAAAGTCAACAAAAAAAGTCACAGGATATAAATTATCATATTTACCTTATACACCTATAAAACTCGTAAACTAACTCACAACTTCTATTCTGGGGACTCTTTTATTGCACAAAATCAAATATGATATATATCAGATAAACTCAGATGAAGAGTATCCATGAAATGCAATCAGTGTTCAAAGTAACCAGTCTCTTGCAAACATTAACTCAAGTCTACTCACAAAATATACAGGCATCGTGTCTCACACACAAATTATACCAATACATTAGTAATGTTCACACATAAACACAAACAGCCTGATTCAAATATCACCTATCCTGTCTCTAAAAGGTTATTCCTCTAAAATTGTGAGGGGTTTTGTCCATGAGGGGTTTCATCCATGAGGGGTTATATCCGTGAGGGGTTATGTCCGTGAGGGGTTATGTCCGTGAGGGGTTATGTCCGTGAGGGGTTATGTCTGTGAGGGGTTATGTCCATCGGGGTCATGTTTTGAGGGATTTTATCCATGACGGGTTATGTCCTACACTCCTATGTTGAAAAAGCAATCACAACTTTTTATTCATATAACATTAATCATATTCAATATGATCCGTCTTGGAATGTTAATATATATAATATTAGATTGAGCTATTTTAAAGAATATTATAAGAGACAGTTGTTAGAAAGTTATGCTAAGTAGATGCATGTGCTATTGATCACTCGATGATGAGTGTAGGATATAACTTTTTCAACATAGAATTAGTCAAGTAGCAATCTAAATGTCTAACAATCTGTATACATAATTAATATCAGTAATACATTGTGCAATCAGTACTTTGTATTTAGATTGTGGGGCTTTTGTCCAGTGGGGCTTTTGCATCAAATACATCAGCCTGTCTTGCTGACATTTGTCCGTATGGCTTTTGTCTATACCAACACCCCCACCATTCAAATAGGGGTAGTGGAGTCGCATTTCTAGTACCTGAAACATATAAAGTAGTTCATACACCTCAATACCAATGCTTTGAGGTAATATGTATTCTTATAAAAAATTCATCTATATCTGCTAATTTTTTATGCATCTACCATCCTCCTACAAGCACAAATATATTTTTATTTTTTTTAAACCACCTTACAATTCCAAAGCAACCTCTACATGTTTGGCGATTTCAATATCCACCTTGGTTTACCAAGTCTAAATACTAGATCATTCATGGATGTCCTTCAAACATATGCATTACATCAACACGTTTCATTTCATGCTCATGTTCATATTCATCGGTTTGACTTGTTTATAACTATATCTACTTACACTAACATCAAGGCAATATTTCCTACTGATAGTTTATCGGATCACCAATGTGTCATTATTGATTTGTTTACAAGTTGGGCCAAGACCAAATTATCACATTTCGACTGATAAATAAAATTAACTTAAGCACACTTCATGATCATCTTGCCAATTCTGATCTTTTGATCCAACCTAAATCTACATTATGCAAGCTTGTTAATCAGTACCATGAAACATTAAGTAAACTCCTGGATAAACATGCCCCAAAACAAATTAAACCACCTTACAATTCCAAGAATATATTTTTATTATGATTTTTTTCAAACCCTGCCATCAAAACAGTGTTGTTATATTATGCGCCAGATGTGCCAATGGTTATTTCGAATAACCTCTGTTGGTTAAAAAATATGTTCAATCTTGTCAAATTACAATTACACGAAGTCATTTGCAGCATAACACCTAAGTCAATTTTTGTTATTCTAGTTTTCCTAGGACTTGAGTTATGCAGCATACAGAGAGCGGACAAAGTCTTTGTCACGAGAGATAAGAATCTATAATGTTTTCCTGTTTCATTATAAAACATATTAAAATTATGCAGGTATATCTGATTAGTAATCAAATCTTTGAAGACAATACGGAAATATAAATTGCTAATTATATAAATGCTGGTTATTACATACAACGAGGCTGCTGAGTTTACATATTAAACAAATTGGTTCTCTATTTTACACGGTTTTTCAGTACAACAGCTTATTAGTTTTAATTGATTACATGTAATATAATGGTAGTAATCAGCTGTTCTACATCGGACATAACTTTAATATAAGTACTTTTACGGTAAATGTTTTACTTTGACAGTTATGCATTAACGGTTTACCTCTATTATCATTGTTATTGTCGCCGGCAAGAAACATTGTTCGTTTGTTTTGGTAATTTTTTAATGAAACATAGTTGTATGCTCTTTATATACTCCATTGTAATAATATGATTATTCAGCATGTGATTATGCAGTTATAACTCCTCTCTTTCTCTGTTAGTGACTATAATATTATAGTAATAGTGTATTATGGTTTTTGGCTAAGCTGTCAGTTGCATCTAGAGTCTAGTCCTAGGCGCCTAGGCTATGTTAATACTAGTGATAGTTGCTGCAGGCCTTTATGCAGGATAACATTTTTGCCAGTCAAAAAAATTCCCTGTGGACATTTGCGAACATGTGCGCAACCCAAACGCACATGCAATCCGAACGCACGTGCATGTTTACAACCTAACCCAAATGCAACCCTACCCGAACGCGCGAGCAAGTTCGCAACCCAAACATGCATGTGGGTGACTGCATGGTGTACTGCTGCACGTTTGAAATGCTATTATATACATACACTGTAGTGTGTGAAACACTTGTCCTGCAAGCATGACACACACATTAAAACATAATGGTCTTATACATAACAGTGACACTTGTATAATCGATACTATTTATTTTCACATAGTCCTACACAACGGCAGGTAAGAAATTTAAGAATTTGTTATGGTTTCGTTTTCATAGAATCATGCAGAACGTTAATATGGCCACCAATGGGAAACGTAACAGTAGGCTGAACCCAGATAGGTACCTTGGCAACGGAAATGTGGTCACCAAACAATGAGTGTGTACTATGGACAGGCTGCACAAAAGGGAGAATTGTTAAATATGGAGTTATTAATTGCCGACTCAGATGTGGGTACAGTCGTGCAGTGACCAGTGCATAGGCTCAGTTACATGCTTCAACACAGAATCACACAGTCATGTTGACCCAGGCTTAGATGCTAGTCATCTGTGCCATAACAGCCTGTGTGTGAAAGAAAGCCATATATCTATGGAGCCACACTCTGTAAATAACAATAGGCAATATTGTATGGCTCAAAACATTTGCTTTGGTCACGGGGAATACCCCCAGTGCCTATTAGAGTTGAAATAAAAAATATGGTAAAAACTTTCATTTTTTAGTGTTATGTAGATTGAACTGTTTCGAATCATCGCCTTAATCACTGATGTGCATCAACGTCAGTTAGCCATCATAACTGGTGTAACATCGTGTGTGTTGGTCTTGGTATCAATGTGTTCGCATGAATGTCAGCAGTATGTCGTGTGTCATGATCTCTAGGTCTTCATATGGTTGTGTTCGCAGGGATGTCAGTAGGTAGATAGTAGACGCTGCATGAAATACAGAATGTTACATTATTAGAATGTTGTGTGTGAACAGTTCTTGTGTCTTTACTCTCTGCTGGCATAGTTGTGGTCAGCAGATGTCCGTGATCTTAGTGAATATGGGTGATTTGCAGGTGGCTTTCCACCGGCATGTGACATTTTGACCTTGACTGCGAAGCATGGCTCCTACTTTGCACAGCTTATTCTCTACATCAAAACCTACAATCTGGTGTTGATCTGTCTGCCACTCTATGGCAGCTCCGATCGCTTGCGATGCAGCCTGCCTGACTCTGTAACTGTTCTTATGTGCTGTTGCGTTATACCTCACATCCATGCTTATGTTGATCGGGAAATTCTCTGGCAGACCACGCAGAATGTTAATTTCTTTTGATTGCTCTCTTTTCTGCTTCATATCATCCATTGTCGGTTGGGCAGTGACAGTGGCAACCCTGTCTGCATTTCTCTGCAATCCACATCGGCTTGGAGGGGGTGTGTTCATTGCAGCCAGAATGTGACGCATCTTTGTGATTCCTATAGTCGAATCCTGAATTCCAACATGGAGTGCCACATTCGATGTAGCTGGTTTTTGACCGCAACTGCCAATGCATGTCTACTTCAGTGTACAATTTGTACATGCCTGACTGATATTCACAGTGCATGGAGACATTGTAATGACATTTTCCAGCATAAACCAATTTGTCTTTCATCATGTACATCCAACTGTGGTGATGTGCATGTCGTGTTTTTTTCGCATGCTGTGAAACACTCATTCCATATTGCCACATTCTTCTGCATGTTTAGCAGACACATCTCAGAAACTCCATCAGTCTCTTCTGTCTGAAGGTATCTGTCTGTTAAGTCAGGGAATTGACCGGGCTGTAGTTGTAGAATCTTGCATATTTATGTATATATATTTGTGTGTATATATATATCATGTCGTCATTACCGTGATATTACAAAAAGTAACCATCAGAATTGGATAATTGTTTTTGTGGAACAAAACTAACACACACGGTTACATTTGCTTCTCTGGGTTGACGATAATGACATTGGAATTGTGTACAGCTTGGTGAAGTTGACGTTTGTTTTTTGGTCAATTTTCCTAAAGTTTGCTTCATTATTTGAAAATCATATAATTGTACCACAGCAATTCTAACAGCCTATTTCATTCACAAATTCAACGGTTGTTGAGATATACGCCCTACTCATTTTGCTACAAGTTACGCGCGTCATAAAGCACAATTAGTGACCATCTTACGGTAAACCAGTTGTCAAAAAATTTTGCCCGTATGAAACTTCGCACTGCCCGTATAAACTAAACCTTAAGCTTAACAGGGTGTTTCTTACTGGGAAAAGTTGCTGTCTGTTGTCTTTTTTTGGGTATCATAGTCATGGTTATTGGAGAATGGGGGTGTGCTATGTGTAGGAATGGCAAGGGGAGTAATCAATCAGAAAAAACTAAGTATTTAAAAAAATAATGGAACATTGAAATACTTCAGGAAAGTTTCATTTTGTTAACTACAAATAAATTAGTTTTCACAGTATATATTGAAAAGTACACAGATGTACTCATAACTTCTGAGTACATTGAGTATGAGTACGAGTACCTGACACATAAGGTATATGAGTACGAGTATTTTCAAAAAATTACTCGAGTACACGAGTACTGAGTACTTCCGCCCCAGGTCTGGCCGAGGACATGTTGCATATGTGGCATGTTGATAATCTCCATGGCATAGGCTTAGTGTAGCAAAACCTCGCCCATGTGCTTAGACTAGTTATTGTTGTTGCTCTCCTCTTTTTTCTTTTTCCCTGTAGTCCGGGTGAGGCTGGCACCGATACTGGTTGATGATTTATTTTCCCCCTTCTTCAAAACTAGTCCCGTTTTACTACCATCTCCACTCCCCTCTATCCCTCGCCCTCATTCTCCATTCCCATCCCACTAAATCTGTCTTCATGCAGTCCTCCCATCTCAGTCTCTGTCTTCTTCTCCTTCTACCCTCCACTCCCTTCTACCCTCCACTTTTCAGATTCACATTTTGTAATACAAAATGCCTGATGAATAATGTACACTAAGTAGTTGTCAGGCACCAAGGCTATGCACAGTTTATCTTGCCGGTTATTCTATGTCTAATATGTCAACAAAACATTGGTACCCACTTGAATGAAATTACGTACATTTGTGATTGTCCAAGAAATGCAAGACATTTAAGTGTGGCCCTACTTCATGTTCATGCTTGGATAAATTATGGTGGGAAAGAATTGGCCCATTGAACTGTAGCAAATTGAAAAAAGTTACATCATAATATGAACAAACACGTAAATGATCATCTAAAGATGTGGAAAGAAGAACGGTTATGGAAGAATGGTTGTTTTAAGTTAAAATGCAATCATTGTTGTAACAACACTGGAAACTTCAGTGAGTCACTACTGTCCCATCAGTGCACACAGATAAGCATCAGTCCAATCTGCTCTGGTGTTGTGTGTTGTGTATTGCCCTGCCTCATTGACACATCCATTGTCTCATTGTTAAACATAATGCCTCCAAGTGGGTTGTAATGTAAAACCCTCCCAGTCTGGCAGTAATATACCAGCCCTCCTGTTGTGAATTGTGCCTGTGGACAGATGTTCATATGACTATGTCAGGCAGAAAACCAGCATTTGACCAAAAAAATATCCAGAAAGCAACTGGTAATCAAAGTGAATAATATTTGATATACTGTATAAACTTTAACTACAGTATAGAATATAAACAGTATAAACATTATCAATTATGGGTATTCACTACATATTTAGGAAATAAATTATTTGATTGTACTATGGACAACCCATTACATGCATGCACATTGCTACCATCCAACGTCAATTTGATGGGCACATCACTAAATGGAAAGTAGGCCACTGTAACATGGGGCATGAAATATGCAAATAAAATAGTTATTTAATGAAAGGTTAAGGTATGTTACAGATACAACTAAATATTTGTCTATGTTGATATACATGTAGGAATAGTGTGTGGAAATAAAGCTACATAAAAAAAATAATGAAAATAAAGTCCAAAATTTGCCTAAGAAAGTCACAGAGAAATATAGTAACAACATTGTGTTATTCAAATACCATATATTAAATACAAAGGTACATTCTTGCACATTTTCACTGATACTTGAGCACAATACAGTTTGATGATTAAAAAAAATTACATTTTGACACAATATTAAGTGATAATATTAATTGATTAAATAAACATATCACTGGAGCAGTCAACCCACTCTAGCTTAGACAGGGGGTTTAGCTGGCTTAGACAAGTGGTTGAGTCAGCTCTAAAAGTGGCTTCTCAAGTGTCACTAACAAAAAAGTAAAGGTGACCAAACCCTTTGGTGATCTGTAATCATGTTTATTTATTGTTTGTTTTGTTTTAGTATTTCAACTTGTATTATAAGTGCAAAGAACTAGATATATAAATGAACAGGCTTTTGCTGATGAAATGAATGATTTTTACAGACATTTTGATACTCAGGACTCTTCCAGTAGATGTGATTGTGTGCTCAGCAATGTGTTTGTCAGTAATGCCGATAGGCTTGAAATTGATGTAGATGTTGTTACCAAAGTCTTCCAACATGTATGTAGTAGAAAAGCAACTGGTCCTGATGGCATTCCAGCTTTTTTATTTAAAACATTTGCTGAGGAGCTGGCACCAGCTTGGTGCCCCATATTCCAACTTTCGGTCGATAGCCACAGGGTACCAATACTCTGGAAAACCTCATATATTACTCCTGTACTAAAGATTATTTGCCCAAAAGAAAACAATGATTACAGACTTGTTGCACTTACATCAATTGTCATGAAATGTTTGGAACGCTTAGTGGCTTGTAAGCTGAGGTTAGGCGTTCAGGACTATCTTGACCCATTCCAATTTTCCTACAGGCAGGGCAGAGGAACAGACGATGCTATCAACACTGTTGTCCATTTACCGGTAATTTTGAAACACTTAGACAAGGCCAAGGCTTATGCTAGACTACTGTTTATAGACTTTAGCTCGGCGTTCAACCTTATCCAACCTCACACCCTGCTCACTAAACTGAAACAAATGAATGTCAATCCATATATCACCAAGTGGTATCATTCTTTTCTAACAGACAGAGTGCAGCTTGTTAAAGTAAATCAGACTCTTTCCCAAACTGTGGTAACAAATACTGGTGCACCCCAAGATTGTGTCAGTTCGCCGATTTTGTACATTCTGCATACAAATGACTGTACCAGCAGCAGTACTAACAACTACATAATCAAATTTTCTGATGACTCGGCTATTCTTAGTCTGTTACATGCTGATTCTGACACCAGTATGTACACTTCTGAAATTGAAAGCTTTGTACATTGGTGTGACAACAACCGCCTCAAACTCAATGTTAGTATCACTCAATAGATGATTTTTATGCTAAATGTATTGTTGCCGATCACTTGCCTACCTAGGTGTCCATCTTGATAACAAACTTAGCAGGAATGTCCATGTTCACAGTGTGTGCTCCAAAGTCCACCAGCGGTGGAGTTGGCAGCTGGATCATGCTTATGAAACATAACAGTTAAAACTTATCTATTGCAGCTTCCCAGTGTATCAGGCACGAAATTTCCTCGCAGCAATTGAAGAAGCACAAAGATTTGCCACTGAAGACAAACAGCAAAGGGCACACTGTGTAAGCATAGCTTGTATACATTGTTGTTAGACACAACAATAATGACATTCCATTACAGCACAAATAGCGATTATGTTTCTACTTAGCCCCTTGGGGTAGATAGTATTTTGTAAAGAAGACTACATTGTGATTAAAACAATGTTTCAGATGGCTGTTTACACAAAGAAAGAAACATCATTCACATATGTTAATATTTCCAAAGGGAGGTTTATTGCGTTACAATACACTACCAGTAATACAGTGCAAAATAAAACAGCATGTGTATATCATGTTATGCATATGCATTCATATCCAGTATTTTCAATAACATTACATTTGTGTTAAATCATTTAGCTATTTGGGTTGAAACAGTACATTGCACCAGCATGTGGAATGGAGAATGTCTTGAAAATGCCATCCTGCCTAACAAGAGTTATTAATTGTCGTATAACACATCATTAAATTTGTTTGTTAATTTACAGTTACCACAAGGTATTCAACAAGAGGGAAAAACTGGACAATTGTGCCAGAGCGGCAACCGAAACATTATGAGTACATTGTCAGCCTGCAGGACACAATCATCTGTGCCTGCATAGAGGATGAATTGCCCAAAGCCAGGAAGCATGGCATCAAGCCTGACAATCCCAGAAACATTGCACCCAAAGTCACAACAGTCCCTGCTCCACCAACATCTGAGCTAGTTGCCAGGCATCGTAGTCGATTTAGAAAGACTTAACCGTGTCGTTGACATTAGTTCCCAATATAACGCAGAGAAGCAAGGTAGGAACAGGTAACCAATGTGCCATTTAACCTGTGTATTTGTTGTGTAATATAAAACAATTCAAAAGTAAACAAATTTCTGAAAGCAATGTGGTTAGAAAACTGTCATGGGTAACTTTATAATGTGTCTGGATAATTTTTCACAAAGCGTATGAGTGTGCATTCATGTTTAACAAGTAATGACTTGACCTAATCTATGAACTTTGAACCCAGTGTATTGTCCATTTTCACTTGGAAATGTCTGTCTAATTTGCCACACACAACAGCTTGGTATAACACGGCGGTTACATGTTCCCAGCTTGCCATGTCGCCACAGAACAAACTGGTGGTATGCGTAATGCCGCATGGCATCATTGTCCCCTCGTGCTAGCATACCAAACACGTCAGCTCTGTAACGTCCCACCATTGTCAATACTGTAGGGTCGAGTACCAGTAAATCCATTTCCTGTAGAAAATATATATCATTAAATTTTAGGCATTTTAACTGTACTGTTTGCATAAAATGACAGGTGATTATGCATGTGTGGTTACATGAATACATACATATATACATAATAATTGTACTGCCACAAGATGCCATGTATATTATATTATGAGAATATTATATTCATTGTAGGTCTGATTTGTTATAACAGTTGCAAATAATGTTGATATGAAAGTAGGATATAGGTCAAACACTCAACAGCATATACTGTGCCAGAGATATAATGCTACTAGACAGGGTCAGAGTCATTAAGAGTGTTCATTGTGATCAGTATAATGTGTTTGTTATAATTTGTATTATCATCTTGTCATGAGGTATGTGTATAATTTACAATTCTTCGTTATCATTTTCATTACCAATCACATATAAAACCATGTTGCAGCATGGAAAACTTTGTAGCAGACATGACTGCTTAACAAAACGCAAACAAAGAAAGAGTGATGCTTGACAGTTGTCTGCTGATGTAACACAGTCTGGTTATCCCATACTGTTCTTTTGTTGCTTCACGGACAGCTGATTATATTTGTTCAGTAGTTCTTAATGAGATCAGTTGGTTAGAGCTACTGATGAACATTCTGTAAGAAAGTTGGTGTAATAAGGTGTTTGTGTTTGTTCAAGCATTGTCCAGCATGAAAGGGCAGGGAGCTGCAATGATTGATTTAGATTTAATGATACAAATGTTGAAGACAATCTGCTTAGTGCTGGTCAGTAGTCATGTTGGTCCACTGCTGTAAGTGTGTAACCCTTATCCATTACTTGATCACCAGTGAGTGAATGGCTTCAATGGCAAGCCTGTGGAACATGTCCTCATAGACTTGTGTACAAAAAGTTGTGTAGGGAATTTAATTAAAAGTATGCTTCAAAGTAGGTTACATAGGAAATTTGAGGCATTCAGCAGTGACTGACTGTCAGTGTCTCCTATTATGTATACTCCACAGTGAAACTCATTGAGAGCCATGATTGCCGGGGGGGGGGGCATCATAAAGCCTAGAGAAACTCATGGAATCTGCTATTTCCTCCTAAATGGTGACAACATAATTAAATAACCTGATAGCATGATGATCATTATTTTTCCTCACCTTATCATTACGTGAATTTTAAATCGATTATTTTCGTTATAATTATGTAATTAACACAATAATTATAATTTCTTTATCATTAACTTCAGAAAATTATGTTCACTACAGTACACAAGTAATTGGGGTGGCAGAAAGTGCGAGTTTGGTCGGAAAAATTGGTGAGAGGATAAATCTAAAAAAATGGTGGGAGGTGATAGATTGGATAGGAGATTGACTCTAAAAAATGGTGGGAGTTTGGGTAAAAGGTTGGACCCACAAACAGATTCTGGTGCTTTTCAACGTGAAATGATGGTGTGCAGGTACATCTGGATTCAAAATGAGTAAACTTATTTTTTTGCGGTTTGCTACTACATTTTGTTGCTAGTACATTTAAAATGATTTTGGCTTGAAAGCAGGTTGTAAAAATGCTGAAAAAGCCAAAGTGGTACACGTACATGACACACAGGTATTGCTGCTGTTGCAAAGGGTTGCAGGGATACTATATGCACTTATTATTGTCTATAATATTTGGCTCGGAACTTTAAATGTTGATCAATACATGAAATCATCACCATTGATGTTGTATGTATATTATAATAAAAAATTGTTTTCATTGTTTGTAAACTGTGTGACAACTATTCTACAGATTGTTTCCTGTATTTTTTTGCATCATTATATTGACTAATAATATTACTACCTATCATTGAGTGATTGGGGCTGTACTTATATGCATTATATTATCAAATGTGCTTTTGTCATCTACGTGACATACAGATGTCATGTAGTGTTGTTAAAATAACAAATTAATGTCATGCAGGGGTCCACATCATGTAAATGATCTCCATCTCCCTTAACCTTTGTACAATACAGACAGCTTAAGTTAAGTCAATGTAATCTGGCTACATCTATCGTGTAGATATTTATCAAAAAGGTGTCATGTAGATGAGACAAAGTTCATATTTATTTTTGTGACACTCGCGTAATGGTCGTGTAATAAATAATACCATTGGACTATAATAGCCAGTTAACGTGTTTAATTTACATTCCATCACTGAATGTATATCCTATACAATACATACATGTAGAATTTCATAATCACCAAAACAAAGAAAATAAATAATAACCAACGCCTCGCTACACTGCGAGTATAACTCAAATTAAAATTAAATAACAATGAAAACGATTCACATTATCGCTCGAACGCAGTTCACATATCGCTTAATAACGATTCACCTATCACTTGAACATCGTCCACACACTACTTGTGTCACTGGTTCCCAGACAGTCAATCTTTTCCTGTCGCTCAACCGACCATGCCCTCACACGACGCTCCAGCTCACCCTCTGCTGCGTATATGTCTTGGCTATACAGCCCACGCTGGTTGCCAGTCGTTATATCCCAAGCTGGTTGCCGGTCGACTCTGTCTCTGATGAGTTGGAATCCCCTCAGCCATCAACGTCAACAGTGACAACCCCCACCTCAGCAACCAAGCGGAAGTTCAGCTATCGACAGGGACTTCCACTGCGCGAGAGAATGAGTGCTGCTGATCGACGCCGACAACCCGTTGAGACATCGTTTGTACGTTGTTGTATGATGTCAACGCTTGTGAAAGGACTGCTTTGCCTTGAATGTAGTGCGCCTACATTGAAGATACGTGCCATCGATCGGCGCCTCGGCCTCATGTGTATGTACGAGACCTACTGTACGACATGCGGAGTTGTGTTGAACTCGACGCTGTCATCCGATCGCACTGACAAGGAGAGGGCAGGGAATGTTCCGTTCGTTGTTGTGGGCCATGCGGGTCTTGTGAAACTGTGTCGTTTCATGGCTGAGGCATCAACGAAAACTGCATGACATGCTCGCAGGATTGCTCGTGCGGCAGCGGCCGAGGCTTCAACCAGGGACTATGCTGCTGGAGAATTGTAGGGCATGCTCAAGGAGTCATAGTGTTTTGTCTGTGTGTGGCTACATAGAAACGTGTTAGAGCAGTGGATGACGGACCAATACTTTTTGTGTGATTTTGTCAAATTTTTTTATAAATGTTTCCAACCATCGAAATGATTAATATTATACACTATTAGAAAGAGCATGAACTGGAGAAGCTCTCTGTGTAATATTGGTCCTGTAGCTCTACTTTTGGCAGTCAATTTAAATGTGTGTTAGTGTGGTGGCAGTGATGATGGACACATATTTATGGTGTGGTTGTGTCGGAATTTTGTTTATTCATGCTTTCGGCCAGCCAAATGATGAACAGTATACACCATTAGAAAGAGCATGAACTTGAGAATATCTGTGTGAAATTTTAGTACCGTAGCTCTATTGTTTGCATGTGAAATTTTTTATTGAAATGTCTACAAACTTTGAAGCTGTTTTTCTCAATAAAATGTTTTTGACCGACAAGACATCTCTTGTTTGGTAGAACTCGGCTATTTGTCAACAGAATCATTTGAAATTTTCAGAATATCATCCCAACATATAGATTGCATAATACTATGACTTTTATGGAAAATTTGGCTTTTTGATATGTTACCAAAATTGAAAATATCATATAAATTTTTTTTGGAAACCCAAACAAAATCCAACTGTCACAATTTGCATATGTATGTAATCAATCAATGTGCCAAGTTAGAACAAATTTGGTCAAGCCATTGTCCAGATGTACCAATCACGGTGAATCAGCTGAAATCCAAAATGGACGCCACCCACACCGCCACCTGGTGGTAAAAAAAATATGTAATTAATTTGTAAAATGTTGTTTATATGTCACTAACATTGTCCTGAAATTTCAATAAGCTGGGTTGAAAAATAAAGAAATAAAATAGAATCGACCAGAGCACGGTGCCTTAAAAGTAGTCTCTACAGTTTGCCACATACCATAAATAATGCACCTGATTTATTTTAAAATAAGATCACCACTCATGGTTTACATGGCTTTGCAATTTATATCAAACGTTATTATTTGCAAACACATATTGAACAATGTATATTCGGAAACTGTTATATCTGCCAACATGAATGGATATATCATTGTACCTCCTCGGTTACAAATTACTCAATGTTAGATCGATTACATGTATTTTTTTTTTGTAGTATTGATGCACTAATATAACTAGGGAGTATTTGTTTTATAAAATAGAAATAATTGTTGAAATTAATTAACAGGGTGACTCCTACGGCAGCGATTAAATTTAGTCTTAGTAGGAGTCTCTCGTCCCCTATTAACTTTCATTTTCATACTGTAATAATATTGTTATCACTTCCTTTTTTCCTGCTTACTTAACATTAATATATTGTATGGTTTCTGTGTTGAATATTTTTGTTTTGTTGTATCTTTGGGACGATTAAGCATTTCCTGTTCCAGTTCATTGGAACATTCTGGAATATGACGCCAGACTGTAGTGTTTCTACGCACTTCTTGTAGTGCTTAACAAAACGTACTACACATCCAACACGCTTTTGTTTGTAAGTTGTGTGAACAAGAAGAAGATTCTTAAATGTGAAACAGTAAATTTGGCCTTTGTTTGACGGTGGCAATTTCAGGTAAGGAGTATTTGTTATGCTCAGAATGCAGTGTATCTGCCGGTGAATATCACTACGCACAAGCATAGGCCTATATAAACATATCCCGCACTATTTCTTTCTTTCTGCTGGTTGCTTTCAAGAAGCACGTGTACAAAAAAGGTTGAGCTGCTACAAGTACGTACTAATTACTACGTATTTAGCCTATGACATAGTTATATATTGTGTAGGTGCTAAGTTTTTAATGTGTACATTTCTGGATGCTAAGTTGTTGTAACATCAGTTACAGTGTGGGAATGGTGGTCTACAGCGTAAAACGCTTTGAGCGGTCCTGAGGACTGCTCTATGCAAGAACATAAGAACAAAGAAAATCGATCGACTTCGCGTCGCGCTTTCACAACCGTTTAGTTTCTATAGTTAGTAACATAAATATATTTTCGTTTAATGTTTGGTGACATCAGCGTTCCGGGATCTACTGACGAATCGTGCGTGGGGCTTTTACAGTGACTACCACATATGTTGGAGAAAAAATTGTGCTCTCATACCTAGGGTATTGCCGTTGTGGCTCAGAGCATACGATGAGACATCGCTGGAATTACCCTTCCAAGCCACATTATACGAGATACTATCGGTTAATAATGAAACTGATTACACTTTTATGACTTACCAACGAAGATGTCTCCTTCCTCCACTTCGTCACTACATACTACATGGGACGCCGTGGCGGACAAAAAGGTAAAGAAACGGCGAAACATGTTGACTGTTTGTTGAAACGGCACGATTACTAGTTGAAATGGCGCACAGTGCGTTTAATATACGCATATGGTAGAGAGCGCTGTCTTACAGAACGTGGACTTCCTGCTCAAGTGGTTGAGAGCAACGCTTGACGAAAAAACTAGTTAACACATAAATTAAAACATTTTAGTCACTGCTATTTCCCCATTAAAATTAAAATTTACAAACTGAAAAATGGCACGTTCAGTAATTAGGACAGGTACTTTTAGTGCATGCGCCCAGAAAAAGTGTAGCTAGATCTGAGCCAGTGCCAGTCAGCATCTCAAAATGAGAAACTACTAATTAAATTATTCTTGAGGAATTTTCACATTACACTTAATTACATTAACATAAGAATATACCATAGGAATTTTGGCTAAGACATTACACATATTGTAAGACCTCCAATTTCATAACCCTAGAACAGGGAATCGAAGGGAGTTCACTGTGAGAGAGGGTACGTGTGCGTGCGTGCGTGCTTGTTTGTAAGCGCGTGCACATACATATGTAAGTTTGTACGTGTGTATGTAAATATATACATATGTATGTACGCAGGTTTCGAGACCCTTTGTCTGCTACGGCGACCCATATACTAACGTGTTCTGGGAAATTGTATGCGGCCAACATTTCTGAGAAATAGCGGTGTTGATATTTAAATGAAGTTTCACTATGCTGATCTAGTTATAGGTGAGCGTGTTCATGTGTGTGCACTGTGCTAAACGTTTTATCTACACATGTTAACATTCTTCTTATTTGCTCCCGTTCCACCTTATTAACGTAGGAGTCTTGTTGTCAGCGCGTTTAGGGTGGATTCATACTGGGAACAAAGTCAGTGGCGACACTTTCAATGGTTAATAGGTCGCTGTTTTCTATAAAACAGACAACTGTTCTACCACAATATTATAATTAGGGTTTATGGAAACATAAAAATGTATACATAAATAAAATATAGAACACTGTGAAAATCATGCAGTGTGACATTTGGACACATTTTGCTTCTTACTATGAAACGTAAAACTTCATCAGACAGAGTTCCCGAGTTGAAAGTGTCGCCACTGACTTTGTTCCCAGTATGAATCCACCCTAAACGCGCTGGAACAAATCAGAAGGAATGTTAACATATGCAGATAAAAAGTTTAGCACAGTGCACACACATGAACACGCTCACGCACGCGCGTTCACACGCTTTTGTACGGCTATAATTAGATCAGCATAATAAAACTTAATTTAAATAACAACAGCACTATTTCTCAGAAATATTGGCTGCATACAATTTCCTAGAACACGTTAGTATATGGGTCGCCGTAGCAGACAAAAGGGAGACGAAACCTGCGTGCATACATACGTATATATTTACATACATACGTACAAACTTACAGATGTACTTGCACGCGCGCACAAACAAGCACGCACACACATGCACCCTCTCTCACAGTGAACTCAGGGAGGTACCTGGACTGGTGGATTCCCTGTTCTAGGGTTAGGGAATTGGAGGTCTTACAATATGCGTAATGTCTTAGCCAAAATTCCTATGGTATATTCTTATGTTAATGTAATTAAGTGTAATGTGAAAATTCCTCAAGAATAACTTAATTAGTAGTTTCTCATTTTGAGATGCTGACTGGCACTCGCTCAGATCTAGCTACACTTTTTCTGGGCGCATGCACTAAAAGTATCTGTCCTAATTACTGAACGTGCCATTTTTTAGTTTTAAATTTGTAAGCATTCAGGCATGGGGAAATAGCAATGGTTAAAGCGTTTTAATTTATGTGGTAACTAGTTTTTTGGTTAAGCGTCGCTCTCAACCACTTGCGCAGGAAGTTAACGTTCTGTAAGACAGCGCTCTCTATCACATGCATAGATTAAACGCACTGTGCGCCATTTCCAGGGCTGCCAACCATTACGATTTCTGCAGAATCATTACGATTTTCTGTCTTTCATTACGCCATTACGCCCATACTCTGAAATATTACGATAAATCGTCAATTTTCCCAGTAATAATTTCGCTCGGACCATATCCACCGTTTTACCACCCCCACGAACGCCGTAATCATGCGAGTTGGACTCGTCCAGCCAGCGGCGCATGCGCACAGACGTTTATTTTGCGCGGGATAGCGATAGCAGCTGATGAAACAACGCCATTGTTTCATTATTGTTTGTAGAGATGCCGAAAAAGCGAGAAATCTCCATCAAAGCAAAAGGAACAACGTGTTTTCAGCAGAAACATTCTTGTGCCTTTCTGGCTACAGCTAAAAGTGCCACATATCAAAACCTTCAAGACAAATAAACATTCACAAGTGACTTTAATGAGACAGAACTGAAATATAATGTGTTATTTTGAATCTAATCTGGAAATGTTGATTGTGTTACAATATTATTATTATATACCTGAAATAAAATTTATTTGGAAAGTATAATCTGGAAACGTTGATGATGTACATATAATATACTTGAAATAAAAGTTTTTTTTAACAGTTTGGGAACACAATCTGTAATTATATCACATTCCTATGATGTTTGGATATTATTAAACATGAAAAACTATCGAAATATATATATGGGCCATAGGCCGCGATTCGAGCGAAAATCATTACTCTTTCCCATTTTCAAATGTTGGCAGCTATGCATTTCAACTAGTAATCGTGCCGTTTCAACAAGCAGTCGACATGTTTCGACGTTTCTTCACCTTTTTGTCCGCCACTGCACCCCATTTAGTGTGTAGTGACGAAGTGTGGGAAGGAGAAATCTTCGTTGGTAAGTCATACAAATGTAATCAGTATTCATTATTAACCGATAGTATCTCGTATAAAGTGGCTTGGAAGGGTAATTCCAGCGATGTCTGTATGGTCTGAGCCACAACGGCAATACCCTAGGTATGAGAGCACAATTTTTCTCCAACATATTTGGTAGTCACTGTAAATGCCGCACGCACGATTTGTCGGTAGATCCCGGAATGTTAAATGTCAAACGAAAATATATTTATGTTACTAAATATTGAAACTATCGACATCAATGTTAATAACAATACATATTCAGCTGTATATAAACACAAACCGAATATATACACATACCGAACACCACGCACGCACGCACGCACGCACGCATATACATATTGCACACACACGCACGCGCGCATGCGCACACAGACACACACACACTGCACGCACATGCACAAACACGCACACGCCCACACAACCACCCACGCACAAACCCACCCACGCACGCACGCACAAACACACGAAAAAAACAATTGCGGTCTCACTCCAATCAGTTTGTTTACATGATTTGGAATACAGGTCAATTCTCAATTCTGCTCAGAAATCGTTCAGATTATCACGGCTTGCTCTATTTTTGTGGGTTTACTGAAACATGCCATATACCCAATATATTTACCTGTGAAATCATCGTATATTTGCAAATATTCGAAAACCAGACATTGTTAGTCATTGTTAATCCGTGAGCGAAAAGTTCTTCCGCCATCAGTCCACGTGTCTGCCATAAATCCGACAGGGTGCGCCACCACGGAATGTTAAGTTCTGGGATGTTCGTAGGTTGGCAGCACTGAAGAAAAAGAAGCATACTTTTAATAATAAGCCTGTGTGTAAGATAATTAACGGTGTTATAGTTTGGAATTATTTTAACACAAGACACGACACAATGTATATTACATAATGATGCTAATATATAACATGTTACATCATGTTAGCCCCAGAAGGGGCTGTATGCATTAATGAACTGAAGGCTGAGGAACATGCATCACATTCACGAATACTTTTCTACACGTGCACACTAGTTTCGTGTTTTATTGCTAAGATATTATATCCCTGTTGTTCACTTATATTGTTACATAGGGTTTCGCTCTGCTTTGCATTTATTGTAAAGAATTACAATAAATTTGAATTGTCTTGATAAGTGGATATATTGCTATTTATAGAGACGTGTGTGAATTGTTACTTTGATTAAATAGCCAGGTCGTATTTGGGAGGGACACAAATTTGCTAACACCCTAACAATTTGCTAACACCCTAACAAATATAGGAACATTTATATACAAATATATTTTCATTTGGTGAGCGAATTTTCCTAGACTTTGACGCTTGTGAAGTAGTATTATCTACAGTATGGCGCGGCTCATATAATTAAGATGTTGTGTGTTCAACAAAGTTTTCCTAGTAAGCCACTGGCGTGATATTCTTAATACTCTTATTTGTAGTTGTAAATGTTTTGGTAACTCTTATAAGTGCATTTGTCCAAAACCATGACTTTTGTTTCGCTTTAATGTTTTTTTATTTGCATCAATCAATTAATACGCTCTTGTTTTGAAGGATTTCGTTGCCAAATGGATTCGGCCGCATTAGGAATAATCGGCGGTGTTGTCGCCTGTGTCGGGGGTACTGTCACCTTGCTCTTGGGTAATGTTCTCATACACTTAATATCTGAAACATTAAGCGATTTTAGCATAGCTGTTTTTACAATGTCGAAACTTGGGGCTAGTGGTGGCATGGATAAATAACATTTATATGTGGCGTTAGAATTGGATTTACTGACAGGTAACGTGTGTATTGAAAAGTTAATGTAAGTGTACTTGAATAGGAAAACAGGTTATACATATACAATGAGAGAACACCAGAAATGTATGCAGTTGTTTCTGGCGTGAAAAGTCACAATGCCTTCGGTCTAATTTTAAACTATGCTTAAAGAGAATTATTGAAATTATTAAGGTTGCTTGCAGTATTCTAAGCGAGGATTACATATTGTTTTACATACAATTATAATTAATTGTTAGTAAACGTTTACAAAAAAAATATTCATAGACTTGTGTAAAGGGAATTGGACAGATAGGGAAAAGTGAAGAAGAACTTCCATAGGACTAGGGGGGTCAAATGAAAGCACTGGAGACATTGTTATCCAGATAGTATGTTAATATGGCGGGAGAATAACAATGCCTGTGATATCTTTGTTACAGCAATCATGCAATGGAAGGAATCACATAAAAATAATGTCAAAGAGAAGAAATTGAAAGGTACTACCACAATTGCTTTGTTTGCACTTCAATTATTGCACTTCAAGTATTAATTCAGAACGTAATAAAATAGGGCTCGAAAGCACATCTATTACTTGATTATGATGAACTTTTTTTATTATTATGATGAACTTATTTTAATTATTAGTTCTACTCTGTCATTAATCTACAAATATTATGTTTAAAGTAAACTAGACTTATATATTTGAAAGAGTACTATCGAAAGTGTTCAGCAAAGTAGATACATAAGCCATTGCAAATATATGCTGTTAATTTTACAACTGTGGCGTACGGCATACTTATTATTTGCAGAAAAAGTCAACAAGTTGGAAGAGGAAGTGAAAAGAATGAAAAATGACAAGAAGGCTAACTGTATGTGCAACTGTAAACCATATGTCTTTTACAATGTCCGTATCAAGCTATATATATATATATATATATATATATATATATATATATATATATATATATATATATATATATATATATATATATATATATATATATATATATATATTGTGTTCTGGGCATATATTAGGGTGGTTATTGTTAATATGGGAAAAATAATTTCTTCAAACAGCCATGGCTATGTTCTAAAAAGTAAGTGAGATTTGGTGAGAAAACAACTGTGTTTAAATAATATGACAATCCGTATTATATATTTTGTCTGGAACGTTGCTCTGTGTGGCCGTGAGTCCTGGACGCACAAGAAAGATGATGAAAAACGTATAAACGCATTCGAGATGTGGGCATGACGCAGAATCCTCAGGATAAGCTAGACACAGAAAAAACTTCTGTGTCGGAGATAAAGTAAGGATTAAGGAAGAAGGTCTGCTTTGTTTCATTAAGAGAAGAAAGCTGGCTAAGTACGGCCAGTGGAACAGAAGACCAGGTAGTTTGGTATTTACCAGCATACAAGGAGAACTACCAGGAGAAAACCGAAGAGGTAGTAGAACAAATAGGATGGATTGACATCAGGCATTGGATAGATGGTGGACTCAGTTAGGCCGTTGGCGTCCCCTGGCAATTTCTCTAGCCACTGAGTGTGTACGCGCGCGCGCGTCCGTGCATGCGTGCGTGTGTGTGCAAACACATTTTTAGAATAAACTATTTTGGTTATAATTATACACCTTTTACCAAACGGCTTATTTCATCCAACTCATATCCAGTCTCTTCGTATTAAGAATCAGCCATTTTTGGTCCGGGAGTCAAAAACAATTATTTTCTCCTATCGCGACTCGTAAATCGTAGACGGGAAGCACCGCGCGACTGTTCCCAACTGTTCAGTGTTCAAGACTGCCAGTCGGCTTCAGTCGTCCCGGTTCAACATGTTGAATGGACACGACTGATGCCGACGCGACATAAAACTGAGAAGTCGTGATCAATCGTAGTCGCAAACACATGCACACTGAGTATCTACAATTGTCCACAACCCGACGGTCAAGTTGCGTCGGATCTTGTTCATGCGTGCGGTGTGTGTCTGGGTTAAAGTGTATGTGCAATGCTGGCTGTGACACAGGCATTACATCTTTGCTGCATGTTTTGTACCAGGCGTCGTATGTTCTGTTGGAGGATTCTGTCCAGCTTGTTGTGGTATTGTTTGGTTAGAGCAGCCGTAGCGGCGAGTCACACCACGATGGCTCAGTCCGCATTAAAACATACCGAGAACATGGTTGCGCTCATCACTTGATAGGTGCAGCCTCTTAACCCATTAGACCCCACAACGGCCGCGGCCGGCCACTCTGTGCAGTCCTGGAACAGCCGCCACCGGCCGCATACAAGACCCTCTATTTAAAAAAATCCTGGCGAATAACTACTGAACTAAACACTACCAAATTTTGCCACACCCTAGCGGATACATTTTGCAACAACAACAGCTCGTTGCGTTCATGTGTTGCCCTTTTGGAAATCTTGATTTTCGTTGGTTTTGTTCACCCTATTTCGAAATTTTTTATTTCTATATTTGTCATGATAAAATATGGTATAACCTGAAAAATAACCGTCAGAATTTGATAATGTTTTCAGTGGCGCAAAGCTAACACATATAGCTACATTTTCTTCGCTGAGTTGCATAGGGTTATAGCATGGGATCACTGTCAAATGTCAGTTGCAACTTTCAAAGTTTTAACAAATGTACTATTTTGTATTTGCAAATTGTGATCAAATGTCAACATTTTATTAATATATCCTATTTCTATGTATACATGCATGTGGAGAAATTACTACTCTTCAAAATAAACACAACTTGTAATTGTCAATATTGAATAGTTTTTTCTACAGATTTTTGAACACAAGGAGGTAAAATCGCTCGAAATTTGCCAGAAATCCTGGGAACATGGGAGCATGTTTTAATAAAATCCTGGGGCCTAATGGGTTAACCCTCAGATAAAGTGCTAGGTGGCATCCACTGGCATGATTGAAACGTGATATGATCACGCATGACTGAGCCTTTAAGATATCTACACATTGGTGAAACTTGCATATGAGCTATACTGCCATCTGAAATTTATAATAAATGGTTAAGATTACTTATTTCTGCTTTCAGAACGAAGACGTGGACTCTGGGATGACATTGGATTGGCTTTGAAATAAAATGTCGAATTAGACAATGAAAATGTACCTCGGGTGTTTTTATTGTTTTGCTGTAATCGCGTACCTATACGTGTTCGGTGGCGTAGGCCTACGAAATTATTCAAACGTCAGATTTTGTTTTCTTGGGACAGTTTTATTAAGATAAGTTTAACTTCATAAATACATTATGAAACAAAATCATTCATTAAATGTTGACGGCATTTTGAAAATGCGCTTAACTAAGATGCTCATAAAATCTATCGTAAGTCGATAAGCTTAGGAGCGTAATGTTCATCATAAGACCCACGGTGGGCACCACTGGGCATACAAGTATGAAAAGTTGTGGAAACGTGGTTGGAAATACGTTCCACGAACACTTTTTTAACACCATTTGACTGTTTCGCTTACTGGGTGAAGAGCCAAAATGTGATAATTGTTATAACAGATGCTGCATGTCACAGAGAGCAGTACTTCTGTGACGCACCTACGAAAGTGTGGAAGAAGAATGTTTGATGAATGATTTACAAATGATAATTGTTTACAGTAACACCGTGCACGTGGTTTTGCGGCGTCGCGAAGGTCACGGTTGTTCAGGAAGTGTTTGGTATTCACGTTCATAGGCTTACAATTATTTTTGCATATCTCAAAGATTTTATTTACCTGTAGAGCTTTCGCCAATTTTGTCAAGTTGACTTCGTCAGTACTAACAACGATGACGTCCTGGTAGGATTACGTCATCGTAGACGTGTGGAAGTTCGTTATCCTATCAGGACGTCATCGTCATTAGTAGGTAATGACGAAGCCATGTTGACAAGATTGATGAAAGCTCTACAGGTAAATAAAATGTTTTGGATATGGCAAAAGAATTGTATGATCATGAAAATTAACTATCCTGAGACATGTTCAATAAATCGTTTGGTATTCAATTTGGAGCAAATAAACAAACGTATTACTCTACTCGACGACACAATTTCGCATAAACATAGCCATCACGCACCTGTACTGTTGTTGGAGGGCGTAACGTAGAGTAAGTAGTCAACTCCTCTGTGTTGCGTCCTACAGTGTCTCCGGTACGAATTCTATGTTGACGGTTGACTCTGATAGAGAAAGCTTGTCAGAATCAAAGTCGGTAGTTTGATAATCTCGCTTAGCTGACTCTCACTCGCTTTCGTGAACTCCCCGGGATAAATGTCTGGCCACAGACCCGTATTTTCATTATTTGGCTTAATGTCAGGTGGCACCACTGGTGCTATGTTTCAGTTCAGTTGAATTAGTTTCGTTTGTTCAGTTGTTACCATAGTTGCTGGACAGTCAGTAGATGCCTTCGGACGCATGCCCGTTTATGCGAGACAAGGCCGTGGCGAGCTTCCACTCCTCGACAGAGGCGCCGACATGCGAAAGCTGGTGGCGGTATTTTACACAACGAACAGTGTAAAATATAAATTCCGCTTTGTTTTTGTGTGTGAATTGTCTATATATAAGTCCGGTTGATAATAGTTTCGTATGCATTGTATACGCTGATAAAATGTTACTCATAACTGATGAGTTCGAATGAACGATTCTGGACAAACATCCGTCACTCCAATAGGAAGTGCTGTTTGCAGCAAATGTAGTTTCGCTTGTCCGACTCTCGCTCGCCTTCGTAAATTCGCCGAGAACAGAGTCTGGCCTCAGAGATGTGGTCTCGTTGTTACCCACTGTCACTATTCTCTTGTGTGTAGGCGTTCCCGTGAAGCGCCAGAAGCCAATCAGCGTCATTATCGAGATTCTACAGTACATTTTTTTGCCTGATGTTTCATTCTGACATTTGTGTCAATATAATCAAAGTTTAAAGTTAATTTGAATTGCATCGTATCAACTGATAAAAAGTTCACTCTTATTTTATGAATTAACCAAATGCCCGGATGACATCGTAATGAGCTAATTATGTGTGCACCCAGAAGCTGGGTGCATACATAATTTATGTCACAATGAAAAGTACACTGCATCCAGGCGTTAATGTGTGCGACAAACTGTGGATAATCGAGACTACAAAGGCAGTTGTGAGAGCGACAAATGTGGCGCCACCTCACGGAGCGTTGTTAACCGTAGCTAATGTTGCCCACGTGGAAAAATCCGTTTACGACATGTAAATAGATTTCACGACACCGGTCAACTCGGAATAACCAGTCGAGAACTGAAAATTAAAAAAGGACTTAGCGACTCGTATTTACGAGTTGATGGGGGTCGCTAACTTTATTTACATATATCACCAACACGCATTCACGAGAAGTACCAGCGCATTTGAACGCAGCATAAATACCACTAAATACACGGCGCTAACCGAGAGTGTAGCGCCCCCTTACGGATAGTGTGGGTGTTGCGCCATTAGTGCGGTTATGGGCCGCTGCACTAGTCTCGATTACCCATAGAGTTACATCATTAATCATCCCCCTAGACACAAGAGCGATAAGCCAGCTCACTGCAGAGAAGCGGTCGTGGAGTCGTTGACCACTGGCCGGTATTTCATTGCACAGCAGAAACTGTAGCATCCACTGGCATGACACATAGGGTAGTACTGTTTATAGTGTGAACATAGCATGTTACAAATAGTTGTCTAACATATGTAAATAAGTAAATAAGTAAGTAAGTAAGTACATTTATTTCCTCCTCGCCATCATCATGTACAATATAAGGCAAACAAAAGCAATGAAGATGAGGTGGCTACCAGAGAAGTATAAACTTATCGGGCTAGTAGCCAGTGACGATGACATCAGGAACCAATTAACTTGAAGATTTGTCATTGTCATTTGTTTTTAATGGGGCATGGCCACCAGACTGATTAATAATTTGGGTGAGGTTGGTCCCAGCAGTTGTGTTATAAGTGTGGGCAGTTGGGTTGTTCATGCTGGAGTGAGCATCGTGCATTAGTGTTAAACTCTCCAAGACAAACATTTTGGAGGCTTGCAGGAGAAAGTTGTGTGACAACGAATATGGTTATGTCCTGTGTGGTTTACAGCTGTACGAATCAACAGAAGACAGGATCTAACATCTCGTTATTTTCAGGTAATTTATGTCGCAAATGTTTATTCTGTGTTAGTGAATCTGCGAATGAGTGTAACAGTTTCGAAAATGTTCTGAAATATCAATATATTACAGATACGTTCGTTTTTTTTGGGGGTAACGTACATTCAGTGTTTCCCAGTAGTCACATTGATTGGGTGCAACATGAAATGTTATAGGGGTAGGATTCAGTTTTATAAATAATGTGTGCGTGCATGTATGCATATTTGTAACTCTTTTTTAAAAATCTACTAGATGTCAGCTCATTAATAAGATTTTTGTTCTGTTTTAAGTCATCTGCATTTAATGAGGCTCTCCCTTTTTGGTCGTCGTTTGCCTTTTCATCGTTGTGTGAACCACTATCATGTAACTCATTCTGTACACATTACAACATTCATTGCATTCTATGCATTTGTTTGACAAACCATGTGAAAGGTTGCCTACTAAAACAATTGACAGCTTAAATGAGCGGCGTGTCCTTGGGCAAGTTGGCCAGATCACATTCGAGAAAGATTTTGATCTGCAGGTGGAAATGGCTGTGATGGAGCAGCTGGGGAATGTGTTGGAAGATGGGAAAAGAATATTTCTGGGACCTTGAGCGCTGTCGGAAGAATGTCCAACAGGGCTTAATGAGATTTTGACCACTTGCAGTCATTAGCTAATGTATATAGCACTTCAGAAAGTTTACTTTCGATTATGTTTAGTGGTGCTACTGTTATAGTTAATATGTTATGATATTTGATATACAAGGTGCATGGATAGATTGTGCACGTAATAAGGTATTAGGTATATATAGCTATATAGTAATACTCTCTTATTAGTACTGTATATTTATAGATATATGATGAAGACTGGGTGCTGTACAGTATGAACACTAGGCCTCCAGTGGGTTCTTGCCGTGCAGCAGCACGAATGTCACTGGTCCATGCCGGCATCGCTTTATCATGTGTCAACTGATAAGGGCTCAGCGGTCTTGTTTTACTAACGGGTGTTCAATGGGTAAAACCACTGTTGACCTTCCTATTTATTGTTTCACACGAATGTAGGGCGTATTAAATTGCGATATGTGAATTTAAACAATTCATATGATGTGACATAAGTGCAGTTGAGCAGGCATATTCACAGGTTTGTTTGTTGAAGCCATTGGCTGTGAAATGTTGCATTTTTTAGAGTTTAACAGGCGGAGGGATTTATGGGAATTTTTCTGCTATGGGCCACGTGGGCGCATGAATACATGGCTATTTTTGTAAAAATTTATGGGCATCGCACGTCGGGGCATTTTAAAAGAGCTGGAGGTATGTAATTTTTACCAAATTTGGTCAGCATGTCAACGCGATGATGGCAGTTGCTGTGGAAAATTTTAAGAATTTTTAGTGGTCACATTTTGTTATAATCAGACAAAACGTTAACATGGCCACCAGTGCAATCCTCAACAGTGGTCTGACTCCTCTATTTATGTCTGTGCGATTACCCAGGCTCCGTGCTGTGGCGCCACCATTTGTCGCACACATCATCGCCTGGGTTAATCTCGCTTATCCGACTCTCGTTCCCCTTGTGAATTCGCCGAGAAGAGAGTCTGGATGCAGAAGCGTGGTCTTGTTGTTACCCACTGTCACCACTCCATTTTTAAGCGTTCCCACGAAGCACCAACAGCCAATCGGTGTCATTATTGAGATGCTACACTAAACATTTTTTTTGCCTGATTTAACTTTTCAGTCGGACAGTTGTGTCGATATAATCAAAGTTTAAAGTTAATTCGAATTGCATCGTATAAACTGATAAAAGTTCACTCTATATTTAAACGTTCACTCACTTTATTTTATGAATGAGCCAAATGCCAGGATGAGATCTTAATTAGCTACTTATGTATGTGCCCGGAATCTGACGGAAATTATGTATGCGCCCAGATTCTGGGCACATATATAATTAACTAATTTCGATGTCATCCGGGCATTTGACTAATTCATAAAATAAGAGTTAACTTTTATCAGCTGATACGACGCAATTTGAATTAACTTTAAATTTTGATTATATTGACACAACTCTCCGACTGAAAAGTTAAATCAGGCAAAACAGTTTTTAGTGTAGCATCTCGATAATGACGCTGATTGGCTGCTGGCGCTTCACGTGAACAAAAAATGGATTGGTGACAGTGGGTAACAACGAGACCAACGCCTCTGATGCCAGACTCTCTTATCGGCGGATTCATTAAGGCGAGCGAGAGTCGGATAAGCGAAATTAAGTCACAACGAGAACCCCACTCTGCATCCAGGTGAAGATGTGATCAACAAACGGTGGAGCCACAGCGCGGAGCCTGGATAACCGAAGCTATGTCTGGATGCAATGTGCACTTTTCATTGTGACGGAAATTGTGTATGCACACAGATTCTGGGTATATACACAATTGGCTAATTACGGTGCCATCTGGCTAATTCATAAAATAAGAGTGAACTTTTATCAGTTTTAGGCCTACGATGCAATACAATTAACTTTAAACGTTGATTATATTGTCTGTCAGACTGAAAAGTTAAACGAGGCTAAAAAATTTTTAGTGTAGAATCTCGAATTAGCTGGGGGAACGCCTATAAAAAACGGAGTGGTCACAGTGGGTAACAACGAGACCACGCCTATGATACCAGACTTTCTTTTCGACGAATTCGTAAAGGCGAGCGAGAGTCGGTTAAGTGAAACTACGATTATCTGGTGGCGCCACAGTTTGTCGCACACATCATCGCCTGGAGTGCACGTTATATTGTGACTTTTATATATTGACACAACTGTGAGCTAAAGTTAAATCATGCAAAATAAATGTATAGTGTAGAATCTCGATAATGACGCTGATTGGCTGCTGGTGCTCCATAGTAATGCCTACTAATGCCCTGCACGGGCCGGGCTTTTGGTCGAAGCCCGGGCCGGGCTACATAATTTCGCGGGCCGGGCCGGGCCTGGGCCTACATATTGCGGGCCCGGGCCGGGCCTAGGCTGAAAACAATTTAAACACATTGGACTTGGACCGGGCCTGGGCCTAGTGTGAGCGGGCCGGGCCGGGCCGGGCCGGGCCGGGCCGGGCCGGGCCGGGCTTGGGCTGGGCCTGGACATAATAAAAATATTCATACAAAACCCAGATTATTAATTTTATTATTAATAAAAACTGATTATAAATTGTAATTCCGGTTAATGAATGCTTAAAATTATTTCTTTTGTATTATGTAGTTGCAAATTGAGACCTTGCATGGAATTATGAATGACACTAGTGCTTTATACATTGGAATGCAGTTTAACATGGGACTTCCTATGGTATCATTTTAATAATGTGCATTCTTAGAGACATTTCATATAAAATATATGCATAGTCGCATGCCCATATCTTTGTATGGTAATTATTTAAACATGTACTGGCTTTCCAAGACACTGTGACTGGAGTAGACTCTGTAAACTGCATATTTTTGGCATGAATGTACCCTTTTGCATAGATCTAATGGCCCCATATCAGGCCACTTAAGTTCACCTGGCTGGAAGCAGCCAGCCCCAAATGTTTACTTTAGACATATTTGCAGAGGCAATCAAGCCATGATTAACCACCAACTTATCACCCTTTGACCCAACCAGTGGATATTCTATTGTCTAGGTCTTCCCTCCAAATATTGCCGGCCTGAATTACCAGCCCACTGACCACTGCCCACTGTCCACTACCCAGTAGTGCCAGTACCCAGTACCCACTCCAGTTGGTAATGTTCAATTGTGTTAACTAGTGTCTACTGTTCAGTGTCTACAATTTCCCCAGTACTGATTCATTCACACTTGCACTGATTCACACATGTCTGAACCTGATCTGTATCAGGCTAGTGACTGCAGACCTGCTGGAAATGCCACTGGGCGTCAGTGCCAGTGGGTGACATAGTAGTAGCTAGTACTAGCTACTAGCTAGACACTATTAAACAACAACTGACATTAGTATTCCAGTAGTAAACATTATACAATGTTCATAATTATTTTGTATTTAATAAAACAATAAGTCTGTCAGTATGCTGTTGATTTAACACACCCCCTCTTTCTAGATATTTCTAATTGTAGGTAGACTTAATCATTTGAAGGGTCAACCATTTGAAGCTCCATGTAACTTTCACACATCAATTGTTTGGTATGAAAAGCTCACTGTCCTAAGAAAGTAAATCCTCTAAGCTTGTTTGAGGTGAGCAAAACCCAATTTAACTCACACATAAAAGCTATTTGCCCTAATCCAGGTAAAAGCTATTGAAAGTCAATTGCCCTAACTTTTAACTGAATAAACTCTTGATTGTGGATTTATGGTGTTCTGTGCCTGTCAGTTCACACATTTCTAGCCAATAAGGAAAGGATATGTTGAGCTGCTCTGCTCTAGCTGGCCTGAGTTTCATGTTGAATTTTATATTTGAGTTCGGAATGACACGTGAAACATGGCTGCTAGTGTTGAGTTCATCGAAGTGCTAGGGGACTTCCTGTTGGTGTTTTGAACAGTTATACCTATCACAAATCGAAAGCGTTGACAAATGGCATGACATTCACATGTAGCAAGAGAAAAAGTGTGACTCATGCGGAAGGCAGGCAAGATACACCCCAATATCTTTGAGGTGGTCGAGCTGTTCAGCCAAGAGGAAGGATCAACTTGGACTGGAGTACATGTTATGTGACCGGGGAACTGAGTCATATCTCAGTGCCATTGGACACATGATGAACAATTTCACTTAATTTCATTGACTAGTCATGTTTGCATATGGATATGGTATTATAATGTGCAAACAACTTATTATCAACTTTGATAACATATTGTAAAGTTTTCCCACAACAATGTTTTGATCACTGCTATGAACACAGCATTATTTTTATGTTACACTTCCATTTACTGTCTATTTCCCTTAATGGTTGGTTAAGAGGGTTTTTACAGTTTCCCTCCAATAAAAAAAGTTCATTGAATATGCACCAGATATATGACTATTTTCTTATTTAAAATCAGGTACCTAAATGTTTTCACCCCTAAAGTTAAGGTGGGATAGAACACTGAATGGAACAGCCAGGTGGCTTTGGCAAAATGATAAGTAGTGCCACTAGCCCCCCCCCCGTTAGTGCCAGTAGCCCCCGGGGGGTTAGTGAGACGGGGGCTAGGGGTACTAGACCGGTTTATTTTCTCTAAACTTAGCGGGCTTGCGGGCCGCGGGCTTACCCGTCTTTGGCCCGCGGGTATGGGCCGGGTATGGGCTTGAAACTTGCGGGCTGGGCCGGGCCTGAGCCAAACATTCACGGTCTGGGTCGGGCCTGGGCCTGGGCCGGGCCTGGGCCTAAATTCTAGTTTGCGGGCCTGGGCCGGGCCTTGACTCTAACTGCTAATTGCGGGCATGGCTTGGGCTCAAATTATAGGCCCGCGCAGGGCACTAATGCCCACACAAAATGAATGGTAACAGCGAAACCGCTCCTGCGCAGCCAGACTCTTGGAGCACCCTAAAAGGCGGGCAGGTAAAAGGCGGACAAAGGGGGCAAGAATTAACAAGGATGTGTAATAGTGCGGTGCTCCCGCTTTACACGCGCTGTAGTTATTGTTGTTGCTTTTTATGCGTGCGTGTGTGCGTGCGTGTCTTTTATTAATAGTTTAACAAATATAAAATAAAGAATGTTACCGATCTCACTCACGTGTGTTCATATCAGAAGCATTATTAATTATTCTTAGTTGAAAGTCATTGAACGAGTATATAGATCAACATATTAATAAGAAGCACAATCAATCGTAAATTGAGAGCAGAGCAGAACAGCTAGAGTAGAGCAGAGCATAGCAGAGTTTAACAAGATTTAACAAGATTTGCCATCCAAGCCAAAGGCCCAGATGGCAAGTGGACAAGGAAGCCATTGGCTTATCGAGAGTCCAAGTTGAAGTAGATCATTTGATATACATAATCACTTGGCAAACTGTGAAGTTTGTCATTGTTATTGTATGTCATATTGAAAACAATTACCACAGAGGAAGGTGAGGAATTTGGATGCTTTGCTAGTCTTTTAATTGTGCTTGATCTTAGAATTTGGTTTGAGCTCGATTGGTTTGTCATGCAGTGTGAGTAGTTCATTGGATTTGAATTTTCATATTGAACCAAGACCAAGTAAAGCATCTTCCAAATTTCAGTAAGAAGATGCACCTTTTATTATTACTTCCTTCGCAATAGTAGCGTTCTCTTTTTCACTTTCACCCTCATCTCTTGACAGGGACAGTCGTAGGGTTCCATTTACACATAAACTTCGCTTTTTACACCTGCGTAAATATGGTGAATATTTTGAATTTTATTTAAATGTTTGCTAAAGAATTAACTAAAAAATTATGGATAGGTCATAGTTATTAGTAAATATTAATTAGTAAATATTCCAGAGTTCTAAGAGATTGTGAATGTATTTTTTTTATCGATTGTAGCTTGTAGCAACACGTACGGCTCTGAGTGCTGAATACATTCTGTTATTAATGTTTCATCAGTGGTTACAATTATTGTGATGATCCCTATATTGACATAATTACCTCATTTTGACAGTGTTTATTGTGATGATTCTTTATTATATTGATTTTTGCAGTAGTATTACAATTGTCTGTTTTCTTAGTATACAGGGGTCAATGTGTTCCACTTGAATGGGCATTTGATAAGTGTTCTGTTATGAAGAGATTGTGAACGCATTGTTGTAATGATTGTAGTTTGTAACTACATGCACGGCTCTTCGAGCACTGTATATATATTTTATGTTATTCATGTTTCTTCAGTTGATCATTGATGAAATTGTGGTTTGTTGGCATTTACCAAAATAAAAACAATCAAACCAAGCTAAGAATTGTCAGAATATTAATTGTATTAATTTTGTCAAACATTTGAAGCATTCAGCCTGTTCATATTTGCGCATACTTTGACATTGTACAATAAATACAGAAATCACAGGTTTCACACACACGCAGGCATGCACGCACACACATTTCAGGTGCAAGTATTGAACTGATAATTATATTAATAATACAAAATAAATAAATAAATATACTTGAATAATAAAAGTAAATTATATATATATATATACGCACACACACACACACACACACACACACACACACACACACACACACACACACACACACACACACACACACACACACACACACACACACACACACACACACACACACACACACACACACAGACACAAATTAAATGTTGAGGCTATTGCTACCTAATGTGAATAACATTACGAAAACATTATTTTATTTCAATGCGTAGAGCAACTATACAGTATTCGTCTATCTGCAAGACATCTACTAAAATGCGGTTCGAAAGAAATAAGTCTTTAGTTTTTATTAATACAATTAAAATTTAAGGACATTCACACATGCACGTTACATCACGACATTATCCTGACAGGCCGTTAATTAATTATTTGATCCGTTTACTGTTTCTGCGTCAGCTTATTAGCAACATAAAACAACACATCAAGGATATCATACTACTCATCAACATGACGTTCCGAGTTCTATATAAAAATCGCTGGCGACCATATAAAGTTATTGTGCCACCTGTTGCAAAGTAGCCACAGTTCCATTGTAAACACGACATAAATGCGAGGTTTCGTGATATTTTGTAAAGTAAGAGCTATTCGCATGGAAGAAACACTGTCCACATTTAATTGTGTAGGTACTGGTGAGAAGAAAAGCTGCTTTCATACTAACACGCACGCACGCACGCACGCACGCACGCACGCACGCACGCACGCACGCACACTGGGAATAATTACTTTATACTCAATGTTAGTTATGTTCGTTTGTTTTCTGCTGGGGCTCCCTCGCGTAGCGACCAGTAGGAAGCGTGATTGCAGTCACATGTGCAAACGTTATTTCAAACATTCCAAACTCGCCAGTAGTGGTGTTAAGTGCAACAAATTATCAGCTAGTGTGCTGCAAGCTATATGGCTCGACAAATTTTGACCCCAATGAAAAATCTGCTAGTGTGCTGGTGGTTTAAGCCCATCCAATTAACATAGATATAATTGATGCTCGTTTTATGCTTAATTCATTACAATTATGCTGAATGTAGAACGCAGAACGCAGAGTACCTATTGTCAGTGGATTATGGCTCCTGTCCCATGAAACTGGATCAGGTTTGCAATGCTTAATTAAATAAACAACATATCTGATTTAATTGTGATGCCACAATTACTAATTTGGATGAAATCTCAAACAATTTCGTAATTTTAGGGTTGTTTTAGTCAACAAAATTGATCAGAATTGGTTACATATTTGTAATTGATGTTACAATTTTAACTGTACATTGTTTAATGTGTAGTGCAGTCTTAGCTTCACTTAAATAAACATCATTTTAACTGTTCATTGATGAATGCGTAGTGCAGTCTTAGCTTCACTTAAATAAACATAATTTTAACTGTTCATTGATGAATGCGTAGTGCAGTCTTAGCTTCACTTAAATAAACATAATTTTAACTGTTTATTGATGAATGTGTAGTGCAGTCTTAGCTTCACTTAAATAAACATAATTTTAACTGTTTATTGATGAATGCGTAGTGCAGTCTTAGCTTCACTTAAATAAACATAATTTTAACTGTTCATTGATGAATGCGTAGTGCAGTCTTAGCTTCACTTAAATAAACATAATTTTAACTGTTCATTAATGAATGCGTAGTGCAGTCTTAGCTTCACTTAAATAAACATAATTTTAACTGTTTATTGATTAATGCGTAGTGCAGTCTTAGCTTCACTTAAATAAACATCATTTTAACTGTTCATTGATGAATGCGTAGTGCAGTCTTAGCTTCACTTAAATAAACATAATTTTAACTGTTCATTGATGAATGCGTAGTGCAGTCTTAGCTTCACTTAAATAAACATCATTTTTACTGTTCATTGATGAATGCGTAGTGCAGTCTTAGCTTCACTTAAATAAACATAATTTTAACTGTTCATTGATGAATGCGTAGTGCAGTCTTAGCTTCACTTAAATAAACATAATTTTAACTGTTCATTGATGAATGCGTAGTGCAGTCTTAGCTTCACTTAAATAAACATAATTTTTACTGTTCATTGATGAATGCGTAGTGTAGTCTTAGCTTCACTTAAATAAACATCATTTTTACTGTTCATTGATGAATGCGTAGTGCAGTCTTAGCTTCACTTAAATAAACATCATTTTTACTGTTCATTGATGAATGCGTAGTGCAGTCTTAGCTTCACTTAAATAAACATAATTTTTATTGTTCATTGATGAATGCGTAGTGCAGTCTTAGCTTCACTTAAATAAACATAATTTTAACTGTTCATTGATGAATGCGTAGTGCAGTCTTAGCTTCACTTAAATAAACATCATTTTAACTGTTCATTGATGAATGCATAGTGCAGTCTTAGCTTCACTTAAATAAACATAATTTTAACTGTTCATTGATGAATGCGTAGTGCAGTCTTAGCTTCACTTAAATAAACATAATTTTAACTGTTTATTGATGAATGCGTAGTGCAGTCTTAGCTTCACTTAAATAAACATCATTTTAACTGTTCATTGATGAATGCGTAGTGCAGTCTTAGCTTCACTTAAATAAACATAATTTTTACTGTTCAATGATGAATGCGTAGTGCAGTCTTAGCTTCACTTAAATAAACATCATTTTAACTGTACATTGTTGAATGTGTAGTGCAGTCTTAACTTCACTTAAATAAACATTTACTGAGAATGACCTGATACAAATTAAGCAATAGCCTACTGGTCAAACGTGTGAACATGGTCCACAATGTATTGTCCATTCGGATAAGCACCAATTTTAATAAGCAATAATCTTAAGAAATATCATCTTGTGAACTGGCTCATTCCTGGTGAATGTATCATTCTGGCTTAATGTCCCATTCCAGCCAAATGTCTCATTCCAGCAAAATATGTCATTCCAGTCAAACATCTCATTCTTGTTGAATGTCTCATTCAAACCTAATGTTAAATTCCAACCGATGTCTCATTTGAACTCAATGTCCCCTCTAGTTCAATGTCTCATTACAGCTGATGTCTCATTCTATCAGTGTTCCATTCCTGCCAAATGCCTCATTCTAGTGAACTGTCTCATCCAGCTGAATGTCCCATTCTGTGTACACTGTTGGTGGTGCTGCCATCTACCCACGTTCACAGATCAAGTCAATCACCTGTAAACAGAACATACAGATTAGCCAGTGTACGATACAGCTACTTAGGCATCGTAAACAGAACATACAGATCAGCCAGTGTACGCTACAGCTACTTAGGCATCGTAAACAGAACATACAGATCAGCCAGTGTACATTACAGCTACTTAGGCATCGTAAAAATGTCCTGGTTTCTCATCAGTGTGTGAATTTGAAAATAGGTGCAACAAAACTTTTTATTGTCTTCTAAATATGTTTTTTCCAAGCAACAAACAATAAGCAAGATCCGAATCACGCTCAAGGGCACTTTTTGTACATTTCTGCAGAGGGTGTAATAAGTACACTTGGTATCTCCATCAGCATACCAAAGAAACCTGATGCCTCATTTACTTTTAGAAAACGTTCTGATGAGAAGCTGGGATTTTATTATATGTCACCTTACATATAAAAATGGTACAAGGCACCTAAGTGTGGATAGCACAACATAAAGCAACATATTGTTAACATGATTATTAATTAATTACATAATAATAACTATAATATATTAATATAACTGTTTTAGTTACTTAAATCCTTGTCAACTTGAACTTAGAGGTGTAGCAAACTAGAATTGTTAAGCATGATATTGTAAACAGGGACGCATGAGTCATCATCAGCAGAGGTTAAGGGGCTGGCAAGGATTTAGGGGGAAATGAAATTTTGAAAATAATGCCGTTTACTAACTCTATGGCTCAGATTTCACCAGTCATTTTCAAAACACATACGTGAACGATTTTCTAATCATACATGCAAATGAAATTTGTTTTAGTTGAACTATCCTCCCGAAATCGTACCCCAGCTAGTTTTAAAAGATATCTATTTCTGATAACCACAATGAAATCCTACAAGTTTATATGACAATGAACAAGTCTGTTTATATGACAATGAACAAGATTGTTTGTATAACAATGAACAAGTTGGTTTGTATGACAATGAACAAGATTGTACGACAATGAACAAGTTTGTTTGTATGACAATGAACAAGTTTGTTTGTATGACAATGAACATACATTATCATCTTGTTGATTCATACAAGACAGTGACTACATCACAGAAGGGGTGTAGTACAGCCACCCCAGTGAAGTCATGTGACCATAATATAACTTATACTAGTCTCCATGGTGATGGGGTCGAGGCAGCGATGTAGGGCGCTGCCAACAATCTCATCCAACAGGAAGTGCACCAAACTGTAGAAGATACCAGACATGGAGGAATTAACTTGAAAAGTTCATGAAATTACAATTAGATTTAACAAGATTTAACAAGATTGCCATCTCAAACAACAAGTTCCAGATGGCAAGTGGACAAGAAAGCCATTGGCTTATCGAGAGTCCAACAATTTTCTCATCTATGTGTAGCCTGCCCTTATCAGATATCTGTCAATTTTATGTTTAAACATATTCACACTACTAGCATTAACACAATCATTTGGCAGTTTGTTCCATTCATTTATCACCCTCTGTGAGAAAGAGTACGTTCTCATGTCCAACCTACACTGCTCCTTAACTAATGCTGCTTTGTGTCCTCTGGTTCTAATGCCTTCTTTAAGTTTGAAGAACATATTCCTATCAACATCCTCATAACCATTCACTATTTTAAACACTTAACAATTAACTAAGGCATTTTCCAGGTAAGTTAAATTAACCTGACAAATTGTCCAAGTCAATTAAAATTAAATTAACCTGACAAATTATTTAATTAAGATTTAACACTAATTGAATTTAGTTAATAAATAAACTAAGTGTTAGTAAACATGATGAGTACATTAATGTTTAAAATTTTTAATTAAATTAACCTATCAAATTCTTCAATTCAATTAAATTAACAAATAACTTTAATTCAATTAAATTAAACATTGGTAAAATTGCAGATTAGAGTCATATGTAACTGCTTTTTGTAAGTTTAAGCACTTGATGCAAGTCATCATTGAAATAATACACATAAATTTATATGATAAGTTTACTATATCATGTTACTGTCATGGTAGAACAATTCAGAGTTGTTTGTCTCCTTGAGACTCCCATTCAAATGCCTGAATCTGATTACTTCCCCAGTTGAAAGTCTTATTATGCCTTAAGCAGCATATTTCAGCCACTTAAGGAGGTAAAGTGAATATTTAGTTACACTAGCTTACACTAAATATTTTCCAGTAAAGAAGCCACAGTGACGTTCTCTGGAGAGTGGTTTGCCCCTCAATTCGTCCACTGTTTCCATCTTTCTCCAACAGGTAGAAAAGCATATCAGGTGAGCAGCAAACAGGTAATTAAATAATTCTAAATAACTACCTTTGTGGTTTTTTAAACACGTCGCCAATTGACGTCAGTGTAAGACCATGGCTGCACAGATGACAATGGAAGGCTTTATTATTAATAATAAGATACTCACTTCTCGTCGGAGACAAACCTCCACAGGTAGAGTTGTAGGTAGTGAGCATCCACCTGAATCCGTAGCGGCCAAATGTCTGCAGACGCACACACTCCAGGAACGTCTGCAGTCACAATAACACATCCATGTCAAACAGACGCACACACTCCAGGAACGTCAGCAGTCACAATAACACATCCATGTCAAACAGACACACGCACTCCAGGAACGTCTGCAGTCACAATAACACATCCATGTCAAACAGACGCATGCACTCCAGGAACGTCTGCAGTCACAATAACACATCCATGTCAAACAGACGCACACACTCCAGGAACGTCTGCAGTCACAATAACACATCCATGTCAAACAGATTCACACACTCCAGGAACGTCTGCAGTCACAATAACACATCCATGTCAAACAGACGCACGCACTCCAGGAACGTCTGCAGTCACAATAACACATCCACGTCAAACAGACGCACACACTCCAGGAACGTCTGCAGTCACAATAACACATCCATGTCAAACAGATGCACACACTCCAGGAATGTCTGCAGTCACAATAACACATCCATGTCAAACAGACGCACACAGTCCAGGAATGTCTGCAGTCACAATAACACATCCATGTCAAACATGCTAAGATTGCAGTGATGAGCCGGCACATGCTGGGATTGTAGTGATATGCCAATGCATGCTGGGATTGCAGTGATAAACTAGTGCATGCTGAAATTGTAGTGGTAATCCAATGCATGCTGTGATTGTAGTGATAAGCCAATGTTGTGATAAGCCAATTCCTCCTGGGATTGTAGTGATAAGCCAATGCACCCTGGGATTGTAGTGATAATCTGATGGATCCTGGGATTGTAGTAATAAGCCAGTGCATCCTGGGATTGTAGTGAAAAGTTGATGCATACTGGGATTGTAGTGATAATTCAATGCATGCTGGGATTGCAGTGATAAGCCAGTGCATGCTGATATTGCACTGCACAGCCATAATGAAAACAGATAGAACAGTGAACAGGTAGTGCTGGCTAAGGACAGATACACATTAGCCAGGTTACAGGACAGCTAAGGACAGATACACATTAGCAAGTTACAGGACAGCTAAGGACAGATACACATTAGCAAGTTACAGGACAGTGGCAACATGAAATTCTTGGTGCAAATAGTTTTATGACTGACATGAACCCGCAGAAGTTCACAGAATTATCACATCAAGCCAGATTAATGACCCAATGCTATGTTCACACACATTTAGCTCAAATTAGGTAGTCAGGAATACTTTTTATTTTTATTATGGATTTTCAACAAAGTTCAGAGGTGAGACGACTAAACTAAAATAACAAGTGAAATGTGAATAATTCTGGATTAACCTTTACATTTGCTTTGGCACGTAACATGAATATGGAATTAACTCGGTCAAACTTATGTGTGTGAACAGGGATTAACTTTAGACAAGATGTCCCCACCTTGAGACTGATCTTGATGATTCCAGTGAGCACTGACACCTTCGAGAACTCAACAGTGCTGAAGTGAAGTTCTCAATCCGCTCAGAGAACAACTTCTGTATGTTACTCATTAGGCTGTTGTCTATGGTGCTGTAACAGTTGTCATGGCGACACATGGACACTGCATGAAAAAACATGACCATGCATGCACGCACAAAAGGACACACACAATTCAGAATATTTGACTATGTGGTTTGGCACTTACATACATAATACTTAATATCCGTAAAAAGATGCGAGAATATCCGTATGGAATTTGATAGCTATAAATATTTCTAAACGGAGCAGCTGCTGTCACATCTGCCATGAATGCAGCATTAGGTACTCTTTAAAGCCTGCTGAAACAATATGAATGAGGTATGCCCATCCATTTACACACTCATCAAACCATCATGCAACAAGTAGACGTCGGGCGCAGTATACTATTTAGAAGGTCATACAGGAAGCTGGTGAGGAATCGGTTAAAGTGGGCAGGACACATGGATTGAATGGAAGGGGAACAGTTAATGAAGAGAGCGGATGAGCTCAGAGTGGAGGGTAAAAGGAGAAGAGGAAGACCGAGACCGAGACGGGAGGACTGTGAAAACAGATTTGGTGGGAATGGGAGGGGGGAGTGGAGAATGACAGTGTAGGATGAGGGAGTGGAGAATGACAGCGAGGGATGGGGGGAGTGGAGACGGCAGTGAAACGGGAACAGTGACAGAAGGGAAAAAAATCAACGACCAGTATCGATGCAACCCTCACCCCGGACTTCAGGGGTAAAGAGCAACGCAACATAACTCCGAGGTTTAAATCCCTGCACTGACCTGGGTGTGAAACTCCAGTTCGACCGGGTCGCCAGGCGTGACGTGTAGCTACGTTTGGTTGAGTCGCTGTTGTGGTCACGACGCACACCCTCCTCGTAAAGCCGACCCACCTCGCTGTCAATACATGTCACGTCCTCCACCACCCGTTTCATGACTGCACGCACATTGCGCGGCTTGATCGTGTTGAGCCAGTCACATGTCTCGACACTTTTACGCAGCATCTGTAGAAATAGTTTTTGTTAAATGTGTGTCAATCAGTGTGTGATGACAACGACATAGATAGCTAAGTCATGTGATGATGACAATTATGATGACATGAGAGTTACAATGACATATGCAACTATGGTAAATAATTATCATAATATCTTAATAATGTTTTGTTTAGTAAGTAAAGCCTATATTTCACAATAGCAACAATGTGATGTTTATAATGATGTGTGCTTGTTCTACTGTCACAGATTATTGATAATTATTACGTTGTATTTATTTTAGACTAGTAGAAGTGTAGACAAAATGAGAACTGCTGAACATTAAAAATATGAAACCAATTCTGAGCAATATCATTGACACAACAAACAAACAATAAAGATATTTTCAAAGAACATGTTTTAGATTTCCTACAAATTATACTTTTTTATGCAACCAGTATAGATTTAAATGAAGGTAGGCAATAACATACATGTATTTGTCGGACACATTCATGAATGGATTATCCCTTCTACAACAAAAGACCATGTCAGCCTCACCAACTGTTATGTGTAGCTGCCATCTTCAAATCTTCAGCCCCTCTGATAACAGAACACGAATAAAATCTGAGTCATGACTCCAAATTTGTCAGGAATTAAAAATGAAGCAACCCCCACCTGCGATATCATGAGACCCTGCACACTCACGTAGCAGTTGAGAAGTTTCTGGTCCTTCAGCTCAGCATACAGTTGAGAGCAGGATGTCCCTCGGGTCGCGTCATCAATCTTGAACTGCTCATCAGCTAATGTCAGCTGTCAACATGTCACATAATTTACACATATAACTCTTACATATATGTAAGCATCACTATTGTATTGATTTATGAATTTGATCATAATAATTTTTTTAGCAATGCTGTATTTTAAGCGCCTCTGAACATATTGTAATTCCGGTTATACGCCACTATATAAATAAAGGTTATTACTATTTGTTATTTATGTCACACTTTCATTCAGCAGTTTTTTAAGATATGCATATTTGTTAACAAACATGTGGTAATAAATGTTAGAGTTATGCCTGCTAACAAAGGAAAGTTTAGGAAAGATCGAATAGGAAGAAGGGGCGGGGGAGTTATTTTATATGTTAAAGAATCTATTCAGGCTTATGAAATAAAACTAGAAAGGGAAGCAGATTGCGATGAAGCTGTTTGGTGCAAAATTGTTTCAGGTAATTCAAAATTAACTATTGGATTAGTTTACCGAAGTCCAAACATAAACGAAGAGGACAACACAAAAATAAAAAACGCTATAAAGGAAGTTAGTAAAGGGGAATGTATCATAATGGGAGATTTTAACCATGGACACATACAATGGAATTCTCTAGAGAGCACAGGGATTGAGGACCAACAATTTCTATTTTTAATCCAGGATAGCTTTCTTACTCAGCACGTACTAGAACCAACCAGGGGAGAAAATGTATTAGATATAGTTTTGTCATCACAAAAAGAATTAGTGGACAATGTAAAAATATTTGAACCATTGGGTAATAGTGACCATAATCAAATACATTTTGACATCAATGTAAAATCAGAAAGTAAAAATAAGAAAACGTACAAGAGAAACTTCCACAAAGGTAACTACAAAGATATGAGAAAATACTTAGCAAAGCTAGATTGGAATAACATGCTGATGAATAAGACCGCAATTGAATGTTGGAATATTCTAAAATATGAAATTGAGAGTATCATCGATAAATTTGTTCCCTTCCAAAAACAAGGAAAACGGTGTAGAAAGAAACACTTGTCAAAAGAGGCTATTAGAAAAATAATGCTAAAACAAACTATGTGGAGGGTTTATAGGCATACCAGAAAGGACGAAGACTATGCAAAATACAAAGAGGCACTTAATGCAGCTACAACTGAAATCAGACAATCTAAAAGAAGCTATGAGCAAAAACTAGCATGTAACATAAAAAACGACAGCAAGAGTTTTTATGCATATGTCAGGAGTAAACAAAACGTACAAGACAAGGTTGGACCTCTAGAAGACAGTGCTGGAAATATAATATCACAGGGGTTTTTAATGGCGGAAGACCTAAATGGTTACTTCAGTTCAGTGTTTACCAAAGAAGATATTAGTTCATTACCAGATGCTGATGCTAAATTTCAGGGGGCTAAATCTGACTATTTAGGTCCGTTAGTTGTAACTCCAGAATTGGTAGCTAAGAAAATAAAGGCAATGAAAGATAACAAATCACCGGGAGTGGATGGGATTCTTCCAAAATTACTAATGGAAACAGTAGAACAAATCAGTATACCACTTGCAAGAGTATTCAACTTGTTATTAAAAGAGGGAGTTGTTCCGTTTGAATGGAAAGAAGCAAACATCATACCATTATTTAAAAAGGGTTCGAGAAATAAGTCAGAGAATTACAGACCAGTGAGTTTAACGTCAGTGATTTGTAAATTATTAGAAAGGTTAATTAAAGACCATATGGTGGAATTCCTCGTTAAGCATAAATTATTAAATTCATCTCAACATGGATTCCTTAAAGCGAGGTCATGCTTAACAAATATGTTATGATTTTTGGAAGAAATCACTAAGTGGATAGACGTGGGATCGCCAGTAGATATTATCTACTTAGATTTTCAGAAAGCTTTTGACAAAGTGCCACATCAAAGATTACTACTTAAATTAAAAGCCCATGGTATCTGGGACAGCATAACTGACTGGATAGAACAATGGCTGACTGACAGAAGACAACGAGTTGTAGTAGATGGAGAAGTTTCAAATTGGAAATCGGTTTTGAGTGGGGTACCTCAAGGATCAGTATTAAGACCAATATTATTCTTAATTTATATCAATGGCTTGGACGACAGTATAACAAGTAACGTACTGAAATTTGCGGATGACACAAAACTGTTTAGAAAGGTTAATACTGATGGTGATAAACAACATTTACAAAACGATCTAGACAGATTAGTGAAATGGTCTGAGAAATGGCAGATGTTGTTCAATTTTGGGAAATGTAAATGCCTACATACAGGACATAGGAACTTGAATGTAAACTATAAAATGGGAGATACTGTTCTGGGTACTACTGTAAAAGAAAAGGACTTAGGAGTTACAATAAGCGCTGATATGAAAGTTTCAGAGCAGTGTGGTATTGCAGCTTCAAAGGGTAATCAAATTCTTGGATTGATTAGAAGAAACATAACATACAAGGGAAAAAAGTTAATAATACCTCTTTATAAAGCAATAGTTAGACCTCATTTAGAATACTGTATACAAGCATGGAGACCATATCGTAAGAAAGATATAGATACGCTTGAACGCATACAAAGGAGAGCAACTAAAATGATTCCAGAACTGAGAGACCTTAGTTATGAAGAACGCCTGAAAGAATGTGGTTTAACAACTCTAGAGACAAGGAGGTTAAGAGGAGATCAGATTGAAGTGTTTAAGATATTGAATGGGTATGAAAATATTGATAGAAATATGTTTTTCTCACTCAAGAAGGATAGCAGAACTAGAGGACATGAGGTAAAATTAGTAAAGGATCAATGTAGATTGGACATCAGGAAGCACTCGTTCTCACAGAGGACAATAAATGAATGGAACAAATTGTCTACAGATTGTGTAACTGCTAGCAGCGTGAATATGTTTAAAAACAAGGTTGACACATATCTCAGGAGGGCGGGTTATAAGTAGATGAACATTGTTGGACTCTCGATAAGCCAATGACTTCCTTGTCCACTTGCCATCTGGGCCTTTGGCTTGGATGGCAAATCTTGTTAAATCTTGTTAAACAATGTTCTTATTTACAGGCAGTCTGTACAATAATACAACCTTTTTCACTCTATATTCTTTCTTATTATATACTTTGAAAACAATTAGTAAATCCAAATTTATTTATGGGGTGAACTATGCATATTGGAAGCTCAGCGTTTAGTCAATATTGGCTTGAACACAGAAACCACATTGCACTATTGGCTTGAACACACAAACCACACTGAACTATTAGCTTGAACACATAAACCACACTGCAGTATTGCAATAGCATATGGCTTCCAACCAGGGCTTTCAATTAAAATTTTCAGCTACAATTATATTTTTGTTAATTACAATTATGATAATTATGATTTGTAAAGAATGTTGCTTTGAAACGTTGCAGTTTTCCAGTTCAACATAGTTATTAGAGGTGGAATTGTTTACTTTGCTGACTACGTGGGTTATAAAAGCTGTTCAACAACAAGTTATATTAAGGACAATACAAAAACATTTTTACAAATATGTATTTTTTATTTGTGACATAATTGGAATACAGTTAAGCAATATAATAAGGTATATCAATTAAATGATATATAATGAGGTATATGAATTACAAAGTTAAATCACAATTAAATAAATGTTTCAGTTAAAACTTTGTAATTAATTACAATTACAAAACTACAACTGTTCTTGCCCATAAACACACACTCTACATCAGACAAAATCACAAGTTCTAGAAAAACTTTCACATATTTGTAATTTTTTATGAAACTGACTTACTGTCATCAACCAGCTTTGACAGATGACAATAATGTGATGTGTCACTCATCATGTAACCTATAGTCGGCTGTTTGAGGTTGACACAAAGTCGTGACATAATCAGTAGCAGCGATGGTGCCGCAATGCCGTTTTCCCTCGCCGTCTCGCAGAACTCCTGTTACATAACACGTCACATGACTAACACCAAAAGGTCGTGTCAGTAAGGACATGTGTGTATAGAGTGCATGGTTGAAAGATCATGCCATCTGTGAGATTTAAAAAAAAACATGTTTTAACTGTCATAAGCTGACAGAAATATGTTATATTCCGGGCCCCCAAGTAGGTCTAGGCAGCTTCAGCCGGTTAGTCCCAATGAACTTTTTATTCCTCGATTTAAATTTTTATAGTAAGGATTTTTTTATTGCCGCACCAACTCTATGGAATTCACTTCCTACTAGTGTTAAGTTAGAAGGAGGTATTAGGAGTTTCCATCATTAGTTGTAGACCTACTTTGGAACCTTGCTTCCCATTTGGCTATACTTATCATCCCAAACCAACTGTTGACAACTTGGGTCTGATTCTCGATTGTTGATTTTGCCTAACTCTTTACGTTGACATGCCTAAGTACCAGTGCATATGCAGGCATAGTGAATGTATAAAACTTGACCTATGTTTACTATGGGCCATATTTTTAATATGACAAGGTTAAGTGAATAATGTGAATGGGTATATAAATTAAATATAAAGCTCTTGACATTTGGAAACAGTTACCAGTCACTAATAGAACTCTTCATTTACTATAGATACTAATGAATGGTGACAATGTAATAAAGAAACACTTGTGGAATAGTGGTCTGACACGTCAATAATGAAATCACATTTCCGTCAGTAATACATTGTCTAGTGGAGACAGAGAACATGTGATACATACATCAGGGATGACAGAGATTTGTTGGATGAATGCACCCTTGAGCATAAACAGAGAACATGTGTTACATACATCAGTAATGACAGAGACGTGTTGGATGAATGCACTCTCTAGTATAGACAGAGAATATATGATACATACATCAGCGATGACAGAAATGTGTTGGATTAATACACTCTCTAGTATAGACAGAGAACATGTGATACATACATCAGCAATGACAGAGATGTGTTGGATGAATGCACTCTCTAGTATAGAAAGAGAAAATGTGATACATACATCAGCGACAACAGAAATGTGTTGGCTAAATGCACTCTCTAGCATAGACAGAGCACATATGATACATGCATAAGCGATGACAGAGATTTGTTGGATGAATGCACTCTCTAGCATAGACAGAGAACGTGATACACACGTCATCAACAACTGAGATGTTTTGGATGAATGCACTCTCTCGTATAGACAGAGAACATGCGATACATACTGTAAGAATATTTGTATTCTGTAAGTCCGATATAATTCAGACGCGCAACAAGTTATACTGCAGGCGCACTGATCTATATATAACTGGATGGCGCGTGGGGTCATGCCTCAGCTACACTTCCTGGTGTGTTACAGGAATGTAGTGCATAGTAATTTTAGCTATGTGTTATTTTTAAAAAATCATATCATCTGACATAACTGCATTTGACCAGGCACATTGGCAGGTTTGCTGGTAGAACATTTTGGCAGTATAACTGTGGATTTTTAGATGATTTCATTAGGCGGAAGGATTTTTGGCAATTTTTTCACCACAAGGCACGTGTGCGTAGTAATTCATGCAGAAATTGGTAAACATTGATGGGTGTGGCACGTTCAGGCATTTTAAAAGAGTTAGAAGTAGGAGACTTTGACTAAACTCGAACAGCATGTCAATGGGATGATGACAACGGCAGGTAAGAAGTTTCAGCATTTTTGATGGTCCCATTTTCTTATAATCGTGCAAAACGTTAACATGGTCGTCAATGTGAAATGTAACAAGAGGCTGAACCCAAATAGGTACCCTGGCAACGGAAAGCGGTAGCCATTGAACAGTCATGGAGGAGGGTTTTTTTGCAAAAATATACTGATAAAATGCATGAAAACTTGTGTCTGTCATCAAACAATGAGTGTGTACTGTGGACAGGCTGCACAAAAGGAAGAATTGTTAAATATGGAGTTATTAATTGCCAACTCAGATGTGGCTACAGTCATACGTGACAGTGCATAGGCTCAGTTACATGCTTCAGCATAGGATCACACGTGTTGACCCAGGCTTAGATGCTAGTCATCTGTGCCATAACTGCCTGTGTGTGAAAGAAAGCCACACACACACACACACACACACATATATATATATATATATGGAGCCACACTCTGTAAATAACAACAGGCAATATTGCATAGCTAAAAACATTTGCTTTGGTCATGGGGAATACCCCCAGTGCCTATTAGAGTTGAAATAAAAAAAATGGTAAGAACTTTTGTTCAGTGTTATGTAGAATGAACTGTTTCGAATCATCGTCTTAATCACTGATGTGCATTAACGTCAGTTAGCCATCATAACTGGTGTTGCATCGTGTGTATTGGTCTTGGCATCAGTGTCAGCAGTATGTCATGTGTCTTGGTCTCTAGGTCTTCGTATGATTGTGTTCGCAGAGATGTCAGTACAGCCTGTAGGTAGATAGTAGATGCTGCATGAAATACAGAATATTGCATTACATGTATTAGAATGTTGTGTGTGCATAGTTCTTGTGTGTTTACTCTCTGCTGGCATAGTTGTGATCAGCAGATGACCGCGATCTTAACGAATATGGGTGATCAGTGCGATCTGCCGGTGGCTTTATCTGCCGCCGCCTTCTTTTCACCACTGACCTTTTCTGACCAAGCTGACCTTCTCTGTATCTGCCTTCTTGACGCCGTTTCTCTTTTGCTTCAACATAGTCTTTCATTCTCTTTAATTTTGTATGCCGTCTGTGCAGTCGCACTGATGGCCGTCTGGAATATGCTCCGCTGGTAGACCATGTCGTGCTGAATGCGCTTGACTGCCCGAGCCACTCTGCCACCCTTTGAGATATGACACTTTACATTTTCCAATTTTCGTAGCATTGCATTTCCAGCTCCATAATTTATACGATCAATGAGTGAACACATTCGTCCCTGTGCATTTCTGCTGAAGTTCACATTCTTTGGAAGGGATGCAGAGAATGATCTGTTGATCGATTCATTCTTGTCTGTGGTTAATCTATGTTGTGTCATCTGAAGTGCTGCATTTCCGAGACGCATTTCTATCAACCCTTGGAGTGTTAACCTATCGCCATCTGTCATATTCAGTCGTCTCATACCACTTGCCTTCAAGTGCTGTGATTTATGCCACCAATTGTTTTGCAATCCGCCTCGGCATACCACTGCATGTCGGCGACAGTTTTTGCATGAACCAGCATAGCAATCTACAGTAGTTTGAATTATCTTTGGCATCTTACTAGTGATGGTATTAATGTCACTGGAATACAGGGTGTGCACACTTGTGTAGATCTTCTAGCATCTGGTCTTCACATCTTCAGCAAACATTCTTTTCTTTTCTGCTCTGATGATGGCTGTTTCTCTCGGAAACATTCGGGGGGAGAATGAAGCTTTCATGATATGTCTAAATTGCGTCTGACCTGTGTGTTGTGTCAGCCTGTCTTTCTATGGGGACTGCTGGCATAGCATCCTGTACCCACCGAGAAGCTAAAGCATCTCCATCAGTAGCCACATATCTGATTGCGACGTTGTCCTGTGCGAAACTGTGGCCTATCTGTTTGCCAATTTCATACTCCGAGATTGGATCCACTGCTCGTAGAGTTGCCGAGCATCGCTCATGACCTGGGCATGTGACATTGTGACCTTGACTGCGAAACATGGCGCCTACTTTGCACAGCTTATTCTCTAGATGAAAACCTATGATCTGGTGTTGATCTGTCTGCCACTCTATGGCAGCTCCGATAGCTTGCGATGCAGCCTACCCGACTCCATAACTGTTCTTATGTGCTGTTGCGTTATACCTAACATCCATGCTTATGTTGATCGGGGCATTTTCTGGCAGACCACGCATAATGTTAATCTCTTTTGTTTGCTCTCTTTTCTGCTTCAAATCATCCATTGTTGCCTGGACAGTGATAGCAGCAACCCTGTCTGCATTTCTTTGCAATCCACATCGGCTTGGAGGGGGGTGTTTGTTGCAGCCAGAATGTGGCGCATCTTTGTGATTCCCATTGTCGAATCCTGAAGTCCGACATGGAGTGCCACATTCGATGTAGCTGGTTTTTGACCACAACTGCCAGTGTCTACTTCAGTGTACAATTTGTGCATGCCTGACTGATATTCACAGTGCAGACAATGTAATGACATTTTCCAGCATAAACCAACTTGTCTTTCGTTGTATACTTCTAACTGTGGAGATGTGCATGTCGAGATTTTCGCATTCTCTGTGAAACACTCATTCCACATTGCCACAGTCTTCTGCATGTTTAGCAGACGCATCTCAGAAACTCCATCAGTCTCTTCTGTCTGAAGGTAGCTGTCTCTTAAGTCAGGGCATTTATCTGGTTGTGGTCGTAGAATCTTGCTATTTCCACAAACGCCATCAGCATCGGGCACTGTTAGCAGTCCACCAGGGGTTACATGTACCACTCTTGAATATTCATCCATGTTCAGTCGTCGCAGCCACATGCTGCGGTTCGTTTGTCGAGTTTCTGATGTTGCAGCATTTTGTGGTCCCCAGTATGGGTGGCCACGTGTGAAACGGCGCACTTTCTTAATGCCACCAGGGGGTGGTTTGCGCTTACTCTTAACCTCACTCTCACTCTTAATTTTACTCTCACTATTCTCAATTACTGTCGCTTCCATTTTGTAACAATGCACGGTAATCCAGGCAAAATTACAGTTGAAAGTGACAAACCGTTATTTGAAATCAAAGACCTCTAATCAGTCTGAAAGTCCAAATGAAAGTGACAGAACATCTGTAATATAGGGGGGGGGGAGGGGAGAGAATTACATTAGTAAAGCCTCGATTTGGACATGTATATCAATCTCAGTCAATGACATTGCAATATAATGACTTATTGGTCAGTTTTTGTTTACTTCAGCTAATTAGACACATGTGCCTACTGTGGAGACCACCTGAGGTAATATGCCCTCTTGTGGTTTGGGGAAAACTTGGACAGGGCAGCATGCTATCTGATAAGGTCTACTGGCTGGCTGGAGCTGATCGATCAGGCAAGTGCCTTTGTTATTGCTAGTTTGCTAATTAGGTTGTATAATGTTATGCAATTGAACTAGTTGAGAAGTCTAGCTTTGAAGGAATTCACAGTTTGTTTATATTTACATCTGTGTAATAGGGCAGGAGGCCAAAAAAATAATATAATTTTCAGTGTAAAATAAAAACTGGCTGAATACAATGTGCTTACAGAACACATGCTAACCTTTCTGAAACATTGTGTTAGGAATTCATACATGCTAGCTGAGAAAATGTGTTTCAAGACTTAAGGTGGGTTACAAAAGTGGCTATTCTGTGTATGCATTGTACAGTGGGGTGGTACTGCTCAAATGTGTCTAAAAACCAAACATATAGACGGATGTAATAATTTTTTTGGCTGAGTGCATGATATATGTGTGTCTCTAAAATATGTTAAATTCAATTTTTTTCGCAAACATTGTGATGTCTATTTGGGGTCATGCCTCAGTTACACTTCCTGGTGTGTCGTGTTATTTAAAAAAAATCATATCATCTGACATAACTGCACATGAGCAGGCACATTGGCAGGTTTGCTGGTAGAACATGTTGGCAGTGTAACTGTGGATTTTTAGATGATTTCAATAGGCGGAAGGATTTTTGGCAATTTTTTCGCCACAAGGCACGTGTGCATAGTAATTCATGCAGAAATTGGTAAACAATGATGGGTGTGGCACGTTCAGGCATTTTAAAAGAGTTAGAAGTACGAGACTTTGACTAAACTCGAACAGCATGTCAATGAGATGATGACAACGGCAGGTAAGAAGTTTCAGAATTTTTGATGGTCTCATTTTCTTATAATCGTGCAAAACGTTAACATGGTCGTCAATGGGAAATGTAACAGGAGGCTGAACCCGCGTCGGTCTGTAAATTTGACCCCACTGTGCCGCCATATTGGATAGATCAGTGCTGTCAATCGGTAGGCAATCGCAGTGTTAAAACGCTCAACTTTGATGATAAATTGCTGCCTGTATACAAGTATACTTTTGTATTTTGTGATTCATAAGATACTGTTAGAGGTTAGTGATTAATAATATTATGTGTAGCGTCACAAAGTGAACATTCCTATTTAATTATTAATATTTTAAAGTCGACAGCGGCTAGCCTATGTCGGGTTATTGTGAATATTGGCTATAATATAATATATATGCAAGCTTACTGATTCATCAACTTCAAGGCTCAATGATCAGAACATCGTCTTCAGTATCTAACAATACTCAAGAAGTTCCATTTTGTATATTCTAAATATTGCTTAATGTTGTAAAGTTGAGTGATTTGCGCCGTCATTTCGAAGTCCCCGAAAATGTCAATGACTGAATGAGTGCATGAGTTACGAGGATATGCCTTTTTTGACAAATATCTTAAGGAACATTTTTACAATGCCATGGTCTATATATTATAGATGAGTCAAAATTGTTTCATCTATTGAATGCAAACAAATTGTTAGTATTTTTTGGTGATATACTTACTATTACAGAACAACGAAAAGACGTTTTATTCCCTAAAAGACGCCACTGGCACTGCACAAAAATGCTACCCATAGCAAGACATTTATTCCTGTACTGTAAATCCAAGTACAAGGAAAAACAGGTTTTTTCACCCGATCTAATATATCTAGCTATCACAACAATGAAAGTATTATCAAAATGTTGTGTTTATTTTGTTTTGAATAAACTGCTATCATTATATATCAAATAATTGTACTAGATTCTGAGAGTGAACTTATACCATTGTCTTCCTTACGTTACACTATTGTTGTTCTAAAGTTGAATTTAGTTCTCTATCTCCCTATCTCTCTTGTTGTCTCCCTCCCTATCACACACGTGCACGCACACTCACCCTCCCTCCCTTCTCCCTCAGGGAATATTCAGAAAATGTAATGCATTATATTTTCAGAATGGCTACTTACCGAGACAGCACTAATATGAGTACTAATAGGCTCACATTGTTATTAGTTGGGCACAGTTTCGTGCATCGTATGCAACAGCAAGTGTGCTGGAAATACAAACATTGCTGTGTTGCTGTACCTGCTGTACCTTACAAACATTGCTGCACTGCTGTGGAATTACAAACATTGCTATGTTGCTATGGATTTATGAACATTTACGTCACAATATACCTGCATGAACACCAGTATGGACTTCTGAACATTATCTTCCATAAAATTATGACCGTTGCTGCACGGCTGGAATGTTATAATAAATTGTCTTGATAATTGTGCAGTGACATTATGTTTCATCCATTAATTCCCCATCTATTTACCTGTTATGACATACTAGTTACAATAACTTTCCATAACACAAGTTCAATACAAGGTCACACCGTATTCAAGTCGATGTATTGACAATTTTCACCCCCCAAAGTTTAACTGATCCGGTATATAATAAATTACAGCTAAATTATTCCATTAATCTTGGTATATAGGTCAAATGTTAAATGTATGTCAACTAATTAGGTTATGTCAAAATAAGTAAACACTAGACCACATAGTATTAAAGTTAACAATTTGACCATATCCATCCACCAAAAGTTAAATAGGCCTATTACCAAATTACTGACAGCTCTCTTTCATACTCTCCATCTTTCTCACTTCTGCCATTAATCCACATATATAAGTCAAATGTGTATCTGTCTGTCCCTGTCTCGCTCACTCTTTCATACTCTCCCTATCTTTCTGACTCGGCATGTATATTATATATTAGGTTTTTTGATATGTCTTCTCTTGGTAAAAGCTGTGCAACGACATCAATGTGGAAACCTGATGAACAGTTTCTTCTAACACTTAATTACATGCTAATGTCACATCACAAATGTTGGATAAGAAATTTGAAGATGTGATTTTAGACCTATATTTAATAAATAGTCATAAGGATAGATGACAGTCGATTTATGTTTTTAATTTGTTTCATATAAGCAGCTTTAGAAATCATGAATGACACAGATGGTATCAACATAATGCTGTAATATAGATATGTTGTACATGTATTACCCAAGATCCCCAAATTACATCACTGGTTGTTGTACCCCATGGGTAAATAATTTTTATTAGATGTGACATCAGCGTTCTACCCACGAAGAATCATACATGGGACAGCCCAATGCCCAATGCATGTAAGAAAACTGGGTGGTATAAATGTGAACAAACTAGAACAAGAATCTTAAAATTTTAACTAAAATTTAACTAAAATAAAAGTACATGTATCATGTATATTCCTGTCTTGTCAAGTCGATATGTCACTGAGTAGTGGTCAGACACTTGCATCACTAGCAAAGAAATGGTAACCACACTGTCACCCCCAGCATCAAAAGTGTGCAAACCAACCAATTCTCCTAAGTAATAACATTAGTCTACTAAAGCCCCTACATAGCTAAAATAATTGTGTACCATAAGCTAAAGATAATATTATGATTCCAAACTGGCACACTAGGTGTCAGTACAGCTAACCAATTAAGTCAAAATATATGCTATCTTAGTTATGTATTGGCAAGAGACCCATATGGTAGCACCCTCACTGATGTTTTAGCAGCACTAATTTCGATAACCTCTTTCTAATATTTCACCGTGCAACACATCTGTTTGTAGCTTCCCAAGATGACGCATCTTGATCTTTGAATAACACTGGGAACAACATTTGATTAGAGAAAACATATGGTTACTGAGACAGGTTGAATCAAATATATAATTATTCAATGATTAAAATACATTGACCTCTGCACACACCTGCAAGACTGCTGTTGAAACGGCACTAGGTTGCCCTGGATCCTGGGGAAGATTGCACAATTTGATCAGTCCTATTGATAAAACTATCCTCAAAATGTGTTGAACAAATGTTGCTAAATTTGGTTGGCTTGAAACCTTCACGCCACAAATTAACCAACCATCTGCGGTATTGTTCAGGTGCTGTGTTCACACCGGGAAGCCTGAAATGACATAGAGGAGGAATACAATATGAAATGAAAACGAATTAGTGACTGAAAATGACGGATGAATTGTGTTTTGTGTTGTAGGATGGCGACCCTATTCATAGTAGGTCACAGTTACTTAAGTTCAGGCGTGTGGCCAAACACATAGAAATATTAATACTTAAATTATATAATTAATTCAGCATCATACTATCCAGCATTTAGAATTATTAAAGTACAATTATCAATCATCACATTGTAGACTGGGCTCAGTCCTCAGGCTGAGTTTTGAGCGATAAAATGCGCTATTGCCATTAAAGGGCAAAATGTGTGAATAAGCAAATCAACACAACATATTCTTGCAATATAATTGGTCCAATTTATATTAATGTGTACAGTCAGGCTGATAAATGGCATCACAAACATTCTTAAACAATTGTCAAGACCAGAATCCTTCAAAAATCCTTCCGCCTATTTAAATCATCTAAAAATCCACGGTTACACTGCTAACATGTTCTAACAGCAAACTTGCAAATGTGTCTGCTCAAAGGCAGTTATGTCAGATGATATGATTTTTTGAAAATTACACATATCTAAAATTACTGTGCCCTACATTCGTCTGTAACACACAAGGAAGTCTAACTGAGGCATGATCCCTTAATCTATAAGGATGCAGCGTTTAGGTGATCTATCCAAGATGGCGGTTTTGGACTTCCGCAGGCGTCACCTGGCGCAAATGAATACGGCGTGCGCCATCCAGTTATATATATATATATATATATATATATATATATATATATATATATATATATATATATATATATATATATATATATATATATATATATATATATATATATAGATCAGGGCGCAGTGGGCAGTTGCGACATCACCACCACGCCACGCTGGTTAATAAATTTGCATGGGTTCTCTGATCTTAAAGTGTTGATCTAGTACAAGAATCCAAACATGGTGTCAGACAGTTCGTAGGACGGGTGAATATCGAACTCGGTAGCACCAGGTGAGAACACTCTAGAAGTTGCCTGTGTGAGCAAAATCGAGAAATATATGATCACTGAACAACTTCCCTCGACGGGCAATTTGCCGGAGCAATGGGCTCGCTTCAAAAAGCAGTTTAAACAGTTCCTCGATGCGAGCGAGAAGTCAGAGGCATCGGATAAATCAAAAATAGCAATGTTATTGCGCACAATTGGCGAAAAGGGTAACGACATCTTTGACAATTTCTCGTTCGAGGCGGATGAGCAGCCAACGTTTGTTGACGTCTTGGAAAAATTCGATCAGTTTTGCAAGCCGCGTGTAAGCGTGTTCACAGCAAGGCACCAGTTTTAAACTATGAAACAGAATACTCGGTTTATCGATGAGTTTCTGACGACATTAAAGAAGAAGGTTCGAGAGTGCACGTTTGGAGACTTGACCGACGATATGGTGTTGCATGCATTGACGCTGGGACTCGATCAAGAAAGGACGAGGCGAAGGTTATTTGAAACGGAAAATCTCACTTTGGATAAAGCTATCGGAATATGTCGATTAGCTGAAGACACAGAAGTTGAGATGAAAAAGTTACATTTGAACGAAGAGGTTAGCGCACTGTACAGGCAGAAGCTAAAGAATCGTACCATCCTTCATAGCAAAGTTGATAATATCGAGCACAAGCTGTTAGCTACTGTCAAAGTTCTGACAGAGGGGCAGATGTCCAAGCAAATTACTTGTCAACTAGACACTGCAGCCACTTGCAATGTGCTTAGTGTCAAGGATTACCATAAACTTGGCGATCCATCTCTGAAGCCGAGTCATGCCAGACTAACAATGTATGACGGCACCGTGGTTATGTTCAAAGGTCGCTGCCAGCTGGAAGTATGCGATGACAAACGCAACGTACCCCTGATGTTTGAGGTGGTAGAAACCAAGCGTTGCTCACTACTGTCACTGGATACATGCCTACGTCTCAATTTGCTATCGGTGAACGAGCATGTTCATTTGGTGAACACTAGTCAGTACAGAAATGTGGATGCAATGCTGGAGGAAAACACGGACGTATTCTCTGGACTAGGGTGTCTGCCAGGAGAATATGACATAGTGGTGGACAACAGTGTCAAGCCGGTGCAGAACAGACCGCGCAAAGTGGCATATGCCCTCAAAGACGATCTGCAGAAGAAGATCACAGCTTTTGAGGAGCAGAAGGTGATTGCCGAAGTGGATATTCCAACACCGTGGATATCCAACTGCTTAGCAATTCGCAAATCAAATGGCACGGCGCGGGTATGCATAGATCCGACCGATCTCAACAAAGCCATCCAGCGAAACCATTTCCCATTACCCACCATAGAGGAAGTTTTGCCTAAACTGAAGGACGCAAAGATCTTTTCCCTAGTGGATGCCAAAGATGGTTTCCTACGGGTGAAGCTAACGGATAAGAGCAGCTATCTGACCACTTTCTGGACCCCGTTTGGAAAACATAGGTGGCTCCGAATGGCATTTGGCCTCACGTCCAGTCCCGAAGAATTTCAGCGTCGCCTTCAACTCGCCTTAGATGGACTAGATGGGATCTTCATTGTAGCAGACGATATCTTGATTATAGGTCGAGGTGAGACCGACGAGGAAGCGCGACGTGATCATGACGAAAACTTGGACCGGTTACTTCAACGAGCAAGGGAACAAAACCTCAAATTAAACAAGGTCAAATCAAGTACATCGGACACGTTCTGTCGCCCGAAGAGGTAAAAGCGGATCCTGAGAAGGTGTCAGACATCTCAAGCATGGCCACTCCAACCGATAGCGACCAAGTGCGGATATTCCTGGGCTTCACCAATTACCTGGCCACGTTCTTGCCCAATCTCTCAACTATCAGCGAGCCGCTCAGACGTCTAATCCAGAAGGATGTTGAGTTCCAATGGGGACAAACCCAAAAAGATGCGTTCCGGAAAATCAAGGAGGTTGCAACATCAGAACAGTCACTCGCGTATTACGATGTGAAGAAGCCGATTGTACTGCAGTGTGATGCGAGTACGCAAGGGCTAGGCGCGAGTCTGATGCAAGACGGAAAACCTGTGGCGTATGTCTCACGATCCTTGACAAAGTGTGAACAGAAGTACGCACCCATCGAGCTAGAATGCCTAGCCATTGTGTTCGCGTGTCGTAAATTCGATCAGTATATCTATGGTCACGCCGAGGTTACGGTACACAACGACCACAAACCTCTCGAAGCCATATTTCGTAAGTCGTTGCTCGAGGCTCCTAAACGCTTACAACGGATGATGCTCACAGTACAGAGGTACAACGTGAAAGTGGAGTACAAGCAAGGCACGGAACAGCTGGTTGCAGACATGTTATCACGTGCCCCATCATCCCGTCAACCAGTGAACGAGATGTCGACTGAAAAGCTTTTCCAGTGTGCGATCCAAGATGAACTGGCGGAAGAGATCGACTCGGTCGACCCACAAATGTATGCCAACGTCAGCGAGCCAAGAATCGCTAAAATTCGACAAGCGACAGCTGCGGATGACACATTGCAGAAAGTGATGACAACGGTTTTGTCAGGATGGCCTCAGAACAAACGAATGCTGTTGCCAGGGCTGAAACCTTATTGGACATTTCGAGAAGAAATGGCAGCGAATGATGGTATTCTGTACAAAGGATAGATAATGGTAATTCCAAAATTTTGTCAGAAAGATCTGCTGGAACGACTTCACAGCAGCCATCATGGAATCGAAGCAACTCTCCGACGAGCAAGAGATAGCATCTACTGGCCGGGAATGACAAACGACATCAAGCAGATGGTCGAGAGCTGTAAAGCGTGCTCGAAAGAAAAGCCACCACAACAGAAAGAGACGCTACGATGTCACGTCATTCTCTCGAAGCCATGGGCAAAAGTTGGGATAGACTTGTTCACATATGACAATCCCACTTACCTCATCATGGTAGACTACTATTCAGATTTCTTCGAGTTCACAAAACTGATCAGAGAGCGGAAACGACCATACAAGCATGCAAAGAGCAGTTTGCACGTTATGGCGTACCACAAATTGTGCAATCAGATGGTGGACCTCAATTCATCAGTGCGGAATTCCAAGCGTTTGCAAACAACTGGGAATTCAAACACTCCATATCATCGCCGTATCATTCGCAATCGAATGGAAAAGCAGAATCGGCAGTCAAGATCGTGAAGAATTTTCTAGGGTCCGTACACCATGACAGAAACCAAATTCAAGGCTATTTCAATGCTAAGGAAAAACAACTTCAAGGCCATTTAAGGTTCAAAATTTAATACTGCAAACTGCACTCTGGAAACGGACAACGTACAGTTCAACATCTGTCATGTTTCGCTTAGAGTTGAAGTTTTGCTCAATGTTCTGTTTCCGAACTTTCTCCTTCTCGGCCTCCAAGTATGCCATGTACCTTTGTCGTGCTCTCTGTGCATAGGAAAGCATTGATTTGGCGTTTGGCACACACCACCAGCTGTTGTGATTGCGTCATGCACAATGCACAGTGCGACAAGGGATTCCTCCTTCAGGTTCTCAACAGCCACGTGACTGTTGATTGAGAAACCACGCTCGTCAGTGGCTTGCCCATGAGAGAGGATGCCCATGAGAGAGCAGTTTCTTTGTCACCATCCACAGCTTCTCATACTGTGTGCATTTGAGGTAGACTGCAAGGAACGTATCCAGTCACTCGTTGTCTGGGTTGAAATCCTTGAATGTGGTGGAGTTGGCAGGAACCACCTCATTCACAAAGGATCTGAACTGCTGCTGGATAGCATCGCAATCCGCATCTCGGACTTGGTGCAGATCCGGAAACTTGTGCAACACTCTGCCAAACTTCGCAATGCAGTCGTCCTTCCTGCCAGCCATCAACCGAGGGTCGAGACACGTCAAGTTTCTCGTTATGGTGTATGTGATTGATCATTTCTCTAGGAGTTTCTGTGTGGCACAGTCAAGCCCTTTCTTGCACTCCATTCTAAATGTCAGTCTCTCTCTTTCACTGAGCTTCTGCTTGACAGATGTGACAGCTGCCAACTCCTTCAGCTTCTTCGCTTCGCAGAATCCAGGGTCAATTTGGGAGTGACGCAAATGTGAATCAACATCATCAATGTTGAGCCTTGCCAGCTGTGCTGTAGAGGTGGCCTCGTCTAAGACTGACTGCTTCATGAAGCGCTGGCATAATCCTCGCACAATCACGCCAAGGTCACCACAAAGGAAGGGGACCATTGGCTTGTCCGTCTGGTATCTGACCAGAAACTGGTCAAACTGCCTCGCAACCGACTCGAAAAACATCAGGTGTGCAGCACAGCCTGACTTCACGGTCGTGAATGCTTTTCCATCAGGGACATTGTACTTCTTTGGGTACTTGGTGATGGTATCGACGTACTTTCGTACATGACCAAGTACCAACAACGCACGGGATGCCACTCGCGCATTCTCTACCCACCGGTGCACCGTAATTGCGGTGAAGTCTTCTCGCCTGGCGGGTGTTTCGTGGAAAATCCGGTGCAGTGCCCAGAGAAATGACTTCAGATCCCATCCAGTTGCTCCGAAACCAGTTCTGAATGCACTGCCCGATATCAATCAGTTTCTGTGAGCGGTCATCGTACACCTCAGCCATCAGCTTTTGGTAGAAGGACCAATTCACATTTGGTCCATCCATGGACAGCTGGATCATGTTCGATAGGTTCATAGTACCACACTTCTCAACAAACACATCAACCATGTTTGTAGCTGTTGCATGGCCAAGAAAGGCACTGGTGAAGTATCGGGTATGCACTGCATTTCTACCTTCATCAAAGAACCTGATGTGTATCTGTTTGTTTTGAGTGAAGCGGTTGAAGCTCTCATCAAAGAGGATGACAAAACTGTTAAGCAACCGCACCTGGTCCTTCAGTTGCTGGCAGAAATATGGAGCTAGTCCATGGCAGATGATGTAGGCGCTCTTCTTCTCACCACACCTGAACGACTTTGCGATGGCGCTATCTGGGAACATAAGCTCAAACAGTCTGTCTGTTTCCATGCAGCTAACGTATGAGTAGTGAGACGACATGACTTTCATTGCCTTCTGCACGCCAATGATCGTCGGTTGTCACATGACTTGCGATGGATGCGGTGTTCATCACCGATGACTGAAGACGCGCAGGTATTACAGGCATTGACGTGGTTGCACTTCCAGAAGGTGTAGGTTCTTCAACACAGTACAAACACTAGACAAATTGCTATCTCATTGAATATAATATTGTACACAGTATATACATGATTATCAATTATATATAATGTTATATATATATATATATATATATATATATATATATATATATATATATATATATATATATATTTATATATATATATATATTTATATATATATATATATATATATATATATTTATATATATATATATATATATATATATATATATATATATATATATATATATATATATTACATATGTATACACCTATAAATAGTATAATTACGACATGTCCAACAAAATATTATTTGTCAACCTATCCTGTCCGTATTATGTACATGATCCTAACTGATAATTATGTTTTCTTATCAATCATGGACACCAGCCGGCGTTGCCGCGCATTAGCAAACAGCTGGAACTATTCATGTAAAGTATGTATTGGCGCATTCGCTAGGTGGCGCCACATGTTCATCTGCGCCATCGACGTAACGTCCGTCAACAAACGCATCGCAGTGAAATATCGCCCATTAACGCGGACAGTTACATGCAATTGTCTTTGCTTATTAATTAATTAACATAACTCCGTAATCTCATAAAACACAGGTCTTATTATTATCATAAAGTATCATAGATACATACCTGTAGTTTCCTGTGGTCTAGTATTGCCGAATAATGTCGCTATTGAGGTTCACGCGCAGCTCGTATTTTGTAGTTTCATATTATCAGCGTGTTTTTTGCCAGCGCTGTGGCTTCTAACGACAGATTCTTCCATCGCTTTCACATCAAACGAACGTTTGCATATCCGGTAATGTGCCAAAAATACATTAATCTTTACTTCTGGCCTTGTCAAAATTCAAGGCTTTTCAAGGCTGCATGCCGGAATTCAAGGATTTCAAGGCCTTGATTTTGAGTTGGTGAAATTCAAGGTTTTCAAGGATTTCAAGGCCCCGTACGGACCCTGATTTTCTTAACAAATCGGACGACCCTTTGAGAGCGGTGTTGGAGTGGAGAAACACGCCAACGTCTCAAATCAATTGCAGTCCAGTGCAACGGCTAATGCAAAGAGGAACGCGGGCGTATGTGCCTCAAGCGGAGCAGTTGATGAAACCCGTGGTATTAACGGCACGTCAAATCCTCAGACGCAAGGTGAAGAAGCAAAAAATGTCACAACAATACTACGACCGAAATGCTCGTGACTTGTCGCCGACAACTTCGACTGAACAAGAAGGCCACATAGACGGGACTCACAGTAGAGATACTCACGTAATACCCATAGACGAGAACACAGATTCGCGGAATTGCAATCGTGTGAAAGGCCAGCTATCATCAGCACGCCGAGACCTGAGCCCGTACCGACGTCTCCTGTGAAAACAAACACCCCAGTGAAAACTCGTTCAGGCAGACTAATCAAGAAACCATGGCGTTTTCGCTAAGAAGGCTTAGTAAAGTTCGGACTCAAGATAAATCGTGATAGTGTTACGTGTTAAGAAGACTTGGTAAAGTTCACAGACATTTGCATATTATATTCAGTGCTAGCCGGTTATTGTGTTAATTAGAGTAGTCTATTGAACATACGTTTTTGGACTTTAATTATTAGCTTGACTCGGTGGTAAAGACCGCGGTCATAGGAGGATCAAGTGCTAGTAACCTCTGATCCTAACGTGAGCATTACTTTATTTGTTTCTAGTTAGGTTTCAAAGTATTTAGTTTAAAAAGGGAGATGTTAGAATATGTGTATTCTGTAAGTCCGATATAATTCAGACGCGCAACAACATATACCATTATATAATGTCATGCGCAGCGGCAGTTGCAACATCACCACCACCACGCCACGCTGGTTAATAAATTTGCATGGGTTCTCTGATTTTAAAGTGTTCATCTAGTACAAGAATCCAAACACATACATTAGCGACAACGGAAATGTGTTGAATACACTCTCTAGCACAGACAGAGAACATGTGATACATACATCAGTGACGAGATCCATAATGACGCTGATGTGCCTGCCACTAGACTGACTAGTAACCAAAACGCTACTGTATTGTCGCCCACCACTGGCACTCCGCAGTGGCCAAGTGCGATCGCGGTAGACTTCAAAATTGAGTCTGATTCGGGCTCTGATTCGCATACATAACCGGCGCGTAGGCCCTACTATCTCAAGTCTCAAGTGGTTTACTCCAAACAGCCCAAACTTGGGCTAATGCATGAGTTTGTGGTGGACTGTGCGCATGCGCTGTGGGTGGTACATTGGATTAAAAGACTAGTATCATTAATGTTCGAGAGCGAGTTAGTAGGCCTGGAGGGGGGGGGGGGTGATCTCAATAATGTTGTTTAGAATTTTGTAGAAGGTAGTGGCTTGTTTGATAATGCGCCTTCGTTCGAAGGTTGGCCATCCAAGGGCAGTAATTAGATCTGCTGGATTTGTGTTCCGTCTGTAATAATTTTTAACAAATCTGGCAGCAGAGTGTTGCACTCTTTCAAGGCTTTTAACTTGTGAAAAGGTGTGGGGATTCCATATGGGTGAAGAGTACTCAAGTTTTGGCCGGATTAGCATGTTGTAGGCTGTTTGTTTAACTTCGGGTTTACATGGGCCAAGAGTTCGTTTAATCATGCCTAAACATTTCGAAGATTTTGAAGTTATGTCAATGACGTGATTTGTCCAGGTTAATTTGGAATCCAATTTTACTCCGAGGTATGAGTGGCTGGATACGGTGGATAATGGCTGGCCAGTAAGCGAGTACTTGTGTGTGCTGGGTTTAGTTTTGTTTGTTATTGGAAGGTGGACGCATTTAGATACATTAAATTCCATTTGCCATTTGTCTGACTATGTTTTGAGTTGGCTTAGGTCAGTTTGGAGAATTTCGTGGTCGGTTTTGGAAGAAATTTTACGATATATAATACTATCATCTGCAAAAAGGCGTATAGAAGATTTGATGTTCCCATTTATGTCATTTATGTAGAGTAAGAAGAGGACAGGTCCTAGAACTGAACCCTGTGGGACACCAGATGTGACATCTGTGATGTCCGACAGGGCACCGTTAACTGAGACTCTCTGTTTGCGGTTGGATAGAAAAGATTTGATCCAATTTTGAGTGTTTCCAGTGATTCCGTAGGAGGTCAATTTTGATAGAAGACGTAGGTGAGGCACTTTGTCGAAGGCTTTGGCAAAGTCATGCAGGATTGCGTCAATTTGGGTCTTGTTGTCCATAGCAGTCATCCAGTCGTGGACTGTCTCAATGAGTTGAGATTCACAAGACAGTCCCGACTGGAATCCGTGTTGGAAGTGGAGAATGATGTTATGCTTGTGCAGGTGTTTCCACATGTTGCTTAGGATGATATGTTCCATTACTTTACAGAGGATGCAGGTTAGTGATATGGGTCTGTAGTTAGCTGGGTCAGATTGATGGCTCTTTTTATGTATAGGAGTTACTAATGCTTGTAGCCAGTCATTAGGAAGTTTACCTGTGTTGTATGATTGTTGGAAAATTTGGGTGATGATGGGAGCTATCTGCTTTGCAGTTTCATTAAGGACTCTGGCTGGGAGTTCATCTGGACCTGTAGCTTTGTTCTGGTTTAGATTTTCCAGCTGTTTTATTACGCCATCTATGCCAATTTCGAGAAGGGGGATGTTGGGGTAAGTAGAGGGGGCTATTTGGAGGGGGGGTGGGGTGCTTTTCTTGGGTAAATACAGAGCTAAATTGGTTGTTTAGGGCATTTGCTTTATCTCGATCATTAATTATTGGTTGGTCGTTTACTCGAAGTGTGGGGATGCCAATGTTTTCTCGTTTATTTGCCTTAATAAATGACCAGAATCGTTTTGGATTAGTTTTCAGGCTGTCTCCAATGTGGTTGTTAACATAGTCTTTGTAGGATTTTGCTAACGCTTTAGTAGCTTGCTTTCGGAGTTCCTTAAATTTTTCCCAGTCACTGTTTAGTCCAGTTTGCTTTGCCTTTTTGTGGCTTTTGTTTCGTCTTCTCTGCATTCTAATTAGTTCACGTGTTATCCAGGGGAGGTGGGTTTTAGCTTTTGTTTATCGTCTAGGTATGTTATTGTTAATCAAGGTAGTCAGACGTTCGCGGAAAAAGGTCCAGTTTATGTCTATATCCTGTGAGTTGGGGTCGATGTCGAAGTACTCAAGATTTAGTTTATCTATGTCGTCTTTGAGTTGGTCCCAGTCTGCTGATTTGTAACTATAAACTTGGTGGGGGGGTTTCTTGTTGCGGACTGGGTTTAAGGTGACATTGAAGGTCACGGAATCGTGATCGCTCATACCAGGAGTGGTGTGGGTGTTGATGGATTTGAGGTGAGTATGAGGTCAAGAATGTTGCCAGAAGCGATGCGTGTGGGGTCGTTTACCATGTTCTGCAGCCCAAAGTCGTTAGTTATTTCTAGTAGTTTGTTATGCTTGCTGGCAGTGCTGTTATTAGTGGTCTGGTGATTTGTCCAGTTGATATCAGGGAGGTTAAAATTTCCAGCTATGACTACGTTAGGGGGAGTTTTTTGTGATCTATATAGTTTAGTTAGGGAGTCGTGGAGAGCTTCAAGGGGATGGAGGTGGTCATTTGGGGGTCGATAATAAGATGCAAAGTATATGCATTTGTTTCGTGCAAAGTGAATTTTTGTCCAAATTATTTCACAATTTGAGTTTAAATTTTGGAGGGGTTCAGCTACAATGTTGTCACGGAAGGCTATAAGGACTCCACCGCCATTGGCATTCCTGTCCTTTCTGATGGTGTCATAGTTGGGTAGTAGGAAAGAGTATGTAGCATAGTTTGCATCTAATTTAGTTTCAACTAGAAATATGATGTCTGGGTTATTATATTGAATAGTTGCCTTTAGTTGGGTTGCTTTTTCTATGCTCTTAACGCTGTTGGTGTTTATCAAAATTCCTTTAAGTGTGTTTCCTTGGGTTTTCTTGTGGCGTTCGGGGGTTGAAGTGTTTTGGGGGTTTGGGGCGAAAATTAAGCCTGCATTTTGTGATGTGTGGAGTGTTGGGGTACTAAACGTGGAGCTGTCAGACTGGGTGTTGGTAGAAATGGATTGCTCATTTCTAGATGGAGAAGTGGTAATATTTGGAATTGGGCGCCCATATGGGCCAGGGTTTGGGTGGATGTCGCCTGAGAGTGCTATCAGTCTGCTGAGGTACAGATGTGTAACAATGTCTGATTTGAATTTGATTTTGGGTGGGAATTTAATTCGGGGATTCAAAGTTAGGGCATAATATTTTGGTTTAATTTTGAGATTTGATCGAGATACGCGTTGACATGTTCAAATGATCGTTGCTATTTGGAGAGTGACGGTGATTATTTGCGTTAGCCCAAGATTAATCCGCGTGGAATGCGGGACTAGGTGAGGCGAATATTTTCTAAAGGGACATCTGAATTGGAATACATTTTGTAGCATGGTTTTCTGAAAGTTAGATCCAAATGCAAACAGTGGCGACTTGAAGAAAAGTAAGCTTACTAATGAAATGCTTAGCGATAAAATGAAAAGAACTCACCCGGACGGCGCCGGCAGTGGGAGTCCGCCATCTTGGTTCATGTGTTGCGGTAAAGGGCGTTGTTTTGATTAGTTGCGTTTGTTGTCGTTTGGTTTGTCTGTTTCTGCGTGATCAGTGGATTATGTTGAGTTGTTGTACCAATTGTGGTCATTTATTGTGTTGGTGAACATGTTGTGTTGGGTGAAATGTGTGGAGCGATGTAACGGACTCGTACCACCCCGACGCATGCGCACACCCCTATCGGCAGCAGCTTCCCAGTTCCTCAACTCAAACGGCAGGCAAACCACCAACGATTAGGCTGTGCTCAGTCTAGTAAATTCATATTGTTTTTTTTTCCAATATTACAATACTGAATCTGGATGATTGCTGTTTTATTAAATAAGTAATGTTTCAATGTATTACTTTCAAAACCAGTTGTATTACTGAGTGCTATATCTTCTATTTTTATTTGTTTTATTGCTTTACTTTTAGTGTCAAGCATTTGATTTTGAGTGTGATTGTAATCATATTAATTTTTTTCATGTTAAACGTATTGGCATGCATGTACTTAGTCTTAAGATGCTTCAAACATTATTTCCATGTTTATATATTTAAAATAAAGTTTCAAGTTGCTTTTTCATGAACCTTCATGTGTTGGCTCTTCTCCTATTGTTATTATTATTATTACTACTGTGCAGGTGATAACGCCAACCTCGCTGCACAGCTAGTAAGACTCGATTGGCATTGGGCCAATATTGGTTAAACCGGACTTGGCCTGCCATTAAAAAAAACTAATTCGGCCAATATGAATAATGGCTGTCATTTGCTCAACTTGCATTGGCCTACCAGTGCAAAAACCAAATTGGCCAACAATGGCTGTCATTATATCAACCAGCATTGGCTTGCCAATGGAAAAATCAATTGGGCCAATAATGGTTGTCATAGATGCAACGGCTTCCACGGAAGCCGTTCGCGCGTTTAAGGTTTTTTAGAATGTTCAAGACTTGCAACATTTTATTTATGGTTAAGGGCCTGATGAGCATACAAGTTAAGTTTTAGAAATGGAAATGCAGGAGATTTGTTCGTAAATCGGAGGGTCTCGGAGAATTTTGCGTAAATCGGTGGGTCTCAGGGAAAAAGATAATTGTGCATAAATTGGAGTATTTCACAACCTCGCCACGCATAAAAATTACACTAGATCAGATGTAGTTCACAATACATTACATAAATGGTACACTGACATGTTAAATCAATTTGTGGCAATCGAGAATTTCCTTGTGGGCTAGTAAATGATAAAATAACATGTTTACTACTCAGATGGTCTAGGAATAAAAGTTGTTCTAAGTAGAATGTTTTGACAAACTTTGACAGGTATATGTAAATATTTAGATATTTAGATCATTATCGCTTCAGCAGACGTTTGTTTTTCAATATCAGCTAAAATATTGCAGTCAGTTTAGGTATATTACACATAAATAAAGGAGCAACAATTACACACCTTGCAATCATGGTAATTGTATTTTTTGTCTTTGCATCTCGATCGGTCTGATTATCGTGCTTTCGTGAACTCGGCTTTGCGCACGAAAAATGGTGGCACCATGTACCCTTCTATGTGATGTGTTAGTAATTATTGGTTGACTATTGTATATATATATATATATATATATATATATATATATACATATATATATATATATATATATATATATATATATATAATTATATATATATATATATATATATATATATATATATATATATATATATATATATATATATATATATACATATATATATATATATATATATATATATATATATATAATGAAAATTATAATGGAGTATTTCACAACCTCATTATGTATAAAGGTGTTACACACATATATATATATATATGTGTGTGTAACACCTTTATACATTATGTGTAACACAACACATAATGTAATGTATAAAGGTGTTACTACATATATGTGTGTATGTGTGTGTGTGTGTGTGCGTGTGCGTGTGCGTGTGCGTGTGCGTGTGCGTGTGTGTGTACATTATGTGTTGTGTTACCATAATTTTTATTATGGATTGTTTCATGAATGTTTGGGTGGTTAGCCCACTATTTTCATTTATCATGTTTGGCTGGGGGATCGAGTACCCCAGCCTTTCTGTTTGTACATGTATGTGTATAGTTAACCTACTTTGATATTACGCCCCTACTATGCCTATAGAACTTTTAGACAATCGTAACGTGATTGTCACTCCCATGTAAGGGCTTTTCGGCATTCCATGCCTATTAGCAATACGGTATTAAATAAATGGAATGCCATTTTTCGCTCATACATATTTCCAGTTATGACCGATATTTACAGAAACTAGCTCAGGCTCCACGCCAGTTTATTAAGAACAAGTCATCAGATTTAGTAGGGAGATTTGTATTAATGACGCAAGACGCAGGTTTGCGAAAAATGGTGGTGCCACATTACGGAGCCTGGATGATGGAGGCTAGCGTACGCTGCATTCGCTGGATGGCAGTGCAATGTGCACACATTTTTGTGGTGCGCTGAACGTTAAATGGGGTACGAAGAAACCTGTGATACAATGCGAGCGAAGGGAACTCCCGGCTAAAGATAAGATAAGATAAGATAAGAAAAGATAAGATAAGATAAGATAAGATAAGATACTTCTTTATTGTCTCAACATTAAAATTGAGAAATTAGTCTCGTGTAAGAACAGACATGACTGCAATATATACATAAAACCATTATATAAAAGCGGCAGATAAGTAGACAGTGAGACATATTAAAATAATAGTAATAATAATAAATACACAATAAAATAAATGAATAGACATTATATACATTGCATACCCATTACTAGTTATGCTAGGAACGACAAGTGACACTGTTTGCAGCAGGCATCATGAGTTGAGTTGTTTAATAGACAGTGGCACAAATGAGTATTTGTATCTATTAAGCCTGCACGGAGGAGTTCTATAGCGTCTGCCAGATGGCAGGAGCTGAAATTCATTATGTAAAACATGTTTGGTATCATAAATAATCTTGACTGACTGTCTTCTTAATCTCTGTTCAAAAATCTCCTGAAGGGAGATCATGGGAGATGTGGAACCTGTTAGTTTCATGGCAGTTCTCATCAAGCGAGAAAGCTGTGATTTCAACTGAACAGACAGATTGCCAAACCAGACAGTAATCCCTTAGCGCAGTATGCTTTCAATAAAGGAGCGATAAAAAAGAACAAGTATTTTCTCATCAACACCAAAAGCTCTCAATCTTTGGAGAAAATACAACCGCTGGTGGACTTTGGAGCACACACTGTGGACATGGACATGGACATTCCTGCTAAGTTTGTTATCAAGATGGACACCTAGGTATTTGTGATCGGCAACAATACATTTAGCATCAAAAACCATCTCTTGAGTCTTACTAATAATGAGTTTGAGGTGGTTGATGTTACACCAATGTACAAAGCGTTCAATTTCAGAATTGTACATACTGATGTCAGAATGTAATAGACTAAGAATAGCCGAGTCATCAGAACATTTTTATTATGTAGTTGTTAGTACTGCTGCTGGTAGTCATTTGTATACAGAATGTACAAAATCGGCGAACTGAGACACCCTTGGGGTGCACCGGTATTTGTTACCACGGTTTGGGAAAGAGTCTGATTTACTTTAACAAGCTGAACTCTGTCTGTTAGAAAAGAATGATACCACTTGGTGATATATGGATTGACATTAATTTGTTTCAGCTTAGTGAGCAGGGTGTGAGGTTGGATAAGGTTGAACGCCGAGCTCAAGTCTATAAACACTAGTCTAGCATAAGCTTTGGGCTTGTCTAAGTGTTTCAAAATTAATTGGACAACAGTGTTGACAGCGTCGTCTGTTCCTCTGCCCTGCCTGTAGGCAAATTGGAATGGGTCAAGACAGTCCTGAACGTCTACCCTCAGTTTACAAGCCACGATGCGTTCCAAACATTTCATGACAATTGATGTAAGTGCAACATGTCTGTAGTCATTGTTTTCTTTTGGGCAAGTTTTCTTTGATACAGGAGTAATATATAAGGTTTTCCAGAGTATTGGTACACTGTGGCTATCGACCGAAAGTTGGAATATGGAGCACCAAGCCGGTGCCAGCTCCTCAGCAAATGTTTTCAATAATAAAGCTGAAATGCCATCATGACCAGTTGCTTTTCTACTGAATACATTTTGGAAGACTTTGGTAACAACATCTACATCAATTTCAAGCCTATCGGTATTACTGACAAACACATCACTGAGCACAGAATCACATCAACTGGAAGAGTCCTGAGTATCAAAACGTCTGTAAAAATCATTCATTTCATCAACAAAAGCCTGTTCATTTGTAGTGTGTATTAGTTTCCTAGTACAGTTCATATTTATGGCTGACTTCATTGTATCCCATAATGTTTTATTGTTCATGCAAGTGAAATGTTTCTCCATTTTGTCTTTGTAGTGTCGTTTTTCCTCTCTCAGTTTGGTGTTAAGTTCCTTTTGCACCCGTTTGACCTCTTGTCTGTCTCTTCTTGCAAACGCCAGCTTTTTTCTATGTATGCAGTCTTTGATCTCCTTGGTTATGTAAGGTTTCTTGTTGGGAAAACATTTCAGTTTTCTTTGGAATGACAGTTTCTGTGCAAAACTTGATATAGTCTGTCACTGAATCTGTAGCAGTGTTGATGTCGGGATTGTCCTGAGTGAAAACCTCCCAGTCTGTGCACATGAAACAGTCCTTAAGCGTCTCTACATTGTCAACAGACCACACATTAACGGTTTTCAACACGGGTTTGCTTCTCTTCAGGAATGGTCGGTATGTGGGTATGAGATAAAGTGTCCTACAACTCTTTTTTACAGCCTACAATCCGGGAGATGTCCTTGTTTTCCGGGAGGACGGGAGTTACGTAACAAATCTGGGAGACTCCCGAAAAATCTAATGGTCATATCCTATCTTTAGTTCTCTCAATTCCTCCTCATTGCTGGGTTTGTGATCGGGTATGTAGATAATTTTGCTCTGGTTGATCGGTGCCCATCGTAGTTTTCTCCAACGGCAACGGGCAAGTCGTAGAAACGACGATTTGTCTGGCACTTCAAGGACCTCCATTATCATAGTCCTTAATTGGCCTCACTAACAATCCGACGCCTAAAAAAATGATTAGGCCAAAATAAACAGCAAAATAAGGTGACACGTAACACCCGTGGCTCACCAGATTCATGTCCGCTCAAAAGGTCATGGCCAAATCTAAAATAAATGAAAGGATGGACATGTATATCAATAAACTAGGCACTTCACAAAAAAATTAATATCATGACAAGTTGTTTTCACGTATGTCAGTTTTGTTTTAGCATGCAGAAATGATATCCGTTGATAATTAATTTAGTATGTATGTCGTGACAGTTAGTATAATATTATTATTAGAATAGTAAAGTATTTCGACACATATTTTATTAAGTGTGTTCCATGTGCAACATATAATATAAACGTTTGAAATTTTCTGTAGAAATATATAAATTACCAACATAATAGCAATTATATTATATCAAAGAATGATAAATTGAGCCAATTTTGTTTAAACTGCCTTATTAGTCAACCCTAATATTTTCTGTTCATATGTTCTAACAGGATTTCAATTGTGCATTATGTATTCAAGTCATCCATCCATCTATATTGTATTCAGGATTTTACATTGTACATTTACTGTATAAATGAGTACCTGTCAATACAGACAGTGGTGGAAATGTGAACGAATAGTCTTCGCGCGATTGCAGCGTGGCTGAATGCTTCCCAGAGAAGTTCAGATGGCCTTGGAATGAACAGGTCTTTCAGGGGGTGAAGTGTAAAGCGCTTTGAGCGGTCCTACTGGATACCCCGCTATATAAGAACGTACCTGTTTTACCTTCACACACACATATGTATATATAACCGGAAATCCAAGGGTATGCCTGCCATACTGTTAGACTGGAGGTCCAAAGATCCAAATCAAATCAGTCCTTTATATCCAAATGAAAATAGAAATATACAACATATGCACATTTCAAATGTCAGTAAAGGAAAAGGAGAAAGTAGAAGTGTATTACTTATTAATCACTTTCCCACAATATCAAAGTAGCACATACATATTAAGAGTAAACATAAATGTTAATATATTGTTAGTAAATAACGATTAACCGAAACCAATTAACAAATTTATACTTCCAAATAGTCTATATTGCGTAACAATTTATTTAAGTAATTGGTACTCTTCAAGAAAGTACCTTTTATTACGCGTTTTAAAGATTATGGTAATTAACTGAACTTGTTATATACTCGTCTGAAGAATTCCACAGTTTAACACCATACATAAAAATACACTTATGTTTCTGCATATACATGTTTTAATTTATTACTTTGGCGTGTTACATACAGTATAGCATATTTTACATTCAAAAATTGTTGAAGGCAACAATTCATTGATGGCTTTAAACATAATTTTATTAAATCAAAGAGCCTAAGAATGACTAGATCATAAAATAGTGTATTGGAATGACATAATGAATTCTCATCACAAATGACTACTTTTTTTGCCATTGATGTGGACATATTTGTCCTAAACCCATAATGGCTACTACTTAGAATGTCATACTTTTCTGTAAATTTATCTAGCCTAACATTAAATATTTTTTTTTTTTCAAATTGCAGAAGTAGACTGTAGAGATACAGGCCTAGTTAACAAAAACATTTTTTTTCATCAGCTTTATAAACAGGGATTACTTTGGCAACTTTCATTTTACTGGGAAAAACACCCCCTACCAAAGGATTTGAAACATATATGAGTAAATGGTAATACAATGTTAGAAATTACCTTTTTAACAATTACCAGGCCTGTAAATAGCCATACGCATGTGCTTCCACGCCACCAGTATCACTGTTTGGCAGAAGAGAAATTGAATGGTCCATCCCTAATCTGGTTGGCATCCATCGTGGAGTGCAACCACGAATCAGACAACTATTAGGGCGCCATCTGCACTCACTGCAATGTTATGTGTCTTTCAGGCCGAGTTCGAGCTAGAGGATACACAAGCTGGTCTGAACAATAGAACTAATCCGCAATCGCTCAGTGATACATGATGACCGTCACTAGGTGTACAACAACGTGAAAGGTGCTTGTGCTCGCGTGAGTGGATGTACAGGTGCAGGTGTGGTTAAAATGTTTGTAATACAATGTGCTAGTGCAATTTAAAAATCAAGGGTCACACATGAAGCGGCGCTGGCTATGCGTTGCTTGAAAGTATCCAGAGCTTTTACAACTGAGTGAATTGAAGCAGATTGTGAGGAAGCAGTTTGGTGTAACATAGTTACCAAGAACTCAACATTAACAATAGGCGTAGTTTATTGTAGTCCTAACATAGGATAGAAGGAAGATGTAAAATTAATGTAAAGTGAGCAAGGGGGAATGTGTTATAATGGGTTATTTTAACCATGGCCATATACAATAGAAATCATTAGAGAGTGCTGGGAGTGACGACCATCAGTTTCTACTTCTAACACAGGATTGTTTCCTTACTCAACATGTCTTGGAACCAACCAGAGGTGGGAATGTGTTAGATTTCATTTGATCTCTTTATCTTATTTTATCTCAAAATGAATTAGTTGACAATGTTAAAGTACACGAACCTTTGGGTTCAAGTGACCATAACCAAATCCATTTTAATATAAAAGTAAAAACAGGGAATACATATAAAAAATGGAGGAGGAACTTCAACAAAGACATATATAAAGAGATGAGAACATGTCTAGCAAACAAGACGGCAACAGAATGCTGGACTTATTACTGAGAAATTTGTTCTGTTAAGAAAACAAGGAAAAGGTCCAGGAAGAAATACCTGTCAAAAGAGGCTATTAGAAAAAAATGCTAACAAACAGATGCTGTGGGGGTATGTAAACACACTGGAAATGTAGAAGACTACACAAACTACAAAGAGGCAATTAGCCTAGCTACAACTGAAATTAGAAAATCCAAAAGAACCTTTGAAAAAAAATTGGCAGGTAATATAAAAAACGACAGCAAGAGTTTCTATGCTTATGTAAGAAGTAAACAGAAAGTTCGAGATAAGGTCGGACCACTGGAAAACAACAGTGGAAACATAATTTCAGACGGGTTTCAAATGACACAGGTCTCGAATGAGCATTTCAGTTCAGTTTTTACCACAGAAGATATCAGCTCACTTCCAGTTCCAGTTACTAAATATGAGGGCGATAAATTATAACATTTAGGGCAGTTATTTGTGACTCCTGAAATTATAACAAAGAAAATTAAGAAGATAAAAGATAATAAATCACCTGGAGTTGATGGGATACTACCGAAACTGCTTAATGAAATTGTTGAGCAAATTAGTGCACCATTTGCAGAAGCGTTTAACTTGTCACTAGAAGAAGGAATATTTCCTTCAGAATGGAAAGAAGCAAACATTACGCCGCTATTTAAGAAGGAATCGAGGAACAAGCCAAAAAATTACAGACCAGTGAGTTTAGCATCAGTTATATGTAAATTACTCGAAACATTAGAGACCACATGGTGGAATTCCTTGTAAAACATATATTACTAAATATATCTCAACATGGGTTCCTACAATCAAGGTCATGCCTAAACAATCTCTTATGTGTTTTGAAGAAATTACGAAGTGGGTAGATGACGGGTCACCAGTGGATGTCTACTTAGATTTTCAGAAAGCTTTCGATAAAGTGCCAAAGTGACGTAATCAACTGGATAGAAAAGTGGCTTACACACAGAAGACAGAGAGTAATAGTAGATGATGAGATTTCAAACTGGAAATCTGTTTTGAGTGGGGTACCACAGGGATCAGTATTGAAGAAGAATCAATGTGCGTGTTCAGTTAAGTCAAGTGTGACCGATTACAAAGACAACAGTTGCGACGAGGATGAAAATTCGGTAGCGGAGAAAGATGAAAGTATGGAGGTACTGAACATGAAGTAACCTTGATTTAATTCGTTGAAGAAGACACGTTTAGTCATGCCAGGCGACAACAGAAAAACCGAAGCCGGATGCGAGGGAGCAGCCGTTGCGGTTGCGGCACTTAAGTCTCAAGTGGTTACACTCCAAACAGCCCAATATAGGGCTAACGCAGCTAATGGAGATTCCGGTACCAGGACTTCCTCCATTCGACACGACGGACGAACCAAATACCATGTGGATGAAATGGAAAAATGGATGAAGTCATTCAAATTGTACCTTGCGGCAAAATGAGTGGATAGTGATGGCCAGAAGGTTGCGTTGCTGCTACACATGGGAGGAATGGAGCTCCAGGAAATCTTCTACCAAATCGTACCCGAAAATGCCCAATTAATGTTCGACCAAACAGTTCAGACGTTAGATGGATATTTCCAACTTCAAATTAACCTACCATTCGAGAGACATCTTTTTCGAAAGATGGAGCAGCCACAAAACGACAAATTTGTGTCTCGTCTACGACAGAAAGCAATATCATGCTGGTTTGACAATGTTGATTAAGCTGTCAGAGACCAGGTAATAGAGAAATGCAGAAGCATGCACCTACGGAGAACGTTCCTTGAAAAGTCGGGGAACATACTGTTGAAAGACTTACAAGATGTCGCCGGAGCATTCGAAGCAGTAGACCTTCAAATGAAGGCAATTGAAAATCCAGGAGCATCAACTGACGCACCAGTAAATGTTGTCAACAAAAACAAGCCAAAATGGAAAGGAAAGGGAAAAGACAGTGTTACCGGAAGAACAACATCTCACAGGCAAACGGAACAGAGATGCTACCGTTGCAATGGACATGGACATTTTGCGCGTGGCGCACAGTGCCTTGCACGCGACCAGGTGTGTAAACAGTGTGGGAAGTGTGGTCACTATGCAATGTGTTGTAAAACAAAGGGGTCTAGAAAGCCAAAATGGAAGACTAGTGATACCACCAACCCAAAAGTGAAAACCTGTTACAAGGTGACCGGAAACAGTCAGGGTGAAAACAGAGACGACTATGCTTTCACAGTTGACAACACTGGAAACGAGTCGGGGGTTGTGGACCTGAAGGTCGGAGGGGTGGCCATAACCTCAATACCCATCGACTCAGGGGCAACTTGTAACATTATAGACAAAGCCACATGGGAGATGCTCAAGACGGGTGGTGTAAAATGCGTGTCAGGCAGAACAAAAAAGAAAGCATTTACTGAACGGCAGTAAATGCAAGTTCAGATTACTTCGATGACATTCTACGGCCATGACATGGAGAAGCAGGAGATCACGCCAAGTGAAGAGAAGATGGATGCGATCATAAACACACAAAGCCCAAAGAATGCATCAGAAGTGAGATAATTTCTCGGACTTGTACAATATTCTACCAAGTTCCTGCCGAACTTCGCAGAGGTGGCCGAACCACTAAGAATCCTCACCAGAAAGGATCAGAAGTTTACATGAGGAGAGGACCAAGAAGGAGCATTCCGAGAGCTGAAGAAGCTCGTGACAAGCGCGGAGACGCTGGCGTACTTCACGAATGACTGCAAAACACGCGTTGTAGCATATGTAGGACCAACAGGACTCGGAGCAGTTCTGACACAGCTCCTGGGGGAACAATGGAGAGTTGTGGCATACGCGTCCACGAACCTCACAGCAGTAGAGCGGAGATACTCCCAGACAGAGAAAGAGGCGTTGGCATTCGTGTGGGCGTGCGAAAGATTTCACCTATATGTGCATGGGCGTGAATTCGAACTGGAGACGGACCACAAACCGTTGGAATGCATCTACAGCAGAACATCGAAGCCATCGGCGAGGATAGAAAGATGGGTGCTTCGTCTTCAAGGGTACCAGTACAAGGTGATCTACCGGCCAGGGAAAACAAACATTGCTGATGCGCTCTCACGACTAAATCAGACGACACCAAAAGACATGAGTGGAGAAGAAATTGAGGTGGTGGGGATGATTGCTGAGGAAAGCACACCAGTTGCTCTCACAGCATGTGACGTAGAAATTGCATCAGAAGAAGACGCAGAGCTGACCAGTGTGAGACACTATATAGAACACGGGTACTGGCATGAGTGCAATATGCCATACTACACGTGTGTGAAGAATGAATTCTGTGTTCTTGGGAAGCTGGTGTTATGTGGGACAAGGATTGTAATACCACGAAGACTTAGAGATAATATCCTACACCTTGCTCATGAAGGACACCAAGGGATCGTAAAGATGAAACAGCGGCTCAGAAGCAAAGTCTGGTGGCCGAGAATGGACAATGATGCTGAAAAAATACGCAGATCATGTGATGAATGTCAAGTTGTGAGTCCGCCAGAGCCAATGCAGAGAACTGAACCACCGACAGGACCGTGCAAGACGTCGCCATAGGCATGATGGGACCTTTGCCTACGGGCGAAAATCTGCTGGTGATAGTTGACTATTATAGTCGATTCTTCGAAGTTGTCATCATGCAGTCGACTACAACCGAGAAAATCATCGGGGCTCTAATAATTCCTATCTTTGCCAGATATGGATACCCGTTCTCGGTTAAATCAGACAACGGCAGTCAATTCCAATCTGAGGAATTCATGAGTTTCTTCCTGGAACATGGAATCGAACACCCTATATCTCCACCTTTGTGGCCACAAGCAAATGGGGAGGTGGAGAGATAGAACCGAAAACTTCTGAAAGCACTCAAAGTGGCTAATGTGGAAGGAAAGCGATGGAAAGGAGAACTCATGAAGTTTCTGTTGGCATACAGTGAGATCACCGGACGGTGTTGAGTAGAGGAGAAACAGCTTGTTCGTGAAACCATAAACATCCACTGAAGAATCAACGATGACCCAAAAGTCTTCTGTGCCTGATTGTGCGGAAACAGGAGGATCGCAGGCCAATACTCAAAGGAATTCACCAAGCATGAGTACTCCGATGAAGACACCACACTTGGGGTCACCGCATCGAACGAGGTCGAAACGTTTGGTGAAGGTACCTGTGAAGTACCAGGACTATGTAGTGAAATAAAGTATGCACGTCAGATACTGAGGTGAGCCTAGCGCCCTCAGGTAAAGGCTATGAAAGCCTAGTAGCAAATATGTTTGGACTTTAATTAGCAAATATGTTTGGACTTTAATTAGCAAATATGTTTGGACTTTAATTAGCAAATATGTTTGGACTTTAATTAGCAAATATGTTTTGGACTTTAGATGGACATGTGGACTCTAGTAACTAGCTTGGAAGCTGAAGGCTCAACAATTGCAATTGAATTTGTTAAACTAGCTGTGTGGTACATACTAGTAGTCTAAGTTGTTAATTGCGTGTTGGAAGCATAAGTTTAAAGGAGGAAGGAAATGTAGTGTTCGAGAATTACGAGTTGAGACGAAGACGGTGTGTGTTGTGCGCGGTGTACGAAGAAGAATAAATGTGCGTGTTCAGTTAAGTCAAGTGTGTCTGATTACAAAGACAACAATGATCTAGATAAATTAGTTAAATGGTCGGAAAAATGGCAAATGTTATTCAATTTTAGGAAGTGTAAATGCATACACATAGGACACGGAAACATGGACGAATAATATAAAATGGGGGATGCTGTACTAGGTAGAACCACACAAGAAAAGGAATTGGGAGAAACATTTAGTGTTGACGTGAAAGTTTCAGAGCAATGTGGGATTGCTGCTTCGAAAGGAAATCTAATTATGGGGCTAATTAGGAGAACTATCATGTATAAGGAGAAACAGCTAATTGTACCCCTGTACAAAGCAATAGTTAGACCACATTTGGAATATTGTATACAAGCATGGAGGCCGTATTGTAAGAAGGATATAGACAAGCTAGAAAGAATACAACGAAGAACAACTAAAATGATTCCAGAATTGAGAGACCGTAGTTATGAAAGCCGCTTATTACAATGTGGTTTGACAACACTAGAGACCAGGAGACTAAAAGGAGACCAAATAGAAGTGAACGGTTATGAGGATGCTGATAGGAATATGTTCTTCAAACTTAAAGAAGGCAGTAGAACCAGAGGACACAAAGCAGCATTAGTTAAGGAACAGTGTAGATTGGACACGAGAAATTACTCTTTCTCACAGTTGAATGGAACAAACTGCCAAATGATTGTGTTAATGCTAATAGTGTGAATATGTTTAAAAATAGAAATGACAGATATCTGATAAGGGCCATTTACCATCTGGAACTTGTTGTTTGGGATGGCAATCTTGTTAAATATTGTTAAACTGTAGCCGGAAGGCCGTTCCAGGAGGCTAGTGTGGCCACGAAAAACGACTGCTGGTATGCTAGGATTCGTGACCGCAGGAGCATCTACTGGAACAGGTGTCCTCTCTACCCTTCAGCTAAGTGTTCTGGGGGCGCAGTGGGTGCGTACTGGTGATGTATATTGTGTGGCAGGGATGTCTACTTGGCCGTTCTGTATCCTGTACATCAAAGTGGGCCTCGCCATGCACCTGCGCTGTTCCAAGGACTGCCACTGAAGTTGTATCATCCTGGTAAGATTGCTTTTTTACTTCAAAATGCACCAGATTGCAAATGATTACAGGTTGCTATTAAAAACACACAGACCCTCTGTTAGACTTGTGCTTCCACGTGAATCTAGAGTATAGTCTATACCTAACTATAGCCAGTACGCACCTGGTCCTGATAATGCCGATTATCATATCAAATAATCAGTTTATCAACATCGTCATAACCGGCTGTAGACTTTTTATTTTTACAATATTAGTTACTTCATTTTCTTCAACCCCAGCTACGGTTCACGTACGCATAGTCACGGCCTTCACTAAAATCGATATCACTGTCCAACTCCAAGAATCAAGATCGGGCGAAATTTCACAAATTTCGCCGCTCAAAAACAACACGGGAAAATATTTCGAACATACACTAAGACCTCTATTTCTAGAACATCAACAATTCACACAAATATAGCCTTATCTGCTAAATTTGCAATAAAAACACACATGTTGTCATTGCATCTTAATTTTGGTGCAATGTTAATCAAAAACAGACGACTATGAAAAGAAACTTACTGTTATCCAATTTGCGCAAGAAGTCAGAGCCTTGATTATTCAAGCTCCGCGCTGTGGCCGGTGCCGGTGATCTCGGCCCTAGTGAATTCGGCCTGTTTTGTAGTCTACCTGTTTTGGTGATCTCAGTCTGGTCGGTGGTGTAATGTTTAGTGATAGCCCGCCAGATGGCAACATTTATTGATTAGATTATTCTGTTTACTTTATCGTATTATATCATACTATAATATATCATACTATATTATAATTATAACTAATTTGTTGACTTTATATGTTCTATGTTTCACATACAATCTGATAGCCACATATTATATTACTTTCTACTTAATCCTACGTTACTGTATTACTGCGTTATACATACCACAATTAAGACAGGGCAGTTTCTATGACCTGGCTGCCTGATCATTGTAATGTGCGATCTTAATAAAGAGCTTCTGCCATGAGGCCTATGCCGCGTGCAAACGCATTCGTGTAATTCCTTGATGTGCTCACCGAGTCCTTATGCTATCTGCCGGCTTGGCTAAGTCTAAGGTATTCGTGGCATAAGGGGAGAGTTGACCAGGCCGATCCTGGCTGCCTCCTTGCTCTTTACAGTGTTCACACCAGTTCGGGGAACATAACAGGTGGTGCTCTCCGCCTGGCCTCTAGTGATCTCGGCCTCGTGTTGCGATACATAAGTAAGAGTTGCGATACATAAATAAGAGTTGGAAATAATTATAGTAATAATAATATAATTAAATTCAATCACTATGTCCTCGGAATGCCCCATTTTCTGCCTATAAACTTTTCAGCAGAAATGTGTACTAAAAATTAATTTTAAAATACAGATAAATATCGATGATAACGGACATAATATGTTTGCACCGAAGGCAAGCGTCTATGGTCTTTGATCTATACAAATGTAACGTGGGTCCTTCATAGTCAACAAACATTACGTCGTTGTGTCTCGATGCTCTTTATTACATGCTGGCAGTGGAAGCGAGAAAGTCCCCACCACAGCAACACCAGTGTGTAGGTCATTACATGGGTCTCACCATATAAGCCAATACCAGGTGATAATGATGCTGTCCTGCACATAAGGGTCAGAGAGAGTTACCAGCATCCCACGTCACCACTGCACACGGCAGATTTAATCATCTAGTAATTCATTTATACTGCGTGAAAGTGTGTATGCTTCATTATATACTTAGATAATCCACCAAAATAAAGGAAATATGTTATAATTAATAATAATAATAAAAAAGTATATCTAAAATGTATATGATTGTTGCCACCTTGTGATGGGCAAACACAGCAAATTGTGCCCTTTCACACGTTTCAAACTGATGGAATCCTGGTTCGTAGCGACCGCGGCTGTAAACGTGAAACATGTCCATTCTATGAGACAGAGCTTTGAACATCAGCGGTTTCTAAATAAACATGGCTTCACTTTGACTACGACTACAGGAATAATAATCGCTGAAATTAAGTTAATCCGTTAGACCCTACCAGCCGCGTTGTCCATGAATGCTTTAAGTGGGAAATGAGGACTTGAGTAGATCTTGCGTCACTTCAGTCCAAGCCACTAGTTAAAAACATTTCTGATTAAAATAACAATAACTGGCTCCATCCTTTATTCAATAAGAAGTAGTACAATACATATCAATAGTTGCAGATAGAAATGTATTGTACCAGGTGGATGTTGGGGATAAGACAGGTGGTCCAATCAGATATACCATACTTATCAGAAGCCAAGGTATGCCACCACCGGGGTGTTTAGAAGGAGGACTCACCAAGCAGAGCGAAAACACGACAATTGAATTATTTACAATTATCATTTGCAATCGCCGTACGCCATGCAGTCCGAAGAGGCTTGTATGAGGTGTTTTCGAATCGTCAATGCGCGTCAAGAGGCCCTGTTGCACCCGCTGGCAACACAGAGTATGCGGGACAGGTATGTCGAATATATTTCGCAAAACCAAAGAGTGCCAACATAAGCACAAATAATCACAGATTTTTGTTCAGTGCGTGAACAAATACAAATTTTAAATTAATTTGTGACAAATTGTCCATGCGTTTTGTAACATAACGCTCCAAATTTATGACATATCGTCTAGGACATACATGTGACTTGCGACATAACGTCCATGCGCCTATCGTATCGGAATTATAGACGTTATGTCACGACACGAGTCACTTAAGTTGTGTCACATTGTAAATAGCAAGGCTGTTGACTGTAGTTTGGATTACTTCTATAAGCTTTACAATACTTTCTGATATGGTTCTAAAGTTCCATGTGAACTTTCTGATACGTTGTACCGTTGATTGATGAGGTAGGTCAACCCAGGTCACGTTCTGTGTCATCGAAAGGTAATGGATTTCATGTCCTCACATTGATATTATACATGTCCTTAATATCTGATCGAACACCCAGACATGTATGTACTTCATATATAATTACGCTTAATATCTGGTCGAACATTAATCTTCTACATGTCCGAAGAATACTATTACTCTTAAGGGAACCCAATAATCGCATCTGAGCATCTTGAATTTAGATAAGATTAACTTATTGATTATGGTTTTATATATATATATATATATGTATATATATATATATGTGTATATATATGTGTGTGTGTATATATATATATATATATGTAACCGGGAATCGCATGAAGACGGGAATTGTGATTTCCGTTTTTTGTATAAGAAAAACTATATAAAAACCCCAACTGGGTACTGCAGGCCTAATAAAAAGTGTTATAATGTGTCTGAGCACGGACTCAGTGCAACCACATCCTGCATTTTACAGGGGGTCATCTGCACCAAAACAGGGTTGTTGTTGTTGTCTTGTTGACAGTGGGATCAATGCCTGGCCCACTGGGACACAGCCCCTCCCCTGACCACATGTCACCCCTGTCTCTTGGGTAATTTTTTTATTTAAACAACTTAATTATTAGTAACACGACCAGCAACCTACACAGTAAATGCAATTAACCATAAAATAAATAGGTATAATAATAATAACTAATTAACTAGATTCTCTATATATTACCCAGGGTGCTGCCATATGGTGGCAAGTAATGGCACCATCAACCCTATGCTCCTCTGGTATCCTCACGTGAGCTTTGCTGTGTGACCGGTGGGGTGATTGGTGGGGCAATTATAAATTACTAATTGTCCAGTAACCATGCCGGTTACATACACACCTGAGTAAATAGTTGCTATCCCATGAGCAACTGAACAAATATAACCAAACTGTTTGCAATAGTGATCTACAATTCTACATATGATTATTGTTAGCTGTTGCTGCCTGCGATTGCAACCACGCTGTCTGTAACATGGAGCCTAACTTTGAGCTTAACTCGGCTCCTAAGGTTGACATAGCTTCACTCAATTCGCCAAACGGTGGTTGCACCAATATCTCTGTCGTCTGGAGAGCAGCAGACCGTGGCAGCTTATAGGGATTTGGGTTGTGGCCAGCAGTAGAACGCTTAGTTCTCCTAAGGGTCACTGTTTCATTCTCATCTGCTGATCCGGCCGTTGATATGGAAGTCGACCGCCTAGACCGGCTCTTGATCTTGATCTCAGAAATGGCTCCGAATCGTTGCTGTCTGAATCTACAGACAAACAGCTGCGTGCCTGGGCACCACTCCATCCTATATCTTCAGCCTGGGCTTGCCGATCACCCCTGTTTTCCAGAGCCGTTGTCGGGTCACTCTGGTGTGACTTGTCTATTGTAGGAATGGATGTCGGTGATTCCTCTTCCTTCAAACTGTTATGCCCCTCGATATGTGTTGGATGAAACACTGGTGGAGCAGGGCAGATCGGAGGTTCCTCTTCATGGTAATTTCCATTGCGAATTATCATCCACCTGTTGACTAGTGTGGAGCTCCCCTCCGAGACTGACTCCCCGTGTCCATCTGATTCATGTTTCCGCAAGTGTTCTCTCTCTTCTGGTGCCCTAGCAGTGTTCTCATTAGGGACCCACATATCCTTAATATCCAGTATCGCAGAGCGATGCACCACCCTGGCTTGTCCCAGATCATCGAACTGATGGACACGATATAAAGGACTATTTGGACTCATCCTTTCTTCGACTCTGTATGGAATAGCCATCCACCGATCCTGGATTTTATTTCGTCCTAGGATTCCTCTATTCCTATGAAAAACTATCCCCAGGCTGCAGTGGCGCATCCGATCCCTTCTGGTCAATCCTGGCCTTCCTGATCCCAGCTGATTTGGCTAATCTCTGTCCAGCCAATTCAAATGCTGCCCCAAATCTGTGCTAATGCTCCTGTACCCAATCACCATACCCTTTCCCTATGTGTGACGGAGGGCTATCCCCACCCAGTAGCTCATGCACGGGAAGTCTGGGTTCTTGCCCAAACAACAAGAAGTAAGGCGAGAAACCTGTGGCAGCGTAGGGTATAGAATTGTACGCAAAGACCAGCTCTTGCAAATAACGTGGCCATTGTCTCTTCCGTTCTGGCGGCAGAGACCGCAGTAGATCGTGCATCGTACGATTGAATCGTTCGCACTGGCCGTTCCCTTCCGGATGATACGTAGTGGTGCGCGACTTCTTTATTCCATAAACAGAACACAGAGCCTTAACTACATCGCTCTCGAAATGTCTTCCCCGGTCACTATGGATGCGTCTAGGGACACCATACCGTTAAAACCAATTTTGAGTCAAAATCTTCGCTACCGTAGATGCTTTTTGATCTTTTGTTGGAATTGCCACAGTGAATTTGCTGAAGGCATCTATCATCGTGAGGACATTTTCACGTCCATCCGAAGCCTTCTCTAACAAAGTGAAATCTATTGCGAGTAACTGGAGGGGTTTCCCCGCTAAAAGATGACCCATGCTCGGTTTCACCGTAGGTCTTAGCGCCTTTGCCGTACAGCATCTTGAACAACTGGCACAATACGAGTTCACATCTTTGCTCATTCCAGGCCAGAATGCTCTCTTTCTCACCAGAACAAGAGTCCTATCTCTTCCCTGATGTCCACGTCCATCACGAAGAGCTTCCAGTACTGACTGTCTCAAACTGGTTGGCAATGCAAGCTGTAGCGTTCCTTCCCCATTCTCAAAAGACTCAACATATAGAACGTTGTCCATACACACAACCCTTGGAAGCTGGCATTGGTCTCAACAATGAACGGCTTCGAGAAGTCTGGGTAGGCTAACACAAGGGCACTGGTCAACTGCTCCTTCAATCTCTGGAATGCCAGACTACAATCTCGATTCCACTTTTCATGGAAGAGTTGGTTGTCCCGTGGTATCTTTCTCCTGGTACCCTTCTTCGAGTTGGTTGCTTTGCCTATACACTGGTGAACAGGCTTAGCGATATGGGCAAAGGAAAGTACATATTTACGGTAGTACCCTGCCAATCCAAGGAAGGACCATAGATCGCTCTCACTCTTTGGCTCTTGCCATTCTTGTACCGCCTTTATTTTGTCTGGGTCTGTTGCGACTCCTTCCGCAGACACGATATGTCCCAAGAATTTAACTTCTTGCCTGAACAGGCTACATTTCTGTGGCTTAATCTTGAGTCCAAAGCCCCGTAATTTACTGAATACTAAGTCCAACCTCTGCGACATCTCATCCACTGATTTTCCGAAAACTAGAACATCATCCAAGTAGATGAGAATGGAAATTCTCATTTCCCAACACATGATCCATCAGGAGGGAGAATGTTGCTGGAGCATTGCAGAGTCCCATTGGGCATCCTAGTGAACTCATAAAGTCCACTATTTCCCACCCGGAATGCCGTCTTTGGCACATCTCTGGCATCGATGGCACACTGATAATAGTCATGGGCCAGATCCAAAGTACTGAAATATTTTGCTCCAGTGAGGGCTGGTTGTCTTCAGATTTAGTTGCCTATAGTCTATGCATAAACGCAAAGAGTTGTCCTTCTTCCTGACTAGAACAGCCGGTGATGCATAGCAGCTGGTGGATTCTTGGAGGACCCCCAGTTTCAGCCACTTCTGGAGATGTGCCTTAACTTCCTCCCATTGGTTAGGGTGAACCCTTCGGTGGGGAACTGTAACTGGCCTATCATCCAAGGTCACTATCTGATGTGGGACAGCATCGCAGTAACCAATGGCATTTTCGTCTTTACTGAATACATCCTTGTGTTTGACCAACAACATCCTCACCCTCTGAAGTTCCTCATCTGAAAGGTCCAACCCTCCCAAATCCACTGATGGTAAGCTATCAACTCCAGATTCCCATTTACCGACTCAAATATTCTACAATCCTCAGCGCACGCCGACTGAATGATAATATCATTGAGGCCCATTTCAGTGATGAGATTAGGTGGCTCCAAGACATCCACCTCCTGTATAGCTCCTAATATACTCTTAGGTTGAAGCCAGATATCTTCCTCATTGATATGTAATACTTGCACTGGAATTACTCCACCCTGAACACAACTCTGGTCAGCACTGGCAAGAGAGCACACCGTTTGCACTCCCCGTGGCAACCCGCCCGACTCCTGATCGAGTGATTCAACCAATAGCTGGCAGAGCCCAACTGGCTTCACCACGTGAGCCAAGACTGTCACAGCTGACCCTGCCGGTAACATATGTGGCTCCGTCCCTGCCAGTCTCACATGTCGCTGCTATAAGCTGTCTCCGGGGTGTGTGAGCAATGACAACACACTAGCCCACTGTGGTCCATTTCCATTTACCTTGATTGATTCCAGGTAACGTGGCCCATGTTCTGAGGCTAAAGTGGTCCCGACTCTATGTAGTATGTTGCAGCCAATTATTCCGGGGCGTTCAACTTTCCGCTGTCGTAGGACAGGGTCCACTGGATCCCTTCTCACAAGGAAACTCGTGTCCTTAAAAACCTTCCCCAATACAATCATCTCACATTCTACATAGCCGAGATAGGGCACAGGCAACCCATTTGCAGCCGTGATGGAGATCCATCCTGTAATATCCTTCAGTGCCTGTCCACATGGCAGCAGGTGGTTCCTGAAGAATCCCTCGGTGATGGTTGACACTTCCGCTCCGGTGTCCAACAAACAGTTTACCGAATGCCCACTCACCTTCACCTTCACCTCACCACTGGACATTTACCGATGGCTTTCTCCATCAATGCTTCCACGTCTGATGGGTCCTTTAGCTCGCCATCCCCTACCTGGACCTGTGCAGAGGTGGCATTTAGTTTCCCGTCTTTACAATCTTCTGGGGACAATTAGGGCTGATATGGTCCACGGATCCACACGTATAACAAATCCGTTTCTCCTCGGCATTGTAGCCATGCTTGGGCTGGCGCCGGGCTTCCCAGCTTCGTGTCTTCCTAACACTGTCCAGCTATTGTTGCTGTTTTGTTAGGTCTTGCATTCCCTGCAGTCGCTGCTGTTGGGCCTCTAACACCTTCAATGTGGCGGCATTACCGTCACCAGTACCAGCGACGGTGCTGATTACATCCTGGGAAGCCATTTTCTTGGGAACTTCCTTCCCTAACCAGGAGACTCCCCTGTCACGGAACTCCCAGAAGGACATTCCTGGCTGATCCATCTCGAGCCGGCGCATTTCGCGTTGCAGGTGCGGCTCACGCACCCCTGAAGCAAACCGCCCCTTCAGGGTTTCATCCCTCAGTGGGGTCAAGCTAGTCTGCCGCATGCTCAGTTTCCCAAACAACTTCACTAGGGCAAGTGAATAATCTAACAGCGTCTCGCCTGGCTGCTGAACCCGTGTATAAAAGGCCTCTTGTGCCGCTCCAACTGTGTCTACATCGCCAAAGACACTCCTTATAATCTAAAGAGCCTCCTCAGCTGTTCTAGGCTCTCGGAATCTTACCTCTTGTCCAGCTGCCCCACTAAGGTGGTCCATGATGAAGTCCAGCCCCTCTCGATCAGAAAATGGACTGGCCTTCAGGTGGCTCTCCATATCTGAAGCCCAGTCATCCACGTCCGGATCATCTGGCTTCTGGGGTCGACCGCATAGCTTAGGCATCCGCCGCTCCCTTTGCACATAAATGCGCTGTGGCGGTACGGCTGCAGGTTCCCTGAGTACGGCCTCACCGGTTCGTTCTAATTCTCGCTGCAGATGTGCTTTCTGAGCATTCCACTCAATTTCCGCTGCAGCCTTCTCCTGCTCTGCTTCTGCTGTTTGAGCCCGGGATTGCTCAAGCTGCAGTCGCAACACCTTAAGCTGCTCCTCCAAGACATCCATGACTACAGGCAGGCAACCCCAAGCACAAAGAAATTAATAATTAGATTTAACAAATGAGCCTTAACACCAAGCAACGGTCATACGTATAACCAGGAACAACTGCAGGATTACCTTCTCTTACGACACAGTCGATAAAATTAATCCGAGGAGTTAACCGGCACCATGTACGATCACTGCCAAGACCAAACTAGATAACCAAGACCCACCTAATGGCCCAGCTCCAAAGCAGGAGTGAACATTCAAAATATCCCAGCAGTATTCATCGCAACACATGGCCTGTGCCATGATACCCAAGCTGCAGGGAAAAGCTGCAAGAAAAACATTATATATAACATATAAGATCACCTGGCCTGTACCAGTTCAAGGATACACCCGCTGCAAGAAAACAAACATTACACAGTTCTTCTTCTTCTTCCATTAAACGGCCAACATCATTATGTTGATGATTCTGTCGTTCGGCGCCTCTCACGTGCCGGGAATTGGTGGGTTAGAGATAGAGACCACCACTCTGAGTCCACAACAGGTTACACATTTACCCCCTGTGTGGGATCTTTTACTTCCCCTGGCATAGACACCAGGTAGAAGGGACCAACGGCTTTTAGTGTCTCTTCCGAAAGACACGAGCAAAGTGGGGTGAACAAATTTGCCCAGGTTTTGAAACGGCAGCAGGTGGTTTTGAACCCCGGTCCCTTCGACCGAAAAGTCCGACGCTCTGCCACAGGTGGTTTTGAACCCCGGTCCCCTCGACCGAAAGTCCGACGCTGTACCACTCGACCACCGTGCCCCACATTTTTTTATATAGTTATTAACAGGCATGACATTTTCAGTAGTGTCCCTGTCACAGTTCAAACGCGTCACTCAGTTTTGTTCGGAACTGGTCCTACTCATGTAGGCACCAAACGAAGTTGTCACCTCGAATGTTCGTCACTTCGGAATCATCATCTACGTCTCACAGTCACTTGCATTACGCAACCCGCAACACAACTTGATGTTAGCAGCATCGATGTTCCTTGCACAGCTATCGGAGCCTCGCATCACTTCTGCTAACGCTGACCAATGGACGTCAAGTTATCTTCATTCTCGTGATGTCATCATTCCTTCCAGCTGGGGTTTATTTTGTTGTCTTCATCCCACTTCTGACACCATTTTGTAACCGGGAATCGCATGAAGACGGGAATGGTGATTTCCTTTATTTTGTATAACAAAAACTATATAAAAACCCAAACTGGGCACTGCAGGCCTAACAAAAAGTGTTATAATGTGTCTGAGCACGGACTCAGTGCAATCACATCTTGCATTTTACAGGGGTCATCTGCACCAAAACAGGGTTGTTGTTGTCTTGTTGACAGTGGGATCAAGCCTGGCCCACTGGGACACAGCCCCCCCCCCCGACCACATGTGACCTCTGTCTCTTGGGTAAATTTGTTATTAAAGCAGCTTAATTATTAGTAACACGACCAGCAACCTACACAGTAAATGCAATTAACCATAAGATAAATAAATATAATAATAATAATAACTAATTAACTAGATTCTCTATACATTACCCAGGGTGCTGTCATATGGTGGCAAGTAATTACACCATCAACCCTGTGCTCCTCTGGCATCCTCGCGTGACCTTTGCTGGGTGACCGGTGGGGTGAAGAACGCTGTGGGTAGGAGTACAGTGGGATAGATGTAGGAGAGCGGTAGGAGCGCAGTAGGAGAGCTGCAGAAGAACTGTAGTAGAGTAGTTGTAGAATAGATGTTGTAATGTTTATGGACTTCGACTAATAAATTGTGGTCGTACATGAGATCTTCTGGCAAAACAATGTGAGTTATTCGTTGTCGCGTCCTGATGGTCTTGAACGAACTAGGGATAATGTCTTGACATGACACGATGCAGATTGTACAACACGTACGTCTAGCTATGCTGGACCATTTTGAGATAATTAAGTTATTGCAAAGTATATACATCGTTGGAAAGACCTATTATTAAGATACATCATGGTATCAGTTGTATGGCTGTATGTTAATTAGTTTTCATTTTAGAGCACTTTAAAGACACCCCACATCAACGTTTTTAAAACACGGTTTTTTCTATTTTGATCAAAAAAGTGTACCTGGTCTAAAAAAATTACTAATATTAATGTTAATGTATTTTTTTTACATATTGTGGAAGTACTCAACGTTCTCAACCTGTGTGGGGGTCATTCATACCAGTGCATCCATTATTTTTGTTGCAAGAGAGCTGTAAACCATGTATTTTTCACTTATTTTTTGCACATTTTTACAGGGGCAGTTGGTAAAAATAAAAACAACAACCATAGTATATACCCTACAAATACATTTTTAAAACTCAGTATCTACTTCTAAGCATGTTTGACATGTATAGGTCATTAGCATTATTATATGTGAAAAATATTTTTTACAAGATTTTTTTAAATTGCAAACTTTTATGTATCTTTACAGAAGCATGTTCACAGCTGAAGACATGCTGATGCAAGATGAATATTTGACATGTGTATCATGTAGGATGATGATCATTGGAAAGATATATTATTAAGATGCATCACGGAATCAGTTGTGTGGCTGTAAGTTAATAAGTTTTCATGTTAGAGCACTTTAAAGACACACCCGTCAACATTTCCACAACACCTTTTTTCTATTTTGATTAAAAGTGTACCTGGCTTAAAAAAATTACTAATATTAATGTTAATGTAATTTTTTTGACATATTGTGGAAGTACTAAATGTTTTCAACCTGCGTGGTGGTCATTCATACCAGTGCATCCATTATTTTTTTTGCAAGATAGCTGTAAACAGTGCTATTTTTAACTTATGTTGCACATTTATACAGTGGCAGTTGGTAAAAAGAAAAAAAAACAATATATACCCTACAGAGACATTTAAAAACTTGGTGTCTATTTCTAAGCATGATTGACATGTATAGGTCATTAGCATTATTATGTATATGAAAATATTGTTTACAAGGTTTTAACTGCGAACTATTATGCAGATTTTGACAGAAGCCTTTTCACAGCTGTATCATGTAGGATGAAATGTAAGCTTTTATTGTCATACTTATTGCATTATCTGGGTGTATTAGTAGTTAAAATAAGTAACAACTACTATAAATATTTACGTCATTACAAGTATCATACCAATTAATATGTGTGGATTGTTGGGTGAATAACCATTCTGACACAATATTGCATACCAACTATCAGTTGTACATCATTTTTAGAGTTTCATACACCTTCACCCATCATCTAGGCCATCATCATATCCAAAATAGATAAATTTGGCATAAACAAATATTTATACATTACTACTAATACTAGTCATTATAGTCACTATACAAAAGTCGTATCCACAGTTATGATAGTACTTATAACGAAAAACAATCAGAAAGTACAGTGTAAATAATATTAACATTCCAAGTGTAAGACTGTCAGCTTTGAGCTAATGTTAGTAATGGATGCCTTTCTTCGTCTTGTCTGCTGGGACATCATTTGACAGGTCAGTCACGCTGTCACTGCAAGTTTTATCTCCCGCCAAAATGAGCAAAACACCCTCCAGAACTTCAAACATACACTGCTACACGATAATATAGTTAGATAGATCAATTACTACTTACACACGTACTTGAAGAATGGATATTTATGAACTTTCAACAACTACGACGAGAAAGACGAACTTGAAACAACAGCGGGCTAGGACATCGCATAATTTATTATTCTGACATGTGTCTGGCGCCACCTAACGTTCAAATAGCTAGATAATTCTTATCACTTGTCATTGGATAGTGATAGGGGGTTGTTTTAGTTGTACAGTACATTACTAGCCAGACCTAGCCAAAATAAAAATAAAAATATTTTTGTGTTAATAATTGATCAATGAAAGACATACAATTGTTTTTTTCGTGCATCAGGATTTGCGAGAATCGTGAAATGTTCACCTTAAAAAACAAAATACTTTCACCTAAAGAAATAAAACAGGATGTACATCAGAGTAAAGAACGTTTATTCAGCTTTACAGGCATATGCACACTTTTATTATAAGTGGTCTATGTCGGCTGCTATGGACCGCTAAAGGCACCCCCTATAAACGGGCCTCTCTGGGTACACGTTTTGCTCGACTTGCCGATCATAGCACTGCTAGCGCCGCCTAACGAGCTCCGGCATTGCTAGTACGTCGCTTATGTCACAAACCGTGGACGATATGTCTGAAAAAGAGCATTATGTCCAAAACAGACGATATGTACTAAATTATTATAAATGTCATGGTTATACATAAAACTCATTGTTGTGGTGAAATACATGTATATTATGCCTTCTGGTAACGTATCTCATCTCACCGGACATCCGAATTCATAGCCGCCATTGTTTCAAATGTCAATGTTCATGTCATTCACCAGGTGGCGCCACTGTGTCCGCACTGCCCGCTTGAGCTTGCGTGCCAATAATAATAGTATATAATTGTGTGCGTGTGTGCGCATGGATGAATGGATGGGTGATCTGTTGTACAAGGTCGAATAAATAACTGCCAAGTGTTTGCAATTTGTGTTAATACGTGGAAAAATGGCCACAGATGATCATCACGCAACAGTCACACTACACGGCAAGTAAGACAGACCTCGCATCATGAAGATTTTATTATTTACATAGGGACAACCATATTAGTGTGTTTTCAATTTTGAGATGAGTACTTTCTGTAATGTTACAAGACAAGAATGTAAGTATTAGTATTTAGACACATATATTCTATGTAGACATGTTCTGTATTAGTATGAATTTTTTTTATTGCTTGTACATTTATTAGTCTTTGATATTAGTGTGTTCAATTAGTCTGTGATGTTAGTGTGTTCCATTAACAGGTCACATGTTGGCATTATATAAGCCTCTGTGGTCGCAGATTCAGTATTTTAATAATGTAGACATTTTTATTTGTCTGATTTCTTTCTTTTTTGTATTAATTATGACCAAATGTAATGCTATATATGAATAACATATTATGTATATATAACACAAATTAGGATGAAAGATTGATGCAGCAAACATAGTGAACTATAATTAAAACAGTAATGAAACTAGTATGGTTTGTCTAACATACGTCACGCTATTTGATTTGGACGAATTATACAGCGCGACTGCCATCTATAGCGCGCGACGATGGGCGATAATACGTAACGTTTAAGCCGCGCAGATATTCCGCTAAGAGTGCGGCACAAATAACCACGGATTTATGGTCAGTGCGTGAACAACAAATACAAACTTTAAATAAATTTGTGACAAATCGTCCAAACGTTTTGTAACATAACGCTCCAAATTTATGACATATCGTCTAGGACATAATTATGTGACAAGTCGACCAAAACGTGTACAACTGATAGTTGGTATGCAATATTGTGTCAGAATGGTTATTCACCCAACAATCCACACATATTAATTGGTATGATACTTGTAATGACGTAAATATTTATAGTAGTTGTTTCTTATTTTAACTACTAATACACCCATATAATGCAATAAGTATGACAATAAAAGCTTACATTTCATCCTACATGATACAGCTGTGAAAAGGCTTCTGTCAAAATCTGCATCATAGTTTGCAGTTCAAACCTTGTAAACAATATTTTCATATACATAATAATGCTAATGACCTATACATGTCAATCATGCTTAGAAATAGACACCAAGTTTTTAAATGTCTCTGTAGGGTATATAATTATTGTTTTTTTTTTCTTTTTACCAACTGCCCCTGTATAAATGTGCAACATAAGTGAAAAATAGCACTGTTTACAGCTTTCTTGCAACAAAAATAATGGATGCACTGGTATGAATGACCTCCACACAGGTTGAGAACATTTAGTACTTCCACAATATGTCAAAAAAATTACATTAACATTAATATTAGTAATTGTTTAAAGCCAGGTACACTTTTTTAATCAAAATAGAAAAAAGGTGTTGTGGAAATGTTGACGGGGGTGTCTTTAAAGTGCTCTAACATGAAAACTAATTAACCTACAGCCACACAACTGATTCCATGATGCATCTTAATAATATATCTTTCCAATGATCATCATCCTACATGATACACATGTCAAATATTCATCTTGCATCAGCATGTCTTCAGCTGTGAACATGCTTCTGTAAAGATACATAAAAGTTTGCAGTTTAAAAAAATCTTGTAAAAAATATTGTTCACATATATAATAATGCTAATGACCTATACATGTCAAACACGCTTAGAAGTAGATACTGAGTTTAAAAAATGTATTTGTAGGGTATATACTGTGGTTGTTTTTTACTTTTTACCTACCGCCCCTGTAAAAATGTGCAAAATAAGTGAAAAATAACTCTGTTTACAGCTCTCTTGCAACAAAAATAATGGATGCACTGGTATGAATGACCCCCACACAGGTTGAGAACGTTGAGTACTTCCACAATATGTAAAAAAAAAATACATTAACATTAATATTAGTAAATTTTTTAGACCAGGTACACTTTTTTGATCAAAATAGAAAAAACCGTGTTTTGAAAACGTTGATGGGGGTGTCTTTAAAGTGCTCTAAAATGAAAACTAATTAACATACAGCCATACAACTGATACCATGATGTATCTTAATAATAGGTCTTTGCAACGATGTATAATACTTTGCAATAACTTAATTATCTCAAAATGGTCCAGCATAGCTACTGTCTATCCACCCTCTTTGAGACAGTAATTTCCGGACACACAAACTTGCAGCTTCTGTTGTTGTTGTACTGTAAATGCCACCGTCTCTAGACCAACAGGTGTTGTCAATATGGGCAACAAGAGGCTAGGTAGAAGGAGGTGTGGGTAGCATGAATCCAGGACAAAAGCCCCCTCGGACACCCGAGCATGGTACACCTATCCAGTACTGAAGTGAGGAGTTACTCATATGTTGATTGCAACTTGTCAGATAAAACGCGAACACAGCTGACAAATGATTCAACGAGAGGACAACGTATGACGTACAGTTGATTGAACAGTAGAGGCGCACTATTAAATGTACCATTCATATGCCAAGTGTCAGAATTTACTAGATGATAAAGGCCACCATCGGTTGCATAAACAAGCATTCTGTTGAGTGGATCCCATTGTCGTAAATGTTCACCTTTTCACCATCAGTGGTAACCCAACCACCATTGATCACCAACTCACGCGTTGTCACCGGGTTGACTGGTAAATGTTTGGCCCGCTGGCGACGTAGTGTACGTTTCAGCGAATCTTGGTTGCCCAGTGCTGCATGCACCTGTACACGGACATCAGTGGTGGAATCCACCACTGGAATCCACCACTAAACTGGGTTGTTGTACCTCTTGATATAGCAGCCTGCTGTTTGAGTGTGGCTCAGATCTTCATTGCACTGACCAACTCAGCATCACTGTGTGGTATACTCTGGATAGCTCTCTGGATCTAGAAATATTCCCAACAGATATATTGATTTAATTAAGATACACACCCCCTGGGGGGAATTTTTAACATTAATTTGTCTTAATGTACAAGCTATCCCCGTGGGCCCCCAGCCACACCTACAAAATTTCAGCCCCATACATGCGAAACTGATGGAGATAAGAGGCAACAGACGGACAAACAGACATACAGAATCACAAACTACTTTATATTTACATGGTAGAATTAAGCCAGGAATAGTGAGCGAGTGAGTGATATATAAAATTAAAAAGTTAATTTCATAAACCTTGGTAATTATGTATCAATTATGGTTTCTCTTTGGCTAGATCTTCTCTTACTCCCACAGATATTTTCCGAGTGTCATGAAGGACCACAAGTCACACGACGTCATCCTGCACAGTGTCCCGTGTCACCATGTGAGCAGTTACTATGACTTGGAGCCTTAGACAGTGTGACGCAGTGGTGTGAGGCAGTGGTATGGAGGCTGGCTCCAAAAGTCACCAGGATCCACAGTTGGTGAAGGTCAGGTCAGCCGCCATGTGAGTAAACCTTATTTACTCATTCATTCAGTCGTATCCTCTTGCATTTTGCTGAAATGACTACGCCGCATCATGGATGCTTCTGCACTGGCTCATAAGAGACGGAGCCCACAGCAGGTTCACATTTACCCCTGTGGGATCTTTTACTTCCCCTGACATAGACACCCGGTACAAAACACCTACAGCTTTTAGTCTCTTCCAAAAGACACAGACAACATATAGTGAATGAAATTCCTCAAGTTTTGAAATGGCAGCAGGTGTTTTCAAACCCAGGTCCCCTCGACCAAAAGTCCAGTGTTATACCACACAGCCACTGTGTCCTACATGCCTTACTTACATGGGCCTGTTTGCTCATTGGGAACATAGGCCATCGCCAAACGTTCTTCATCGTGCCCTCTTGTGCCATCTTCATTAGTTATTTCCGGGTGACCGCTTAATGCTTGTCCGGGACAAGTAGCTACCATCGTAGGACAAGTACATAATCCTATACACTTGTCCACTGGTCAATGCCGTTGCAATATAAAACATGTACTGTTCATTTTAATACAAAGACTGAAAGGTATTGACTTGTTGACACCCAAAATAAATAGCGTTAGTGGAATCTATAATTATGTTCAATGTCGCACGTATCACCGCTTTCTTTCCGTCATTTGCGACTACTGCCAATGTAATCACGAGGTGGCACATGTAATAATTTAGAAACTACCTTACTCACTAGGACAACAACACTGTTATGTTGAAAACATGTACGCGCTGTCACTGTTCCTCATTTAAATACCCCATTACATAGCACACTTCTGACATATGCCCGTTTTATGTTTTGATTTTTTAACGTTATTGCTACATGGGAATGCATAAATTAGAATCTAATGTCAGAAACAGATTGCGATCGTAACAAACTCCAGTGGCAGAGTAACGGCTTAACGCCACTCGGCTTTGGCGTGATGGAAAAAAGTTACTCGTATTTATATTACTAAGCCCATTTTGTTTTACGTATTAACGCAATGTAGTACAATCATATCACCGCTACTACAAGTATGCTGATAGCTGCAACAGCAACACTAAGCCCTACACTTGCAAGTATGAATTCGTTTTTGTAATTTTTCAGTCCAGTTGCATTCACAGTATACGTAGGTCATAATGAAAAGAACATTAATTAATGGTTAATTAATTATTTTTTATTAATGCAATAATTTTTTACAGTCGTTTAGTTTGTTGCATATTGTTACCATTTGCGTACTAGGTTATCATAATTAATATATTATGTGATAAGAAATTTTAGGTGCTAGCAGTATTTGTTCCATGCAGAATATTATAGTTCTTGCTAAATATGTACAGTTGACAGTATTGTTATTTATAAACATAAAAAACTCTAAGTGTGCATTGTAATTTAGTTATTTCCTTTCAATCAGAATATTTAAATTTTGCAAAATTACTTTTTAGCATAATAAAGGTTGGTAAATGCTATCATATTTCTTAGAATTATTTTTAAAAATTTCCACACTCAAAAAATGCACTAAAACATATTTGTTAGAAATATCATCCTGGATATTATATAGATCCAGGTCACCAGGTGGGTGTTATATCATGCCATAGCAATTCACTGCATTTGTAGTTTTCAGGTGGGACAAGTATAGTTTTGGTGAGACTTGCAACTTGTCCAACAGGACAAGTGCCTTCTAGTTCTACAAGTTAGTGTAGAGCCCTGTGGGTGTAATCCATCTTTTTAATTTCTAGGCCGTCCTATTGTTCCTTTCCATTGGGGGTTATGTTATGTTTAGCGATTGTTTTGGTCATATTCGATGGGGCTTTTCTTTAATCTGTGTATGACCAGTTCACTTCCATATTTTATTATTGATTTTTTTTCTCCTAGTGAGACCCTTTCAATGAGTAAATGTGAGTAGTTTTTCATGATAAAACACATATTTTGCTAGTACATGTGCTGTCTGACATACATTGTGGTCCCATTGTTATGGCTAACATTTCGTAGAATAGATGCTGGCCGAAATAGCATATTTTTTGTAGCCAGATGGTGAAAACGTCTTAATGCAAGACATCTTTTGAAATAAATGTTGGAAAAATGTTCATGAAATGCTTGTTATTTATGTTTCCTTTGATGTTTTGGAAGCTATGACAACAAAAATCAGTTGTCCAGAGTTGTTTGATATAAATAATTTGATTTAAATCATGATTTAAGTCTTGATTTAAATCATGATTTAAGTATTGATTTAAATCATGATTTAAGTATTGATTTAAATCATGATTTAAGTATTGATTTAAATCACTCCAAAAAATAATAGTTTTTTATTTAGCACTTGGTGAATCACATTTCTTGTGATGTGGTTTCATTCTAATTTAGTATCAGTTGATGACGTTTTACACATTTCTGCATACTGAATGCAGTGCAGCCACAAAGACTTGTCATCAAGAGGCAGTATTTTTTTCAAGTCAGAAGCCCTGAGATAAAATCCACCTTAAGCAAACAATTGTACTAGTTGTTACCAATTCAATGTGTTGACTCTGAGACTGTCTACACCAGTATAGTGTGGTACCAATTTACAGTTTGGCTAGAGTACACTGAGCCCTGGCAGGTGCTAATTCACCCTCTCAACAAACAATCACCACAAAGGTCATTGCCAGCCACAATATGCCTTCTAATAATATTTATGGCCTAAGGAACTACAAGCAGCTGTGGACACTAACTCAATTCAGTGAGCCCAAGTTATCTACTCTGTATAAGCCTGTAGTCTGTTTTAGAGTGTTCATTAAATAATTTTGATCTTAAGTGGTCATTTTGCTAAAGTACTTCTAAAGTTGTTTAATTGTCATATCTCTGAATATACATGCAGTTAAACAGCAGAGTTGTTAAGGATTTAAAGTGACTATTCTATGTAAATGTTAGCACTGGTAATAGACCGCTGACAGTTCTGATACAATATTTTTTAATGACATTTATGTTGCTGTTTAAGTCAACCTATGTTATAAGTGTATTACCAGTATATATAATGTTGTACGAGTCTAAAATCATGTGCCCTCTGTTAAGACTCTTTCTGATCTAATGTTATCTAAACACATGGACATTTTAGCATTAACAGAGACATGGCTATCAGCATCAGATGGTGTGCGGACAAAAGTCCCACCAGACAAAAGCCCTACAGACAAAACCACCCAGACATAAGCCCCCAATTGACAAAAGTCCCACAATCTAAATACAGTGCTGTACGTACTTATAATAGGAAATACTCTAATAGACATAAAGTAAGTTACCCTCTTGTCTGTCTGGTCGGCACCACACTGTAAAGTATAGGCCAGTTTGATTTAATTAGTTTTTATGCGCTAATGTTAGTAAGTCATTTGGAGGTTTATTCGATGTATTAAGTCTAGATTAGCAACAGAAAAACAGGTTTCTAAAAGTTTATAGTTAAACCAAGATTGATGGTACTGTTTAGACCTTCAGCCTTCCCTTTAATCCTGACATTTGCTAAATTGCTCTGACCTCGGAGGTCAACGTAATTGGGAACTGAGAAGGAGCCCTGGGAACCCTGGATTTGGCCCACCTCCAAGAGTTCAAAAGTTTAACTTGCAAAACTGGGCAAGGAAGGCTGGCAGACGTCATTGTCCAGTGGTTGAGAGGGTGGGTGGATTTAACAAGTTGACCTATAGTAAAGCGTATTGGGTATTTAAGCAATTATAGCCAGGGTTGAAAAAAATCATGATTTTAAAAAAAATCGTATTTTTAAAATTTAAATCGGATTTATTTGATTTTTTTTATTTGATTTTTTAAAATCTGGTATATAGATGATTAAATTTGTAAACTCTTTCAAACATGTTCTATTCGAATCGATTTGGGTTCTTGTCTTAACAGAGGGTACATGTTTTGTTTATATAGACATTACACAATGTCCACAAGGCCTCACCCCCTGTAGTTGCATAATTTGTCTTGGAAAGGAAAGCATGCTGTGTGTCTGTGGCTGTAGCAGTGGTAATTATTGTTTGCCTATAGGGTGGATTAGCACCTGTCCAGTGCTCTGTGTACTCTAAGGGTATCTAACCAGAATACAAACTGGTACAGTATTAAACAACTGAGTCAACATACTGAATTGGTAACAACTATCACAAGCTATAAGTGGACTTTAACTCAGGGCTTCTGAGTTGAAAAGATACTTCCTCTGGAAGACAAGTTTGTGTGGCTTCACTGCATTCAGAAAGGGAATAGCTCAAGCATACACAATGCCATAAAATATTTGACTATCAGACTATCTGGTGTCAATACAGCTACACAAGTGTGCGCACTTTGTGTTTTGCATTAAAGAACATACAAAACTTTGTTGTCGATGCTTGTAAACAGTAAAAAAAATCATAAATCAATTATTTTTTTGTTGTTGAGTGATTTAAATCATGATTTAAATCAATGATTTAAATCAAATGATTTAAATCAAACAACCCTGATTATAGCACCTCTAGTGACAATGTTACATAGACAAAGCTCATAAATGAAAAGCTCCTAACACTGAAGTACAATACTTAAAAGCATGACATTTTGATAAAGGATACTTTGGCCCTGGACAGTTGTTGGACACCTGATATATGACATGCCCATTGTGCATTGTTGGTTGTGGTATTTCATCACTGGATATGATGTTTTATTTTGAATAAATTGTTACTTTACAATACAACCATAGTTCACATTCATTCAGATCAGGGCAAACGTCATCAACGGGGTACAGACATAACCTCTCATGGACAAAACTACTCACGGATAAAACCCCTCAAAACATGACTCCTGTGGACATAACCCCTCAGGGACATAACCCCTCACAATCATTAGTTTGAATGTTGGAAATAAAGTCACCAAAAAAGTCACAGGATATAAATTATCATATTTACCTTATTATCAGCCATTTTTTGTCTGCAATTTTTGTTTTTAAAAGTAACTATTCACTCACATATACATACAGTACTTCTCACATACACATTGATACTTCATGTTTTGTTTAAAAAACAAGCATTATAAAAAATATGTCCAGTCTCCAGTCTCATGCTAAAATACAATTGTTGTCTATCCTGTCTCTAAACGGTGATTCCTCTAAAATTGTGAGGGGTTTTGTCCATGAGGGGTTTTGTCCGTGAGGGGTTTCATCCATGAGGGGTTATATCCATGAGGGGTTATGTCCGTGAGGGGTTATGTCCGTGATGGGTTATGTCCGTGAGGGGTTATGTCCGTGAGGGGTTATGTCCATGGGGGTCATGTTTTGAGGGATTTTATCCATGACGGGTTATGTCCTACACTCCTATGTTGAAAAAAGCAATCACAACTTTTTATTCATATAACATTAACCATATTCAATATGATCCGTCTTGGAATGTTAATATATATAATATTAGATTGAGCTATTTTAAAGAATATGATAAGAGACAGTTGTTAGAAAGTTATGCTAAGTAGATGCATGTGCGGTGTAGGACATAACTTTTTCAACATAGAATTAGTCAAGTAGCAATCTAAATGTCTAACAATCTGTATACATAATTAATATCAGTAATACATTGTGCAATCAGTACTTTGTATTTAGATTGTGGGGCTTTTGTCCTGGATTTGCATCAAATACATCAGCCTGTCTTGCTGACATTTGTCTGTATGGCTTTTGTCTATACCATCACCCCACCATTCAAATAGGGGTAGTGGAGTCGCATTTCTTGTACCTGAAACATATAAAGTAGAAATTATTCATACACCTCAATACCAAGGCTTTGAGGTAATATGTATTCTTATAAAAAAATTCATCTATATCTGCTAATTTTATATGCATCTACCATCCTCCTAGCACAAATATATTTAATTTTTTTTTAAACCACCTTACAATTCCAAGGCAACCTCTACATGTTTGGCGATTTCAATATCCACCTTGGTTTACCAAGTCTAAATACTAGATCATTCATGGATGTCCTTCAAACATACGCATTACATCAACACGTTTCATTTCATACTCATGTTCATAGTCATCGGTTTGACTTGTTTATAACTATATCTACTTACACTAACATGAAGGCAATATTTCCTACTGACGGTTTATCGGATCACCAATGTGTCATTATTGATTTGTTTACAAGTTGGGCCAAGACCAAATTATCACATTTCGATAAATAAAATTAACTTAAGCACACTTCATGATCATCTTGCCAATTCTGATCTTTTGATCTAACCTAAATCTACATTATGCAAGCATGTTAATCAGTACCATGAAACATTAAGTAAACTCCTGGATAAACATGCCCCAAAACTAATTAAACCACCTTACAATTCCAAGAATATATTTTTATTATGAATTAAATCTTTGAAGACAATACGGAAATATAAATTGCTAGTTATATAAATGCTGGTTATTACATACAACGAGGCTGCTGAGTTTATATATTAAAAAAATTGGTTCTCTATTTTACACGGTTTTTCAGTACGACAGCTTATTAGTTTTAATTAATTACATGTAATATAATGGTAGTAATCGGCTGTTCTACATCGGACACAACTTTAATATAAGTACTTGTACGGTAAATGTTTTACTTTGACAGTTATGCATTAACAGTTTACCTCTATTATCATTGTTATCGTCGCCGGCAAGAAACATTGTTCGTTTGTTTTGGTAATTTTTTAATGAAACATAGTTGTATGCTCTTTATATACTCCATTGCAATAATATGATTATTCAGCATGTGATTATGCAGTTATAACTCCTCTCTTTCTCTGTTAGTGACTGTAATATTATAGTAATAGTGTATTATGGTTTTTGGCTAAGTTGTCGGTTGCATCTAGAGTCTAGTCCTAGGCCTAGGCTATGTTAATACTAGTGATAGTTGCTGCAGGCCTTTATGCAGGATTAAATTTTTGCCAGTCAAAAAAATTCCCTGTGGACATTTGCGAACATGTGCGCAACCCAAACGCGCATGCAATCCGAACGCACGTGCATGTTTACAACCTAACCCAAATGCAACCCTACACGAACGCGCGAGCAAGTTCGCAACCCAAACATGCATGTGGGCGACTGCATGGTGTACTGCTGCACGTTTGAAATGCTATTATATACATACACTGTAGTGTGTAAAACACTTGTCCTGCAAGCATGACACACACATTAAAACATAATGGTCTTATACATAACAGTGACACTTGTATAATCGATACTATTTATTTTCACATAGTCCTACACTAATTACAGCCACGACAAATAATATATGTGGCCAAATTCAAACAAAATAACAACACCCTAAGCACTGACAAAAGCGTATAAAAATAAATGAACCCTCAATCATGAATATTTATAATATGGAATTATTATGCACATACACATATTTAAAAAAGTAATTAATTATGCACATGTTTCACTACCAGCAAGCGAAGTACTGATGCAAAACAAATGTATAAAATTGAAATAATGCTTTAGCCTTATGTAATTACCCAAAATAATATATGCTGAATTGCTCATGCAAGACATCTACATATTAATTAAAAACATTATCACATGTAGTGACTCTATACTGTAGCCGGAGACATTGCCAAAGTGATAGTCATCGGTGTCGAAGCAGCGGTTCTAAAAAAATGTGTTATCGCATTTGTTCTTTGAATTTTTGGTGGAGGCATCGTGACTATGTGAACGATAGTTGATAATGTTTACCGGTAACCGTAGTGGTAATTTAGCCTCATTATGGACACTACACTATCTGAATCTGAAGATCCCACTGCAGTTGTTGCATGTGGGTGCATCACAGAAGCCAATCACAGTTATTAACATGACGGCTATTAACTTGACGTTTTTTTAGTACACAAGTAAAAGATCCATTTTGGGGGGGGTTTATTCCTTGAAATTGTATCCCTTTCAGAGACCTAATTTCCCTGGAATTACACCCGTTTAATACATATAAAATATGCGTAAGTAGTTTATATTATTAACATTAATGAGTGATTCCCCTGAGCCTAGGCCGAGGAGTTATCCACATACACGTATTTTGGATCAGTGCCTCCATTTATATAATATTATATAAATTAAACATTACATTTTTGAAACAACATTCATGCCCACTTGTATGGCTTACCCATAACTGTTATGGATTTTCTGAGATGTAATGGTCTTGTTGGTATAGGTCATAGGACATTCCTTATGGAATAGTTTTGTGCATTTTGAACAAGGATTTTTTGCATTATGGGATACGGCCCACATTTGTCAAATGGCATGCGAACAACAGATCATCAACTGAAGACACATCCGAAGAGTGACTCTCAGGTATAATTTAGCTTTAGAAAAAAATCGATCAAATTTGTATAGAATATCTCTCTCCTCTCCTCTCTCTCCCCTCTCTCTCCCCTCTCCCCGCCTCTCTCCCTCTGCCAAAATCTTATCAGATCCACACAATGTACAAAGTTTACCTCCATTTTTATAAACCTATTGGTGGTTATACCTGTTCTGTCTATACTTTGCACTTGATAATAATTTCTGCAGGTTTTCATAATAGATCAGTGAAGGGTCTACTGGGTGTTTTAGTGTACCATTTGTTTCACATAGATTTATATATATGTTCTTCTGTCATGACATGTATCATACATACAATGCTGTTACACAATGGGAGTTTTACAGTAGTGTATTTTTAATTAATAAGTGCATTTGGGAGCATTTGCTATGTTACTGGTGGTTTGACAGTTTTGCAAATATGCAATGACTCTTTACTCTTATCTTTATCACGATGACATATGTTTTATTGTTTGCCATTGCTACTCCAATGTTGTAAAAATGTGTGTTGCAATGGTGTCTGCCAATGCTGAACTGCTATTGCACGAATGAGTAAAACTATAGTGGGCCGATGGTGGCCGCTCATAGCAGACATACGATGTTGTCCAACATTCTTAATTAGAGTGCATGTAGTGGGCCAGTGCAGCAATAAAATTGTGACACTGTAGTGGCACTGATCTTCATTGTTCATGTCAGCTGCCTATGTACAAGATGGAATTGACATGGACTATGCCAATTTGCAAATGTCATCAGACCAATGGAGGCTACCATGTTGGGCCGATAGTGGATACCAATAAACTAATGGGTGACTAAGCTTGCCCCCCCCACCGCGAGATCCTAGATACGAACAGTTAAGAACATTCACGTTAGTAAGACATGGCTTCAAGGATATTAGAGCATAATATCACCACACAACAGACAAATGCTCTTTTGTGACATTGTCCCAGTAAATTGACCGTTTATGGAAAATATTGCTTGTTTTGACCATATAGAGTGTTCTTTCGGGACCTTGACACCAGTATTTATGGGGGGCATTTTTTTTTAAATTTTGTTCATATGTATCGGTTTGCACCACTACATGGTAGCAGGTAAACTAATGGGTGACTAAGCTTAGCCTCCCCCTTTGGCCTCCCTTTGCGAGATACGCCACTGGCACCAGTGGTAATGAACTATAATGCTGTTACAAAAAGAATCCATACATATTGAGTATGAGACGCTATGCTGATAAGGCTGCCACGCTAGATGGTATCTTGTACCTGAAGCAGTATGACTCACCTTAGACGTCAAACAAGTTGAATGGCTGTATCTATTTATAAAGTTCTATATTATCACATTTTCAATACATATTGAATATGAGACGCTATGCTGATAAGGCTTTTTGAATTACCAGTATTTAATTACCGCCATGCCAGATGGTATCTCGTACCTGAAACAGTATTAGACTTCAAACAAGTTGAATGGTTGTATCTATTTCTAAAGTTCTATACTACTCACAATTTGCTAAGGATCACAATTTTCTAGTGGAACTCGCACCGTTGGTCTTCTCGCTCTCAGACTCTCATGGAATCTGTTTCTAACTGTCTGGGTGGAGGCAGTAACTCCAGAAGGGTTTCTTTCCATGACATTACATGGTCAACTGTGATAGACCATGTTTTTTCATATATTATGTAATGTAATTGTATAGTATACCATGGTTTACCTGTTTCAAAACACCATTGTATTATACCATGGTTCCCTGTTTCAAAACACCATGGTATCCCATGGTTTCCATGGTATATCATGGTATTTACCAGGGCTGGGATCAATTCAAATTCCTTTCAATTCAATTGAATCAATTCAAATTCCTTTCAATTCAATCAATTCCAATTCAATTCATTTTTTTTTCAAATTCAAATTCCAGCTCAAATCTTTCAATTCCAATTCAAATCAAATCCAATTCAATTCAAGTTCCAGATTAATTCTATGGGAGTTTTTCCAAAGCAAACACATGGGATAATACTAATATGTAATTGTAAATTACATTTTTTTCTGTAATAGTAATAGAGGAACTTCTTCCATTTGAGCTCAGAACTCTATGTTAGCCAGATATAAATGTGGCTAGAGTATTTTCAAGCCATGATTACTACTGCGTGGCAGTAGTGACTTTTTTCAAAAAGTAATAGTAATAGATCCTAAAGTAATAGATAATAGTCTATTACTTTTCTATTACATCTATTGCTGCAAATTTACCAAATATCAGGTTTGTTTGCATGTTATTTCAACTGCTAGTAATTGTAAATAATGTACAGACTATGGCTGAGTCGTTATTCAAACAACATGAAAAGACCAGTAGGCTGATCATTTTATGGTTTCAGAAATACCTGCTCAATGAAACAATGCAGGAGTAGCAAGCAAATTACTAATTGTTGGGATGCCCCATTAGGGTGGCTATGGCTTGATTGGCTTCACACACTAGCACACACAAAGGGCATGGCTTGAGATATGTGCAGGCAGACAAAAAAAATTATCTTAGAGCAGGAGCTGCAGCATGTATTGAATTCAAAGTAAGCTCATCACACCCCACCATATAGTTTGATTTGAGCAGAACTTCTGAGTTCTTTTTTCCAATTGCCACATGGCAGACCCTTTGTTCAAATTTGGACAAATGTTCTCACCTCGGATCTTAAAATGGTATACAAATGTATGTTTAGCTGCTACAAAGACTTTGAGTTCATATATAATTCTAGGGTTAGATTGAGGATCACAATCATCACAGTAGAAATGAAACCAGATCATACCAGCACTAGAAAATGAAGTTCAGTTCATTTTCTATCAATTCCAATTCCAATGCAACTTACTCAAAATCTTTCAATTCCAGTTCCAATTCAACTTGCTCAAAATCTTTCAATTCAAATTCAGGAATTGAACTGAATAATTCCAATTCATTTTTTTATTCACCCCAGCCCTGGTATTTACCATGGTTTACCTGTTTCAAAACACCATGATATTTTACTGTGGAATACAATTGTATATTTTCATAAGGCCAGAGGTGAGTAAAATATGCTGTTTTTCCACTCCTATGTGATAACAGTAGGAACCAACTAACCGATTTGTCACAACATGTCTGTTAACGCAAGAGTGATGTTACTGCACTGTCATAGCAACAGCAGAAACAACAACACAAAGGAACAAGGACACAACAGAATGTGCGGTGAAGCATGGCACAAGCCACAATTCAGTTGGCAGACATCAATTACTGTCACATGTTAAATATGATCCTGACATTGTTCTGTACATAGTAGCTGCTTAGCACACAAATGCCTGCGAGTCCATGCCTCTACAATGATGACTTGTAATTGAAATGGTGGCATTTTGTAATTAATTATATTCAGTTGAGTCAATGCAGTGCCAATCCCACAGTTGGCAATTTATGCATTAGATATGAATGCCCTCGAAAAGCATCTGTGAAAGAGCAACAATAAATAGTACAGACTCCGCTTAACAAAATCACTTCGGGTCAGAGTAGTTTGATTATTTTAAATGGCTGCTTTGATAAAGATAAATTCCGAATGATGTGACATTTAATGTTGGCGGGGCAGGTCCGCACACCTAAGGTATAATGTATCATAACTAATGAACTAATGAAAAAAAATTCCTTGTTTATCTGTATATTTAGTAGTTTACCAGTTATCAAACTTCTATTCCGCTAAGAACAATGTGTTATATGTATTGATCACAGGTGTGTGGATATGCCCCAGGCTACTGGGGCATATTCGCACAGGTAAGTGCAAACGTAGGGGAAGGCAGTGTTAGTAGAGCCACCAAGTTAGTTGAGCCACCCATGTTTCCCGGGAAACTACAGTAGTGACAGTTACATGGTACCACCCAGTGATTGAACATGTTATTAGAACACGATTGACATACAGTATGTGCCATTTGTTACAACGGTCAGAAAATGTGAGTTAAAAGTATGTTTTTTGATGTTTTTCGAAACTTTTGTGATTGTGATTAATGTCTGCTGGTGTGTAAACTATCAAAGCATGTGACCAGACTTCATTGTCTGGGCACTTACAAATGGTTTAACTATGCACAGGGAAGAAGATTATTTACATCACTTTGCACATTAATGAGAAGTTAATTAAAACAGCTTAATTGTCAAAACGGGGTTAGTTGAGCCACCCAAGGTTTAATGGAGGGTTAGTTGAGCAGCGAATAAAGAACAAAGATGAGTGTTCAAAATACATCAAGGAATAAATTTTTCCGAGCAAATTGGGACATCAGATAGCTGCAAACAACATATTAGCAGTTGGTTACACTTTTTGCAATTGGCCTATAAGCCTACATTAATTAAGTGTGTCGACTTGTCAGGGACGTGTTGTACCCATTGGGTAGATGTGTTGGCTGAGTTGTTATTAAATTTTAGTACAAGACCTACATAAATTTTACAAATAAAGCATTTACCTAACTTACTCTACATTGTGGCTCAACTTACCCCACACCATGTGTTAGTTGAGCCACCTTACCATCCCGATTTGAATCAGCTGCTTATCATTATCTATGCATACTAGATATATTATCTAGGTATAAAATGATCTACTAATAATCATAGTTTGTGTGAGTAAAAACAATTTTTAGTTATGAATATAATTGTGCCCTAGATATCAAAAAGAATAAAAATGGCTCAACTAACACTGCCTTCCCCTACATCGCGTATTTCAGGTCTTTGCTACAGAGCAGAATTCAAACTGCAATGATAAATTCCAGGCTGCAGAACAGCATATAGCTTGTTAGGCATATCCATACATATTATTTAGGGGTCAAATGTGCTCATATAAGTAATATAAACATAACCAGCTGTAGTTTATATAATACAATGGGCTAAATTTGGTGAAGTTGATGCGTAATATTTGTTTGTCTCAACTACAGCGCACATGGAAAGCCATGCCACGAAGGAAACCAAAAGGACAACATTGTCTTTATACACTTCAAGATATTTGAACACTTAACCTACATAAACTATCATGTTATAAGTTTTCTGTCTTTAGCACATCCCACCTATTATTAGGCTAACCTCCCACCATCATGGTGGGTGGGGGGGGCAACTCAGTACTTTTCCAGTATACCATCCTTCAGACAAATGTTGTAGATATGTTTTCTGTGCACAATGCACCACGACGCATTCAGCGTTTCAAACCACCATTATTGGGTAATTAAGGGTATGTATTTTGACATCTCAAAATGGTGCTTTTACGATAAATGGAAGACACTGAGAAGTCCCATTGATCTGTGAATCAAATATGTTAGTGAATATGTCATGCCATCACGTTATGTAAAATAACAACTGCGTTGGGGCATATCCACACACGCCTATGTGTATATGCCCAAGACAACTGGCTGTATAAGATTGTCAATGTTCCCATACACGCGGTCTATGACTGTAAAGTTTATTTGTGCAACGACAACACACACATTCCAAAAATGCATAAACACACCAATATTATTGAGAGTCTCTGAGTGTGAGTTACGTATCAATATATGTATAAAATTACATAAGATCCTGCAAAAACAACAAAACAACATTTTAGTTTACAATTTCTTACTGACACAAAGGATTTAAATTTGCGGGTTCAAATGCTCGATGTATGAGTTAGATGCTACCATAGAATTAATTGAATTCTAATGAATTTTTCGGTGTTGTGGAAATAGAAATATACTACAAGATGTAAGTTACAAGTTAGTAGTGTAGGAGTTACAATAAGCGCTGATATGAAAGTTTCAGAGCAGTGTGGTATTGCAGCTTCAAAGGGTAATCAAATTCTTGGATTGATTAGAAGAAACATAACATACAAGGGAAAAAAGTTAATTATACCTCTTTATAAAGCAATAGTTAGACCTCATTTAGAATACTGTATACAAGCATGGAGACCATATCGTAAGAAGGATATAGATACGCTTGAACGCATACAAAGGAGAGCAACTAAAATGATTCCAGAACTGAGAGACCTTAGTTATGAAGAACGCCTGAAAGAATGTGGTTTAACAACTCTAGAGACAAGGAGGTTAAGAGGAGATCAGATTGAAGTTTTTAAGATATTGAATGGGTATGAAAATATTGATAGAAATATGTTTTTCTCACTCAAGAAGGATAGCAGAACTAGAGGACATGAGGTAAAATTAGTAAAGGATCAATGTAGATTGGACATCAGGAAGCACTCGTTCTCACAGAGGACAATAAATGAATGGAACAAATTGTCAACAGATTGTGTAACTGCTAGCAGCGTGAATATGTTTAAAAACAAGGTTGACACATATCTCAGGAGGGCAGGCTATAAGTAGATGAACATTGTTGGACTCTCGATAAGCCAATGGCTTCCTTGTCCACTTGCCATCTGGGCCTTTGGCTTGGATGGCAAATCTTGTTAAATCTTGTTAAATATGATTTCAAGCCATTGTTGTTTTTATTCCCTTTAAATATTATTTTTAAAGTGCCTGTTAGTGCTCTAAAAATTATCCATTTTGTGCCATGCAGAGCAAATGAAATACTATTTCGTTATTTTTAATAAAACATTGACATGACCCCTTTGTGTGTAGCACAACACTATCGGAAAAGTAGGTGGTCACGCACCACCGGCTCAGCATATATTTCGAACACTGGGTGCGTAGAATGGTTGGTAGGCTTTGCTTTGTCCATTCCTTTATGTTGTCTACCCAGTTTTTCTTCTTGTGGCCCTGTCTTCTATTGCCTTCCAATGTCTTGCATGTCAGGCCGTCCTCGGGGTTTTTTAAAAGAAGGTTCGGGTGTACACAGTTAGTCTGAGATTTCTGGTATGACTTCTGAAAAATGTTACAGTTAAACGTCCCTCCTTAAAAAAAAAATTTCCGCTAGTCTCATTTCAAAATCATTTTGCGAAAAATCGAATCTACCAAGTATCCACTGGTACTGCAACATGCTAGATCGTTTGTGCAACTTTTATATGTAGTTTTTGCAAAATCATCAGACAAACTATCAAATTACTTAAAACTGCTTCACTTCCTCAACTGATTTAGCCTATTGCAAATCCGGTTCATTGGTGTCCAAATATGTAGTGTGTGAATAGTTTATGTAACAACTGCAGTCGATTTAAGAAAAAATGCCTATTTTTTAAAATCATCGAAAGAATTTACTTTAGTCATTAAATCTAGTAAGGATCAAAATAGTGGATATCCGAAATGGTAAACACTGTGTGGGTCAATGCAAATCATGGACGTGACTTCCATCCTCTCACCAATCACATGACAAAGTTAAAAAATTTCACCAAGGAAGAAAATCGTGATTTTTCAGCATTTTGATTTTCGCTTCAATTTATGCTTGAACAAGCATTAACCGATTTAATAGTTTGTTTGACGATTTCACAAAGACTACATACAAAAGTTGCACAAACGAGCTAGCATGTTGCGGTGGATACTAGGTAGGTTTGGTTTTTCGCAAAATTAATTTGAAATGATACTAGCTAAAAATCGAATTGATTAAGCACCTTTAATGTTTGATCAATCATTAATTGAAGTGGAAATTGAAATGCTGAAAACTCAAAAATTTTACCCTTGGTGACATTTTTTAACTTTGTCATGTGATTTGCGAGAGCATGGAAGTCATGCCAATTATTAGCATTGACCCGCACAGTGTTTTAACTGTTTTAGTAATGTTTTAGGTGAACTGTTTCTATTACATGTGTGTATGTGATGTGTGGTTTTACCAATTTTATTACTGGCAGTGCAAAGAAAAAGTGCTAAAGAAAAATTTCCGTTTTTAATGTATTTTTAAACAAATAATAAAGATCTTGAAAAAAAATTGTTTTTATTAAATCGACTGTGGATGTTACATAAACTATTCACACACTATATATTTAGACATCAACGAACCAGATTTGCGGTAGGCTAAATCAGTTGAGGATGGAGTTTTAGAAAAATTGGTGGGTGGGTGGGTGTCACAACAAGGCTAGATTCGTGACAACTATTATAGAGTTTTATCATTATAGACTAGGCCATTTGGTTGAAATCACTTCCGTTCATGAATTCCACCGTTCAGTCATTATGACAACATGAAATCATGACAAAAACTAATAGCTATAACACAAAAAATTACAAAAACAATTTTTCCACTAAAAAGTATTACTCATTAAAGAGGTGTAGTTTTTATTTTTGACACTGGTATTGTGGTTGTTATCAATTTAAAGCTCATGATCTTCTGAACAAATCTAGCTATGAAATGTCCAGTATGTGAAACAGGTATCCCGGTAGGTCAGATTTAAGTTCAAAAGGTCAGTATCCTATCTCAATGAAATAACAACAATATTCCAGTAAACATGAAATGTTAATTTGTGACAACTGGTCGGGCTATCTTTTTGGATGTATCAACTTTAAAAAATGCTGTTGCCATTTGTTCTGACCGTTTTTTAATACCTTGCTTTTATTTTTTATTTTACACATTCAGCATAACGATTTTGCCTATATGAACACCCTACACTTGCCTCACATTAATTGTACCCCTGTAACCATATTAAATTGTTTTGTATTGCTATAGTGACACCCACTGGCAATACTCATGGTAATGTTGAGCCACTTGGCATCTCTCTGTGGTTGAAAGTGTTGATTTCCTGGCCAAGACATTACCTTAACCTGTTAGGTCCAGAGTCCATGTTTTTTTCAAACAAATACATATTAATATAATATTGTAACCCTTTAACCATATTACAATGGTTCCTTTGTTACTGTGACACCCACATACATTATTCCTGGTCTTTTCGAACAACTTGGCATCTCCCTGTGGGTGCAAGTATTGATTTCCTGGCCAAAACACTACCCTACCCTATTAGGTCATGAGTCCATATTTTGACAAACAAATACATATTAATATAACATTGTAACCCTTTAACCATATCACAATGGTTCTTTAATTATTGTGACACATACATTACTCCTGGTCATTGGAGCAACTTGGCATCTCTCTGTGGGTGAAAGTATTGATTTTCTGGCCAAAACACTACCTCACCCTATTAGATCACGAGTCTGCAAGACTGCATTTTGTCAAACAAATACATATTAAGATAACATTGTAACCCTCTAGCTATATTAATGTGGATGTTTTGTCAAAATATTACCCCACCCCGTAAGGTCAGGAGTGCCTATATTGTCAAACACATACATATTAAGATAATATTGTAACATTATATATATATATATATATATATATATATATATATATATATATATATATATGATATTAATAATAATGTAATATATATATATATAATACTTCTATTGCACTAAAATCCTTGGGAGACCCAAGCTCAACACCGCACCAAAACAAAAGGGGTTAAGCAGTTCATAATCGATAAGCAGTTCCAGTTGAAACAGTTGAAACAGTTTAGACAGGTGGGTTTTCAGTTTACAGCGAATTGTTGCTATATTTCCTACAGACTTAACACTAACAGGGAGTGAGTTCCACGGATTCAGTGCAACAACTAAAAAAGCTCTAGTTCCGACATTTGTCTTAACACAGGGAACAAAAAGTAGATTAGAATTAGATGATATTGATTTTGTTTGCTACTGTGACATCCACTAGCATTATTCCTGGTAATTCAAAACTCAAAGGACCAAGAGTAATGTCAATGGATGTCACAATAGCAAAACATAATTTAACTTGCTTAAATGGTTACAATGTAATCTTACTGTGTATTTGTTTGACAAAATAGGCACTTGTATCCTTACAGGGAGGAGGAAGGATTTGGCCAGGAAATCAATACTTTTACTGATAGAGAGGTGTAAAATGACACAGTATGACCAGGAATAATGTACCAATTTAATTTGGTTAAAGTGTTACAATTGTGTCTTCATGTTTATTTTTGTAAAAAAACAAATCATCTTGCGACTTTACAAGGTGAGTTTATGGCCAGGAAATCAATACCTGCATCCACAGGGAGATGCCAAATGACCAGTGTCAAAAATTAAAATGTGACCTTTTGACTCAAAAAATTACACTTTTCCCTTTAACGAGTGATTATTTTCAGTGGAAAAATTGTGTTTGTCATTTGTGATGTCATGGCTAATAGTTTCTGTCAAGATTTCATGTTGTCGCAATGACTGGACGGCATTCTTGAATGGAAGTGATTTCAACCCAATGGCTATAGGTATGTTCTCACGCATTTAGCCTCGATGTGACAAATGCACACAGGGGAAACTTGGGGACTTTTAATATGTATTTTGCAACTATCGTGAACAAATTAGCTTTGTTTTTTATTATTTATCATGTTGGGTCCTTTTTTTACCTAATATTCCTGGACTAAAGGTGAAGGCCACTAGGCTCTCAAATAATAATGGAACCCTAATATATAACTTATTTTATAAACAAACAATCTATAATGAAGCCTAAATCAGGCATTCTAACTAAACAATTATTAGGCTACCAACCATATTTTACCTCTTTAAAATACAGTTCACCACTAAGAACTTTTACCAAAATATATAAAAATTACCATACGTAACTCTGAAACAATTTCGAACTTTACATATGAAGTTTCCTCATTAGATGCATTGGTCGTGAACAGAGCAACACGTGAAACAAGTTGAACAAAAAATACATTTGTCTGGAATGGGTGTCTTCAAAGCTCTTTCAGGACCTGAGCCCAACCAATAATGATACTTTTCATACCAAATTTTAAAAGTAGTAATATCAAAGTTTATTGTTTGCGATGGCAGAACTTTTTGATAATATTACTATGATCAGAACAAAACAATTCTTTTCGTTACAATTTTTTTTAACTTTACAAGAAACTGCCAGCTTTCCGCCTCGACGTGTAATAAGATTATTATATTAGCGTTAATTTATTATATTAGCATTAATATAACATTGGTATGTTGGGTCCCGCATTGTCGTTGAAGTAGGTGCCCCTAAACGATAAGACACAAATAGTCCGAGGGGCAGCAGCTTCAAAGTGCGCTTATGAAAAAAATGTCAAGTTGCAAAGAAATTAATATTACAAAGAGTTTGCAGTCTTTAGTTCCAGTCACAAATCAAAATTGGTAGCCATCTTGAAAATTTATATTTTTATGCACTTTGACAAAATGTGCATAATAGTGAAATGTGGCATTGACCCCCCCCCCACCCCGTAGTGACATTCCTCCCGACTTCATGCAGGAGAGCAGTGGCGGGCGCCATTTCAGCCACCCGCAGCAGGGCTGGGCCATACAAGGGATCATGCCTCAGTTACACTCAGGGTTGTTTGATTTAAATCTTTTGATTTAAATCATTGATTTAAATCAGTTGTTTAATACTGTACCAGTTTGTATTCTGGTTAGATACCCTTAGAGTACACAGAGCCCTGGACAGGTGGTAATCCACCCTATAGGCAAACAATAATTAGCACTGCTACAGACACAGAGCATGCTTTCCTTTCCAAGACAGATTATGCTACTACAGGGGGTGAGGCCTTGTGGACATTGTCTAATGTTTTTATATAAGCAAAAATCATGTACCCTCTGTTAAGACAAGAACCCAAATCGATTTGAATAGAACATGTTTGAAAGAGTTTACAAATTTAAACATCTATATAAATATTTATATACCAGATTTAAAAAAAATCAAATAAATAAAAAAAATCAAATAAATCCGATTAAAATTTTTTTAAATCTGATGTTTTTGATTTTTTTTTTAAATCATGATTTTTTCAACCCTGGTTACACTTCCTTGTGTGTTACAGACGAATATAGGGCATAGTAATTTTAGGTATGTGTTATTTAAAAAAATCATGTCATCTGACATAACTGCATTTGAGCAGGACATTGGCAAGTTTGCTGGTAGAACATGTTGGCAGTGTAACTGGATTTTTAGATGATTTCAATAGGCGGAAGGATTTTTGGCAATTTTTTTGCCACAATGCATAGTAATTCATGAAATTGGTAAACATTGATGGGCATGGCACATTCAGGCATTTTAAAGAGTTATAAATATGTAATTTTGATTAAACTCGACCAGCATGATGACAACGGCAGGTAAGAAATTTCAGAATTTTTATAGTTTCGTTTTCTTATAATCATGCAGAACGTTAACGTGGCCACCATGGCAACGGAAATGTGGTAGCCATTGAACAGTCATGGAGGAGGGTTTTTATCAAAAATATACTGAAAAAATGCATGAAAACATGTGTCTGTCACCAAACAATGAGTGTGTACTATGGACAGGCTGCACAAAAGGGAGAATTGTTAAATATGGAGTTATTAATTGCCAACTCAGATGTGGCTACAGTCGTGCAGTGACCAGTGCATAGGCTCAGTTACATGCTTCAACACAGAATCACACAGTCATGTTGACCAAGGCTTAGATGCTAGTCATCTGTGCCATAACAGCCTGTGTGTGAAAGAAAGCCATATATCTATGGAGCCACACTCTGTAAATAACAATAGGCAATAATGTATGGCTCAAAACATTTGCTTTGGTCATGGGGAATACCCCCAGTGCCTATTAGAGTTGAAATAAAAAAAATTGTAAAAACTTACATTTTTTTAATGTTATGTAGAATGAACTGTTTCGAATCATCGTCTTAATCACTGATGTGCATTAACGTCAGTTAGCCATCATAACTGGTGTTGCATCGTGTGTATTGGTCTTGGCATCAGTGTCAGCAGTATGTCATGTGTCTTGGTCTCTAGGTCTTCGTATGATTGTGTTCGCAGAGATGTCATTACAGCCTGTAGGTAGATAGTAGATGCTGCATGAAAAACAGAATATTGCATTACATGTATTAGAATGTTGTGTGTGCATAGTTCTTGTGTGTTTACTCTCTGCTGGCATAGTTGTGGTCAGCAGATGTCCGTGATCTTAACGAATATGGGTGATCAGTGCGATCTGCAGGTGGCTTTCTCTGCCACCGCCTTCTTTTCACCACTGGCCTAGTAGCAGTGTGCTTGTCAATTCTGAAGTTGATGCCTTAGCCACAATTGCTCTAGTTGCAGGTTTTGGGTCAAGCTGACCTTTTCTGTATCTGTCTTCTTGACGCCGTTTCTCTTTTGCTTCAAAATAGTCTTTCATTCTCTTTAACTTTGTATACCGCCTGTGCAGTTGCACTGATAGCCATCTGGAATATGTTCGTTGGTAGACCACGTTGTGCTGAATGCACTTGACTGCCCGAGCAACCCTGCCACCCTTTGTGATAGGACACTGTACATTTTCCAATTTTTGTAGCATTGAATTTCCAGCTCCATAATTGATGCGATCAGTTACGGAACACACTCGTCCCTGTGCATTTCTGCCGACGTTCACGTTCTTTGGAAGGGATGCAGATAATGATCTGTTGATCAATTCATTCTAGTCTGTTGTTAATCTCTGTTGCGTCATCAGAAGTGTTGCATTTCCGAGACGCATTTCTATCAATCCTTCAAGTGTTAACCTATCGCCATCTGTCATATTCAGTTGTGTCATGTCACTTGCCTTCAAGTGCTGTGATTTATGCCACCAATTGTTTTGTAATCCACCTCGGCATACCACTGCATGTCGGCAACAGTTTTTGCACAAACCAGCATAGCAGTCTACAGTAGTTTGAATTATCTTTGACATCTTACTAGTGATGGTAGTAATGTCACTGGAATACAGGGTGTGCACACTTGTGTATATCTTCTGGCATCTGGTCTCACATCTTCAGCAAACATTCTTTTCTGCTCTGATGATGGCTGTTTCTCCCGGAAACATTCGGGGGGAGAATGAAGCTTTCATGATATGTCTAAATTGCGTCTGACCTGTGTGTTGTGACAGCCTGTCTTTCTATGGGGACTGCTGGCATAGCATCCTGTACCTCACAAGAAGCTAAAGCATCTCCATCAGTAGCCACATATCTTATTGCAACGTTGTCCTGTGCGAAACTGTGGCCTATCTGTTTGCCAATTTCATACTCCGAGATTGGATCCACTGCTCGTAGAGTTGCTGAAAATCGCTCATGGCCAGGGCATGTGACATTTTGACCTTGACTGCGAAGCATGGCTCCTACTTTGCACAGCTTATTCTCTACATCAAAACCTACAATCTGGTGTTGATCTGTCTGCCACTCTATGGCAGCTCCGATCGCTTGCGATGCAGCCTGCCTGATTCTGTAACTGTTCTTATGTGCTGTTGCGTTATACCTCACATCCATGCTCATGTTGATCGGGAAATTCTCTGGCAGACCACGCAGAATGTTAATTTCTTTTGATTGCTCTCTTTTCTGCTTCATATCATCCATTGTCGGTTGGGCAGTGACAGTGGCAACCCTGTCTGCATTTCTCTGCAATCCACATCGGCTTGGAGGGGGTGTGTTCATTGCAGCCAGAATGTGACGCATCTTTGTGATTCCTATAATCGAATCCTGAATTCCAACATGGAGTGCCACATTCGATGTAGCTGGTTTTTGACCGCAACTGCCAGTGCATGTCTACTTCAGTGTACAATTTGTACATGCCTGACTGATATTCACAGTGCATGGAGACATTGTAATGACATTTTCCAGCATAAACCAATTTGTCTTTCATCATGTACTTCCAACTGTGGAGATGTGCATGTCGTGTTTTTTTCGCATGCTGTGAAACACTCATTCCATATTGCCACATTCTTCTGCATGTTTAGCAGACACATCTCAGAAACTCCATCAGTCTCTTCTGTCTGAAGGTATCTGTCTGTTAAGTCAGGGCATTGACCGGGCTGTAGTTGTAGAATCTTGCATATTTATGTATATATATTTGTGTGTATATATATATCATGTCGTCATTACCGTGATATTACAAAAAGTAACCATCAGAATTGGATAATTGTTTTTGTGGAACAAAACTAACACACACGGCTACATTTGCTTCTCTGGGTTGACGATAATGACATTGGAATTGTGTACAGCTTGGTGAAGTTGACGTTTGTTTTTTGGTCAATATTTCCTAGTTTGCTTCATTATTTGAAAATCATATAATTGTACCACAGCAATTCTAACAGCCTATTTCATTCACAAATTCAACGGTTGTTGAGATATACGCCCTACTCATTTTGCTACAAGTTACGCGCGTCATAAAGCACAATTAGTGACCATCTTACGGTAAACCAGTTGTCAAAAAATTTTGCCCGTATGAAACTTCGCACTGCCCGTATAAACTAAACCTTAAGCTTAACAGGGTGTTTCTTACTGGGAAAAGTTGCTGTCTGTTGTCTTTTTTTTGGTATCATAGTCATGGTTATTGGAGAATGGGGGTGTGCTATGTGTAGGAATGGCAAGGGGAGTAATCAATCAGAAAAAACTAAGTATTTAAAAAAATAATGGAACATTGAAATACTTCAGGAAAGTTTCATTTTGTTAACTACAAATAAATTAGTTTTCACAGTATATATTGAAAAGTACACAGATGTACTCATAAATTCTGAGTACATTGAGTATGAGTACGAGTACCTGACACATAAGGTATATGAGTACAAGTATTTTCAAAAAATTACTCGAGTACACGAGTACTGAGTACTTCCGCCCCAGGTCTGGCCGAGGACATGTTGCATATGTGGCATGTTGATAATCTCCATGGCATAGGCTTAGTGTAACAAAACCTCGCCCATGTGCTTAGACTAGTTATTGTTGTTGCTCTCCTCTTTTTTCTTTTTCCCTGTAGTCCGGGTGAGGCTGGCACCGATACTGGTTGATGATTTATTTTCCCCCTTCTTCAAAACTAGTCCCGTTTTACTACCATCTCCACTCCCCTCTATCCCTCGCCCTCATTCTCCATTCCCCTCCCACTAAATCTGTCTTCATGCAGTCCTCCCATCTCAGTCTCTGTCTTCTTCTCCTTCTACCCTCCACTCCCTTCTACCCTCCACTTTTCAGATTCACATTTTGTAATACAAAATGCCTGATGAATAATGTACACTAAGTAGTTGTCAGGCACCAAGGCTATGCACAGTTTATCTTGCCGGTTATTCTGTCTAATATGTCAACAAAACATTGGTACCCACTTGAATGAAATTACGTACATTTGTGATTGTCCAAGAAATGCAAGACATTTAAGTGTGGCCCTACGTCATGTTCATGCTTGGATAAATTATGGTGGGAAAGAATTGGCCCATTGAAATGTAGCAAATTGAAAAAAGTTACATCATAATAATTATGAACAAACACGTAAATGATCATCTAAAGATGTGGAAAGAAGAACGGTTATGGAAGAATGGTTGTTTTAAGTTAAAATGCAATCATTGTTGTAACAACACTGGAAGCTTCAGTGAGTCACTACTGTCCCATCAGTGCACACAGATAAGCATCAGTCCAATCTGCTCTGGTGTTGTGTGTTGTGTATTGCCCTGCTTCATTGACACATCCATTGTCTCATTGTTAAACATAATGCCTCCAAGTGGGTTGTAATGTAAAACCCTCCCAGTCTGGCAGTAATATACCAGCCCTCCTGTTGTGAATTGTGCCTGTGGACAGATGTTCATTTGACTATGTCAGGCAGAAAACCAGCATTTGACCAAAAAAATATCCAGAAAGCAACTGGTAATCAAAGTGAATAATATTTGATATACTGTATAAACTTTAACTACAGTATAGAATATAAACAGTATAAACATTATCAATTATGGGTATTCACTACATATTTAGGAAATAAATTATTTGATTGTACTATGGACAACCCATTACATGCATGCACATTGCTACCATCCAACGTCAATTTGATGGGCACATCACTAAATGGAAAGTAGGCCAATGTAACATGGGGCATGAAATATGCAAATAAAATAGTTATTTAATGAAAGATTAAGGTATGTTACAGATACAACTAAATATTTGTCTATGTTGATATACATGTAGGAATAGTGTGTGGAAATAAAGCTACATAAAAAAATAATGAAAATAAAGTCCAAAATTTGCCTAAGAAAGTCACAGAGAAATATAGTAACAACATTGTGTTATTCAAATACCATATATTAAATACAAAGGTACATTCTTGCGCATTTTCACTGATACTTGAGCACAATAAAGTTTGATGATTAAAAAAAAATTACATTTTGACACAATATTAAGTGATAATATTCATTGATTAAATAAACATATCACTGGAGCAGTCAACCCACTCTGGCTTAGACAGGGGGTTTAGCTGGCTTAGACAAGTGGTTGAGTCAGCTCTGAAAGTGGCTTCTCAAGTGTCACTAACAAAAAAGTAAAGGTGACCAAACACTTTGGTGATCTGTAATCATGTTTATTTATTGTTTGTTTTGTTTTAGTATTTCAACTTGTATTATAAGTGCAAAGAACTAGATATATAAATGAACAGGCTTTTGCTGATGAAATGAATGATTTTTACAGACATTTTGATACTCAGGACTCTTCCAGTAGATGTGATTCTGTGCTCAGCAATGTGTTTGTCAGTAATGCCGATAGGCTTGAAATTGATGTAGATGTTGTTACCAAAGTCTTCCAACATGTATGTAGTAGAAAAGCAACTGGTCCTGATGGCATTCCAGCTTTTTTATTTAAAACATTTGCTGAGGAGCTGGCACCAGCTTGGTGCCCCATATTCCAACTTTCGGTCGATAGCCACAGGGTACCAATACTCTGGAAAACCTCATATATTACTCCTGTACTAAAGATAATTTGCCCAAAAGAAAACAATGATTACAGACCTGTTGCACTTACATCAATTGTCATGAAATGTTTGGAACGCTTAGTGGCTTGTAAGCTGAGGTTAGGCGTTCAGGACTATCTTGACCCATTCCAATTTTCCTACAGGCAGGGCAGAGGAACAGACGATGCTATCAACACTGTTGTCCATTTACCGGTAATTTTGAAACACTTAGACAAGGCCAAGGCTTATGCTAGACTACTGTTTATAGACTTTAGCTCGGCGTTCAACCTTATCCAACCTCACACCCTGCTCACTAAACTGAAACAAATGAATGTCAATCCATATATCACCAAGTGGTATCATTCTTTTCTAACAGACAGAGTGCAGCTTGTTAAAGTAAATCAGACTCTTTCCCAAACTGTGGTAACAAATACTGGTGCACCCCAAGGTTGTGTCAGTTCGCCGATTTTGTACATTCTGCATACAAATGACTGTACCAGCAGCAGTACTAACAACTACATAATCAAATTTTCTGATGACTCGGCTATTCTTAGTCTGTTACATGCTGATTCTGACATCAGTATGTACACTTCTGAAATTGAAAGCTTTGTACATTGGTGTGACAACAACCGCCTCAAACTCAATGTTAGTATCACTCAATAGATGATTTTTATGCTAAATGTATTGTTGCCGATCACTTGCCTACCTAGGTGTCCATCTTGATAACAAACTTAGCAGGAATGTCCATGTTCACAGTGTGTGCTCCAAAGTCCACCAGTGGTGGAGTTGGCAGCTGGATCATGCTTATGAAACATAACAGTTAAAACTTATCTATTGCAGCTTCCCAGTGTATCAGGCATGAAATTTCCTCGCAGCAATAGAAGAAGCACAAAGATTTGCCACTGAAGACAAACAGCAAAGGGCACACTGTGTAAGCATAGCTTGTATACATTGTTGTTAGACACAACAATAATGACATTCCATTACAGCACAAATAGCGATTATGTTTCTACTTAGCCCCGTGGGGTAGTTAGTATTTTGTAAAGAAGACTACATAGTGATTAAAACAATGTTTCAGATGGCTGTTTACACAAAGAAAGAAACATCATTCACATATGTTAATATTTCCAAAGGGAGGTTTATTGCGTTACAATACACTACCAGTAATACAGTGCAAAATAAAACAGCATGTGTATATCATGTTATGCATATGCATTCATATCCAGTATTTTCAATAACATTACATTTGTGTTAAATCATTTAGCTATTTGTGTTGAAACAGTACATTGCACCAGCATGTGGAATGGAGAATGTCTTGCAAATGCCATCCTGCCTAACAAGAGTTATTAATTGTCGTATAACACATCATTAAATTTGTTTGTTAATTTACAGTTGCCACAAGGTATTCAACAAGAGGGAAAAACCGGACAATTGTGCAAGAGCGGCAACCGAAACATTATGAGTACATTGTCAGCCTGCAGGACACAATCATCTGTGCCTGCATAGAGGATGAATTGCCCAAAGCCAGGAAGCATGGCATCAAGCCTGACAATCCCAGAAACATTGCACCCAAAGTCACAACAGTCCCTGCTCCACCAACATCTGAGCTAGTTGCCAGGCATCGTAGTCGATTTAGAAAGACTTAACCGTGTCGTTGACATTAGTTCCCAATATAACGCAGAGAAGCAAGGTAGGAACAGGTAACCAATGTGCCATTTAACCTGTGTATTTGTTGTGTAATATAAAACAATTCAAAAGTAAAAAAATTTCTGAAAGCAATGTGGTTAGAAAACTGTCATGGGTAACTTTATAATGTGTCTGGATAATTTTTCACAAAGCGTATGAGTGTGCATTCATGTTTAACAAGTAATGACTTGACCTAATCTATGAACTTTGAACCCAGTGTATTGTCCATTTTCACTTGGAAATGTCTGTCTAATTTGCTACACACAACAGCTTGGTATAACACGGCGGTTACATGTTCCCAGCTTGCCATGTCGCCACAGAACAAACTGGTGGTATGCATAATGCCGCATGGCATCATTGTCCCCTCGTGCTAGCATACCAAACACATCAGCTCTGTAACGTCCCACCATTGTCAATACTGTAGGGTCGAGTACCAGTAAATCCATTTCCTGTAGAAAATATATATCATTAAATTTTAGGCATTTTAACTGTACTGTTTGCATAAAATGACAGGTGATTATGCATGTGTGGTTACATGAATACATATATATATATATACATAATAATTGTACTGCCACAAGATGCCATGTATATTATATTATGAGAATATTATATTCATTGTAGGTCTGATTTGTTGTAACAGTTGCAAATAATGTTGATATGAAAGTAGGATATAGGTCAAACACTCAACAGCATATTCTGTGCCAGAGATATAATGCTACTAGACAGGGTCATAGTCATTAAGAGTGTTCATTGTGATCAGTATAATGTGTTTGTTATAATTTGTATTATCATCTTGTCATGAGGTATGTGTATAATTTACAATTCTTCGTTATCATTTTCATTACCAATCACATATAAAACCATGTTGCAGCATGGAAAACTTTGTAGCAGAAATGACTGCTTAACAAAACGCAAACAAAGAAAGAGTGATGCTTGACAGTTGTCTGCTGATGTAACACAGTCTGGTTATCCCATACTGTTCTTTTGTTGCTTCACGGACAGCTGATTATATTTGTTCAGTAGTTCTTAATGAGATCAGTTGGTTAGAGCCACTGATGAATATTCTGTAAGACAGTTGGTGTAATAAGGTGTTTGTGTTTGTTCAAGCATTGTCCAGCATGAAAGGGCAGGGAGCTGCAATGATTGATTTAGATTTAATGATACAAATGTTGAAGACAATCTGCTTAGTGCTGGTCAGTAGTCATGTTGGTCCACTGCTGTAAGTGTGTAACCCTTATCCATTACTTGATCACCAGTGAGTGAATGGCTTCAATGGCAAGCCTGTGGAACATGTCCTCATAGACTTGTGTACAAAAAGTTGTGTAGGGAATTTAATTAAAAGTATGCTTCAAAGTAGGTTACATAGGAAATTTGAGGCATTCAGCAGTGACTGACTGTCAGTGTCTCCTGTTATGTATACTCCACAGTGAAACTCATTGAGAGCCATGATTGCCGGGGGGGGGGAGCATCATAAAGCCTAGAGAAACTCATGGAATCTGCTATTTCCTCCTAAATGGTGACAACATAATTAAATAACCTGATAGCATGATGATCATTATTTTTCCTCACCTTATCATTACGTGAATTTTAAATCGATTATTTTCGTTATAATTATGTAATTAACACAATAATTATAATTTCTTTATCATTAACTTCAAAAAATTATGTTCACTACAGTACACAAGTAATTGGGGTGGCAGAAAGTGCGAGTTTGGTCGGAAAAATTGGTGAGAGGATAAATCTAAAAAAATGGTGGGAGGTGATAGATTGGATAGGAGATTGACTCTAAAAAATGGTGGGAGTTTGGGTAAAAGGTTGGACCCACAAACAGATTCTGGTGCTTTTCAACGTGAAATGATGGTGTGCAGGTACATCTTGATTCAAAATGAGTAAACTTATTTTTTTGCGGTTTGCTACTACATTTTGTTGCTAGTACATTTAAAATGATTTTGGCTTGAAAGCAGGTTGTAAAAATGCTGAAAAAGCCAAAGTGGTACACTTACACGTACATGACACACAGGTATTGCTGCTGTTGCAAAGGGTTGCAGGGATACTATATGCACTTATTATTGTCTATAATATTTGGCTCGGAACTTTAAATGTTGATCAACACATGAAATCATCACCATTGATTGTATGTATATTATAATAAAAAATTGTTTTCATTGTTTGTAAACTGTGTGACAACTATTCTACAGATTGTTTCCTGTATTTTTTTGCATCATTATATTGACTAATAATATTACTACCTATCATTGAGTGATTGGGGCTGTACTTATATGCATTATATTATCAAATATGCATTTGTCATCTACGTGACATACAGATGTCATGTAGTGTTGTTAAAATAACAAATTAATGTCATGCAGGGGTCCACATCATGTAAATGATCTCCATCTCCCTTAACCTTTGTACAATACAGACAGCTTAAGTTAAGTCAATGTAATCTAGCTACATCTATCGTGTAGATATTTATCAAAAAGGTGTCATGTAGATGAGACAAAGTTCATATTTATTTTTGTGACACTCGCGTAATGGTCGTGTAATAAATAATACCATTGGACTATAATAGCCAGTTAACGTGTTTAATTTACATTCCATTACTGAATGTATATCCTATACAATACATACATGTAGAATTTCATAATCACCAAAACAAAGAAAATAAATAATAACCAACGCCTCGCTACACTGCGAGTATAACTCAAATTAAAATTAAATAACAATGACAACGATTCACATTATCGCTCGAACGCAGTTCACATATCGCTTAATAACGATTCACCTATCACTTGAACATCGTCCACACACTACTTGTGTCACTGGTTCCCAGACAGTCAATCTTTTCCTGTCGCTCAACCGACCATGCCCTCACACGACGCTCCAGCTCACCCTCCGCTGCGTGTATGTCTTGGCTATACAGCCCACGCTGGTTGCCAGTCGTTATATCCCAAGCTGGTTGCCAGTCGTTATATCCCAAGCTGGTTGCCAGTCGTTATATCCCAAGCTGGTTGCCGGTCGACTCTGTCTCTGATGAGCTGGAATCCCCTCAGCCATCAACGTCAACAGTGACAACCCCCACCTCAGCAACCAAGCGGAAGTTCAGCTATCGACAGGGACTTCCACTGCGCGAGAGAATGAGTGCTGCTGAGCGACGCCGACAACCCGTTGAGACATCGTTTGTACGTTGTTGTATGATGTCAACGCTTGTGAAAGGACTGCTTTGCCTTGAATGTAGTGCGCCTACATTGAAGATACGTGCCATCGATCGGCGCCTCGGCCTCATGTGTCTGTACGAGACCTACTGTACGACATGCGGAGTTGTGTTGAACTCGACGCTGTCATCCGATCGCACTGACAAGGAGAGGGCAGGGAATGTTCCGTTCGTTGTTGTGGGCCATGCGGGTCTTGTGAAACTGTGTCGTTTCATGGCTGAGGCATCAACGAAAACTGCATGATATGCTCGCAGGATTGCTCGTGCGGCAGCGGCCGAGGCTTCAACCAGGGACTATGCTGCTGGAGAATTGTAGGGCATGCTCAAGGAGTCATAGTGTTTTGTCTGTGTGTGGCTACATAGAAACGTGTTAGAGCAGTGGATGACGGACCAATACTTTTTGTGTGATTTTGTCAATTTTTTTTATAAATGTTTCCAACCATCGAAATGATGAATATTATACACTATTAGAAAGAGCATGAACTGGAGAAGCTCTCTGTGTAATATTGGTCCTGTAGCTCTACTTTTGGCAGTCAATTGAGATGTGTGTTATTACGGTGGCAGTGATGATGGACACATAATTATTTATGGTGTGGTTGTGTCGGAATTTTGTTTATTCATGCTTTCAGCCAACCAAATGATGAACAGTATACACCATTAGAAAGAGCATGAACTTGAGAATATCTGTGTGAAATTTTAGTACCGTACGTAGCTCTATTGTTTGCATGTGAAATTTTGTATTGAAATGTCTACAAACTTTGAAGCTGTTTTTCTCAATAAAATGTTTTTGACCGACAAGACATCTCTTGTTTGGTAGAACTCGGCTATTTGTCAACAGAATCATTTGAAATTTTCAGAATATCATGCCAATATAATGTGCAATATTGTGACAGTTTCTGATTTGAGATGCAACATATAGATTGCATAATATTATGACTTTTATGGAAAATTTGACTTTTTGATGTTACCAAGATTGAAAAAATCATATAAATTTTTTTGGAAACCCAAAAAAATCCAACTGTCACAATTTGCATATGTATGTAATCAATCAATGTGCCAAGTTAGAACAAATTTGGTCAAGCCATTGTCCAGATGTACCAATCACGGTGAATCAGCTGAAATCCAAGATGGACGCCACCCACACCGCCACCTGGTGGTAAAAAAAATATGTAATTAATTTGTAAAATGTTGTTTATATGTCACTAACATTGTCCTGAAATTTCAATAAGCTGGGTTGAAAAATAAAGAAATAAAATAGAATCGACCAGAGCACGGTGCCTTAAAAGTAGTCTCTACAGTTTGCCACATACCATAAATAATGCACCTGATTTATTTTAAAATAAGATCACCACTCATGGTTTACATGGCTTTGCAATTTATATGAAACGTTATTATTTGCAAACACATATTGAACAATGTATATTCGGAAATTGTTATATCTGCCAACATGAATGGCTATATCATTGTACCTCCTCGGTTACAAATTACTCAATGTTAGATCGATTACATGTATTTTTTTTTGTAGTATTGATGCACTAATATAACTAGGGAGTATTTGTTTTATAAAATAGAAATAACTGTTGAAATTAATTAACAGGGTGACTCCTACGGCAGCGATTACATTTAGTCTTAGTAGGAGTCTCTCGTCCCCTATTAACTTTCATTTTCATACTGTAATAATATTGTTATCACTTCCTTTTTTCCTGCTTACTTAACATTAATATATTGTATGGTTTCTGTGTTGAATATTTTTGTTTTGTTGTATCTTTGGGACGATTAAGCATTTCCTGTTCCAGTTCATTGGAACATTCTGGAATATGACGCCAGACTGTAGTGTTTCTACGCACTTCTTGTAGTACACATCCAACACGCTTTTGTTTGTAAGTTATGTGAACAAGAAGAAGATTCTTAAATGTGAAACAGTAAATTTGGCCTTTGTTTGACGGTGGCAATTTCAGGTAAGGAGTATTTGTTATGTTCAGAATGCAGTGTACCTGCCGGTGAATATCACTACGCACAAGCATAGGCCTATATAAAAATATCCCGCACTATTTCTTTCTTTCTGCTGGTTGCTTTCAAGAAGCACGTGTACAGAAAAGGTTGAGCTGCTACAAGTACGTACTAATTACTACATATTTAGCATATGACATAGTTATATATTGTGTAGGTGCTAAGTTGTTAATGTGTACATTTCTAGATGCTAAGTTGTTATAACATTAGTTACAGTGTGGGAATGGTGGTCTACAGCGTAAAACGCTTTGAGCGGTCCTGAGGACTGCTCTATACAAGAACATAAGAACAAAGAAAATCTTCGCGTCACGCTTTCACAACCGTTTAGTTTCTATAGTTAGTAACATAAATATATTTTGGTTTAATGTTTGGTGACATCAGCGTTCCGGGATCTACTGACGAATCGTGCGTGGGGCTTTTACAGTGACTGCCACATATGTTGGAGAAAAAATTGTGCTCTCATACCTAGGGTATTGCCGTTGTGGCTCAGAGCATACGATGAGACATCGCTGGAATTACCCTTCCAAGCCACATTATACGAGATACTATCGGTTAATAATGAAACTGATTACACTTTTATGACTTACCAACGAAGATGTCTCCTTCCTCCACTTCGTCACTACATACTACATGGGACGCCGTGGCGGACAAAAAGGTAAAGAAACGGCGAAACATGTTGACTGTTTGTTGAAACGGCACGATTACTAGTTGAAATGGCGCACAGTGCGTTTAATATACGCATGTGGTAGAGAGCGCTGTCTTACAGAACGTCGACTTCCTGCTCAAGTGGTTGAGAGCAACGCTTGACGAAAAAACTAGTTAACACATAAATTAAAACATTTTAGTCACTGCTATTTCCCCATTAAAATTTAAATTTACAAACTGAAAAATGGCACGTTCAGTAATTAGGACAGGTACTTTTAGTGCATGCGCCCAGAAAAAGTGTAGCTAGATCTGAGCCAGTGCCAGTCAGCATCTCAAAATGAGAAACTACTAATTAAATTATTCTTGAGGAATTTTCACATTACACTTAATTACATTAACATAAGAATATACCATAGGAATTTTGGCTAAGACATTACACATATTGTAAGACCTCCAATTTCATAACCCTAGAACAGGGAATCGAAGGAAGTTCACTGTGAGAGAGGGTACGTGTGCGAGCGTGCGTGCTTGTTTGTAAGCGCGTGCACATACATATGTAAGTTTGTACGTGTGTATGTAAATATATACATATGTATGTACGCAGGTTTCGAGACCCTTTTGTCTGCTACGGCGACCCATATACTAATGTGTTCTGGGAAATTGTATGCGGCCAACATTTCTGAGAAATAGCGGTGTTGATATTTAAATGAAGTTTCACTATGCTGATCTAGTTATAGGTGAGCGTGTTCATGTGTGTGCACTGTGCTAAACGTTTTATCTACACATGTTAACATTCTTCTTATTTGCTCCCGTTCCACCTTATTAACGTAGGAGTCTTGTTGTCAGCGCGTTTAGGGTGGATTCATACTGGGAACAAAGTCAGTGGCGACACTTTCAATGGTTAATAGGTCGCTGTTTTCTATAAAACAGACAACTGTTCTACCACAATATTATAATTAGGGTTTATGGAAACATAAAAATGTATACATAAATAAAATATAGAACACTGTGAAAATCATGCAGTGTGACATTTGGACAAATTTTGCTTCTTACTATGAAACGTAAAACTTCATCAGACAGAGTTCCCGAGTTGAAAGTGTCGCCACTGACTTTGTTCCCAGTATGAATCCACCCTAAACGCGCTGGAACAAATCAGAAGGAATGTTAACATATGCAGATAAAAAGTTTAGCACAGTGCACACACATGAACACGCTCACGCACGCGCGTTCACACGCTTTTGTACGGCTATAATTAGATCAGCATAATAAAACTTAATTTAAATAACAACAGCACTATTTCTCAGAAATATTGGCTGCATACAATTTCCTAGAACACGTTAGTATATGGGTCGCCGTAGCAGACAAAAGGGAGACGAAACCTGCGTGCATACATACGTATATATTTACATACATACGTACAAACTTACAGATGTACTTGCACGCCCGCACAAACAAGCACGCACACACATGCACCCTCTCTCACAGTGAACTCAGGGAGGTACCTGGACTGGTGGATTCCCTGTTCTAGGGTTAGGGAATTGGAGGTCTTACAATATGCGTAATGTCTTAGCCAAAATTCCTATGGTATATTCTTATGTTAATGTAATTAAGTGTAATGTGAAAATTCCTCAAGAATAACTTAATTAGTAGTTTCTCATTTTGAGATGCTGACTGGCACTGGCTCAGATCTAGCTACACTTTTTCTGGGCGCATGCACTAAAAGTATCTGTCCTAATTACTGAACGTGCCATTTTTTAGTTTTAAATTTGTAAGCATTCAGGCATGGGGAAATAGCAATGGTTAAAGCGTTTTAATTTATGTGGTAACTAGTTTTTTGGTTAAGCGTCGCTCTCAACCACTTGCGCAGGAAGTTAACGTTCTGTAAGACAGCGCTCTCTATCACATGCATAGATTAAACGCACTGTGCGCCATTTCCAGGGCTGCCAACCATTACGATTTCTGCAGAATCATTACGATTTTCTGTCTTTCATTACGCCATTACGCCCATACTCTGAAATATTACGATAAATCGTCAATTTTCCCAGTAATAATTTCGCTCGGACTATATCCACCGTTTTACCACCCCCACGAACGCCGGAATCATGCGAGTTGGACTCGTCCAGCCAGCGGCGCATGCGCACAGACGTTTATTTTGCGCGGGATAGCGATAGCAGCTGATGAAACAACGCCATTGTTTCATTATTGTTTGTAGAGATGCCGAAAAAGCGAGAAATCTCCATCAAAGCAAAAGGAACAACGTGTTTTCAGCAGAAACATTCTTGTGCCTTTCTGGCTACAGCTAAAAGTGCCACATATCAAAACCTTCAAGACAAATAAACATTCACAAGTGACTTTAATGAGACAGAACTGAAATATAATGTGTTATTTTGAATCTAATCTGGAAATGTTGATTGTGTTACAATATTATTATTATATACCTGAAATAAAATTTATTTGGAAAGTATAATCTGGAAACGTTGATGATGTACATATAATATACTTGAAATAAAAGTTTTTTTTAACAGTTTGGGAACACAATCTGTAATTATATCACATTCCTATGATGTTTGGGTATTATTAAACATGAAAAACTATCGAAATATATATATATGGGCCATAGGCCGCGATTCGAGCGAAAATCATTACTCTTTCCCATTTTCAAATGTTGGCAGCTATGCATTTCAACTAGTAATCGTGCCGTTTCAACAAGCAGTCGACATGTTTCGACGTTTCTTCACCTTTTTGTCCGCCACTGCACCCCATTTAGTGTGTAGTGACGAAGTGTGGGAAGGAGAAATCTTCGTTGGTAAGTCATACAAATGTAATCAGTATTCATTATTAACCGATAGTATCTCGTATAAAGTGGCTTGGAAGGGTAATTCCAGCGATGTCTGTATGGTCTGAGCCACAACGGCAATACCCTAGGTATGAGAGCACAATTTTTCTCCAACATATTTGGTAGTCACTGTAAATGCCGCACGCACGATTTGTCGGTAGATCCCGGAATGTTAAATGTCAAACGAAAATATATTTATGTTACTAAATATTGAAACTATCGACATCAATGTTAATAACAATACATATTCAGCTGTATATAAACACAAACCGAATATATACACATACCGAACACCACGCACGCACGCACGCACGCACGCACGCACGCACGCACGCACGCACGCACGCACGCACGCACGCACGCACGCACGCACGCACGCACATATTGCACACACACGCACGCGCACACAGACACACACACACTGCACGCACATGCACAAACACGCACACGCCCACACAACCACCCACGCACAAACCCACCCACGCACGCACGCACAAACACACGAAAAAAACAATTGCGGTCTCACTCCAATCAGTTTGTTTACATGATTTGGAATACAGGTCAATTCTCAATTCTGCTCAGAAATCGTTCAGATTATCACGGCTTGCTCTATTTTTGTGGGTTTACTGAAACATGCCATATACCCAATATATTTACCTGTGAAATCATCGTATATTTGCAAATATTCGAAAACCAGACATTGTTAGTCATTGTTAATCCGTGAGCGAAAAGTTCTTCCGCCATCAGTCCACGTGTCTGCCATAAATCCGACAGGGTGCGCCACCACGGAATGTTAAGTTCTGGGATGTTCGTAGGTTGGCAGCACTGAAGAAAAAGAAGCATACTTTTAATAATAAGCCTGTGTGTAAGATAATTAACGGTGTTATAGTTTGGAATTATTTTAACACAAGACACGACACAATGTATATTACATAATGATGCTAATATATAACATGTTACATCATGTTAGCCCCAGAAGGGGCTGTATGCATTAATGAACTGAAGGCGGAGGAACATGCATCACATTCACGAATACTTTTCTACACGTGCACACTAGTTTCGTGTTTTATTGCTAAGATATTATATCCCTGTTGTTCACTTATATTGTTACATAGGGTTTCGCTCTGCTTTGCATTTATTGTAAAGAATTACAATAAATTTGAATTGTCTTGATAAGTGGATATATTGCTATTTATAGAGACGTGTGTGAATTGTTACTTTGATTAAATAGCCAGGTCGTATTTGGGAGGGACACAAATTTGCTAACACCCTAACAATTTGCTAACACCCTAACAAATATAGGAACATGTATATACAAATATATTTTCATTTGGTGAGCGAATTTTCCTAGACTTTGACACTCGTGAAGTAGTATTATCTACAGTATGGCGCGGCTCATATAATTAAGATGTTGTGTGTTCAACAAAGTTTTCCTAGTAAGCCACTGGCGTGATATTCTTAATACTCTTATTTGTAGTTGTAAATGTTTTGGTAACTCTTATAAGTGCATTTGTCCAAAACCATGACTTTTGTTTCGCTTTAATGTTTTTTTATTTGCATCAATCAATTAATACGCTCTTGTTTTGAAGGATTTCGTTGCCAAATGGATTCGATCGCATTAGGAATAATCGGCGGTGTTGTCGCCTGTGTCGGGGGTACTGTCACCTTGTTCTCTGGTAATGTTCTCATACACTTAATATCTGAAACATTAAGCGATTTTAGCATAGCTGTTTTTACAATGTCGAAACTTGGGGCTAGTGGTGGCATGGATAAATAACATTTATATGTGGCGTTAGAATTGGATTTACTGACAGGTAACGTGTGTATTGAAAAGTTAATGTAAGTGTACTTGAATAGGAAAACAGGTTATACATATACAATGAGAGAACACCAGAAATGTATGCAGTTGTTTCTGGCGTGAAAAGTCACAATGCCTTCGGGTTAATTTTAAACTATGCTTAAAGAGAATTATTGAAATTATTAAGGTTGCTTGCAGTATTCTAAGCGAGGATTATATATTGTTTTACATACAATTATAATTAATTGTTAGTAAACGTTTACAAAAAAAATATTCATAGACTTGTGTAAAGGGAATTGGACAGATAGGGAAAAGTGAAGAAGAACTTCCATAGGACTAGGGGGGTCAAATGAAAGCACTGGAGACATTGTTATCCAGATAGTATGTTAATATGGCGGGAGAATAACAATGCCTGTGATATCTTTGTTACAGCAATCATGCAACGGAAGGAATCACATGAAAATAATGTCAAAGAGAAGAAATTGGAAGGTACTACCACAATTGCTTTGTTTGCACTTCAATTATTGCACTTCAAGTATTAATTCAGAACGTAATAAAATAGGGCTCGAAAGCACATCTATTACTTGATTATGATGAACTTTTTTTATTATTATGATGAACTTATTTTAATTATTAGTTCTACTCTGTCATTAATCTACAAATATTATGTTTAAAGTAAACTAGACTTATATATTTGAAAGAGTACTATCGAAAGTGTTCAGCAAAGTAGATACATAAGCCATTGCAAATATATGCTGTTAATTTTACAAGTGTGGCGTACGGCATACTTATTATTTGCAGAAAAAGTCAACAAGTTGGAAGAGGAAGTGAAAAGAATGAAAAATTACAAGAAGGCTAACTGTATGTGCAACTGTAAACCATATGTCTTTTACAATGTCCGTATCAAGCTATATATATATATATATATATATATATATATATATATATATATATATATATATATATATATATATATATATATATTGTGTTCTGGGCATATATTAGGGTGGTTATTGTTAATATGGGAAAAATAATTTCTTCAAACAGCCATGGCTATGTTCTAAAAAGTAAGTGAGATTTGGTGAGAAAACAACTGTGTTTAAATAATATGACAATCCGTATTATATATTTTGTCTGGAACGTTGCTCTGTGTGGCCGTGAGTCCTGGACGCACAAGAAAGATAATGAAAAACGTATAAACGCATTCGAGATGTGGGCATGACGCAGAATCCTCAAGATAAGCTAGACACAGAAAAAACTTCTGTTTCGGAGATAAAGTAAGGATTAAGGAAGAAGGTCTGCTTTGTTTCATTAAGAGAAGAAAGCTGGCTAAGTACGGCCAGTGGAACAGAAGACCAGGTAGTTTGGTATTTACCAGCATACAAGGAGAACTACCAGGAGAAAACCGAAGAGGTAGTAGAACAAATAGGATGGATTGACATCAGGCATTGGATAGATGGTGGACTCAGTTAGGCCGTTGGCGTCCCCTGGCAATTTCTCTAGCCACTGAGTGTGTACGCGCGCGCGCGTCCGTGCATGCGTGCGTGTGTGTGCAAACACATTTTTAGAATAAACTATTTTGGTTATAATTATACACCTTTTACCAAACGGCTTATTTCATCCAACTCATATCCAGTCTCTTCGTATTAAGAATCAGCCATTTTTGGTCCGGGAGTCAAAAACAATTATTTTCTCCTATCGCGACTCGTAAATCGTAGACGGGAAGCACCGCGCGACTGTTCCCAACTGTTCAGTGTTCAAGACTGCCAGTCGGCTTCAGTCGTCCCGGTTCAACATGTTGAATGGACACGACTGATGCCGACGCGACATAAAACTGAGAAGTCGTGATCAATCGTAGTCGCAAACACATGCACACTGAGTATCTACAATTGTCCACAACCCGACGGTCAAGTTGCGTCGGATCTTGTTCATGCGTGCGGTGTGTGTCTGGGTTAAAGTGTATGTGCAATGCTGGCTGTGACACAGGCATTACATCTTTGCTGCATGTTTTGTACCAGGCGTCGTATGTTGTGTTGGAGGATTCTGTCCAGCTTGTTGTGGTATTGTTTGGTTAGAGCAGCCGTAGCGGCGAGTCACACCACGATGGCTCAGTCCGCATTAAAACATACCGAGAACATGGTTGCGTTCATCACTTGATAGGTGCAGCCTCTTAACCCATTAGACCCCACAACGGCCGCGGCCGGCCACTCTGTGCAGTCCTGGAACAGCCGCCACCGGCCGCATACAAGACCCTCTATTTAAAAAAATCCTGGCGAATAACTACTGAACTAAACACTACCAAATTTTGCCACACCCTAGCGGATACATTTTGCAACAACAACAGCTCGTTGCGTTCATGTGTTGCCCTTTTGGAAATCTTGATTTTCATTGGTTTTGTTCACCCTATTTCGAAATTTTTTATTTCTATATTTGTCATGATAAAATATGGTATAACCTGAAAAATAACCGTCAGAATTTGATAATGTTTTCAGTGGTGCAAAGCTAACACATATAGCTACATTTTCTTCGCTGAGTTGCATAGGGTTATAGCATGGGATCACTGTCAAATGTCAGTTGCAACTTTCAAAGTTTTAACAAATGTACTATTTTGTATTTGCAAATTGTGATCAAATGTCAACATTTTATTAATATATCCTATTTCTATGTATACATGCATGTGGAGAAATTACTACTCTTCAAAATAAACACAACTTGTAATTGTCAATATTGAATAGTTTTTTCTACAGATTTTTGAACACAAGGAGGTAAAATCGCTCGAAATTTGCCAGAAATCCTGGGAACATGGGAGCATGTTTTAATAAAATCCTGGGGCCTAATGGGTTAACCCTCAGATAAAGTGCTAGGTGGCATCCACTGGCATGATTGAAACGTGATATGATCACGCATGACTGAGCCTTTAAGATATCTACACATTGGTGAAACTTGCATATGAGCTATATTGCCATCTGAAATTTATAATAAATGGTTAAGATTACTTATTTCTGCTTTCAGAACGAAGACGTGGACTCTGGGATGACATTGGATTGGCTTTGAAATAAAATGTCGAATTAGACAATGAAAATGTACCTCGGGTGTTTTTATTGTTTTGCTGTAATCGCGTACCTATACCAACACGTGTTCGGTGGCGTAGGCCTACGAAATTATTCAAACGTCAGATTTTGTTTTCTTGGGACAGTTTTATTAAGATAAGTTTGACTTCATAAATACATTATGAAACAAAATCATTCATTAAATGTTGACGGCATTTTGAAAATGCGCTTAACTAAGATGCTCATAAAATCTATATATTGTGTACATGCTAAGTTGTTTATGTGTACATTTCTAGATGCTAAGTTGTAACACCAGTTACAATGTGGGAATGGTGGTCTACAGCGTAAAACGCTTTGAGCGGTCCTGAGGACTGCTCTATACAAGAACATAAGAACAAAAAAAATCGATCGACTTCGCGTCACGCTTTCACAACCGTTTAGTTTCTATAGTTAGTAACATAAATATATTTTGGTTTAATGTTTGGTGACATCAACGTTCCGGGATCTACCGACGAATCGTGCGTGGGGCTTTTACAGTGACTACCAGATATGTTGGAGAAAAAATTGTGCTCTCATACCTAGGGTATTGCCGTTGTGGCTCAGACCATACGATGGGACATCGCTGGAATTACCCTTCCAAGCCACATTCTACGAGATACTATCGGTTAATAATGAATACACTTTTATGACTTACCAACGAAGATGTCCCGTTCCTCCACTTCGTCACTACATACTACATGGGATGCCGTGGCGGACAAAAAGGTAAAGAAACGGCGAAACATGTTGACTGCTTGTTGAGACGGCACGATTACTAGTTGAAATGGCGCACAGTGCGTTTAATATACGAACGTCGACTTCCTGCGCAAGTGGTTGAGAGCGACGCTTGACGAAAAAACTAGATACCACATAAATTAAAACGTTTTAGGCACTGCTATTTCCCAATTAAAATTTTAATTTTTCAAACTGAAAAATGGCACGTTCAGTAATTAGGACAGGTACTTTTAGTGCATGCGCCCAAAAACAGTGTAGCTAGATCGGAGCCAGTGCCAGTCAGCATCTTAAAATGAGAAACTACTAATTAAATTATTCTTGAGGAATTTTCACATTACACTTAATTACATTAACATAAGAATATACCATAGGAATTTTGGCTAAGACATTACGCATATTGTAAGACCTCCAATTTCATAACCCTAGAACAGGGAATCCAAGGGAGTTCACTGTGAGAGAGGGTACGTGTGCGTGCGTGCTTGTTTGTGCGCGCGTGCACGTACATCTGTAAGTTTGTACGTATGCATGTAAATATATGTATGTATGTATGCACGCAGGTTTTGTCTGCTACGGCGACCCATATGCTAACGTGTTCTGGGAAATTGTATGCAGCCAACATTTCTGAGAAATAGTGCTGTTGTTATTTAAATGAAGTTTCACTATGCTGATCTAATTATAGGCGAGCGTGCGTGAGCGTGTTCCACCTTATTAACGTAGGAGTCATGTTGTCAGAGCGTTTAGGGTGGATTCATACTGTTAACCATTGAAAGTGTCGCCACTGACTTTGTTCCCAGTATGAATCCACCCTAAACGCGCTGGAACAAATTAGAAGGAATGTTAATATGTGTAGATAAAACGTTTAGAACAGTGAACACACATGAACACGCTCACGCACGCATGCACGCACGCTCGTTCGCTCGCTTTTGCACGGCTATAATTAGATACATACATACGTATATATTTACATACATACGTACAAACTTACAGATGTACTTGCACGCGCGCACAAACAAGCACCCTCTCTCACAGTGAACTCAGGGAGATACCTGGACTGGTGGATTCCCAGTTCTAGGGTTATGAAATTGGAGGTCTTACAATATGCGTAATGTCTTAGCCAAAAGTCATATGGTATATTCTTATGTTAATGTAAATGTAATTAAGTGTAATGTGAAAATTCCTCAAGAATAATTTAATTAGTAGTTTCTCATTTTGAGATGCTGACTGGCACTGGCTCCGGTCTAGCTACACTGTTTCTGGGCGAATACACTAAAAGTATATGTCCTAATTACTGAACATGCCATTTTTCAGTTTTAAATTTGTAAGCATTCAGGCATGGGGAAATAGCAATGGCTAAAACGTTTTAATTTATGTGGTAACTAGTTTTTTCGTCAAGCCTCGCTCTCAACCACTTGCGCAGGAAGTCGACGTTCTGTAAGACAGCGCTCTCTACCACATGCGTAGATTAAACGCACTGTGCGCCATTTCAACTAGTAATTGTGTCGTTTCAACTAGCAGTGAACATGTTTCGACATTTCTTCACCTTTTTGTCCGCCACTGCACCCCATTTAGTGTGTAGTGACGAAGTGTAGGAAGAAGACATCTTCGTTGGTAAGTCATAAAAGTGTAATCAGTATTCATTATTAACCGATAGTATCTCGTATAAAGTGGCTTGGAAGGGTAATTCCAGCGATGTCCCATCGTATGGTCTGAGCCACAACGGCAATACCCTAGGTATGAGAGCACAATTTTTTCTCCACGCACGATTCGTCGGTAGATCCCGGAACGTTAATGTCACCAAATGTTAAACGAAAAGATATTTATGTTACTAAATATTGAAATTAAACGGTTGTATAAGCGTGACGCGAAGTCGACCGATTTTCTTTATGTTCTTGTATAGTGCAGTCCTCAGGACCGCTCAAAGCGTTTATTTTCATTTGATGAGCAATTTTTGCTAGACTTTGACACTCATGACGTAGAGTTATCTAACAGTATGACGCGGCCCATATAATTAAAATGTGTTTTCAACAAAGTTTTCCTAGTAAACCACTGGCGTGATAGTTGTAACTAGTTACGTTTTAGTGACTGTTATAGGTGCATGTGTTCAAAACCATGACTTTTGTTTCCTTTAAATTGTTGTACTTGCATAAAAACATAAATAAATTAATTAATTAATATGCTCTTGTTTTGAAGGATTTCATTGCCTAATGGATTCAACCATTGTTACGATCATTGGCACTATCTTCGGCGCCGCCATTGGTAATGTTCTCATACATTCAATATCTATAAACTTTAAGCGATTTTAGCATAGCTGTTTTTACAATGTCGAATCTTGGTGCTAGTAATGACATGGATAACCCAAATTTATATGTGGCTTTAGAATTGGATTTACTGATAGGTTTAAACTATGCCAAATAGTATTATAAAAATTATTAAGGTTGCTTGCAGTATTCTAAGCGACGATATCATATTGCTTTACATACAATTATAATTAATAAAAAAGATTCATAGACTTGTGTAAAGGGAATTGGACAGATAGGGCAAAGTGAAGAACTTCCGTAGAACTGGGGGGGGGTTCAAATAAATGGGCTGGGCACATTGTCATCCAGATAGTACTATGTTAATATGCCAGGAGAATAACAATGCCTATGATGTATTTGTTACAGCAACCTGTGCGTTGGTGATGCAAATTCAAGAAAATGACGAAAGGGACCGCAGGGACAACAGGAGAGAAGCAACCGCAAGGGCCGAAATGCAGGCCATGAAAGGTACTACCACAACTGCTTTGTTTGCACTTCAGTTCAAAAAGTATTAATTCAGAACATAATAGATCAGGGCTTTAAAGCACATCTAGTTCTTGATTATGATGAACTTATTTTGATTATTTTAATGGTATTAATCTACAAATATTACATAAAAAGTAAACTAGACTTCTATATTTGAGAGAGTATTATCGAAAGTGATCAGTAAAGTAGATACTGCGATTATCCGGCGCCGCCACAATTTGTCGCACACATCATCGCCTGGGTGCAGAGTGTACTTTACATTGTGACTGTTATATATTGACACAACTGTGAGTTAAAATTAAATCATGCAAAATAAATTTATAGTGTAGAATCTCAATAATGACGCTGATTGGCTGCTAGCGCTCCACGGTAATGCCTACGCAAAACGAATGGTAACAGCGAAACCGCGCCTGCGCAGCCAGACTCTCGGGCAGGTAAAAGGCGAACAAAGAGGGCAAGAATTAACGAGGATGTGTAACAGTGACGTGAGTAGTATACGTAGGGTTCTCAATCCTCAATTCCGGTCACCATGTGCCTGAAGCACTTCCGGTTGCGCGCGCAGCACAACAGAGCACCCCCTAGCGGCTGTAGGAGCGCCACCTAGCGACTAAAACGAACCGTAGTTCTTACCCTAACCCCATGTCGACGGTGAACCCTGACAGTACTTCTGTGACGCACCTACGAAAGTGTGGAAGAAGAATGATTTACAAATGACAATTGTTTACAGTAACACCGTGCACGTGGTTTTGCGGCGTCGCGAAGGTCACGGTTGTTCAGGAAGTGTTTGGTATTCACGTTCATAGGCTTACAATTATTTTTGCATATCTCAAAGATTTTATTTACCTGTAGAGCTTTCGCCAATTTTGTCAAGTTGACTTCGTCAGTACTAACAACGATGACGTCCTGGTAGGATTACGTCATCGTAGACGTGTGGAAGTTCGTTATCCTATCAGGACGTCATCGTCATTAGTAGGTAATGACGAAGCCATGTTGACAAGATTGATGAAAGCTCTACAGGTAAATAAAATGTTTTGGATATGGCAAAAGAATTGTATGATCATGAAAATTAACTATCCTGAGACATGTTCAATAAATCGTTTGGTATTCAATTTGGAGCAAATAAACAAACGTATTACTCTACTCGACGACACAATTTCGCATAAACATAGCCATCACGCACCTGTACTGTTGTTGGAGGGCGTAACGTAGAGTAAGTAGTCAACTCCTCTGTGTTGCGTCCTACAGTGTCTCCGGTACGAATTCTATGTTGACGGTTGACTCTGATAGAGAAAGCTTGTCAGAATCAAAGTCGGTAGTTTGATAATCTCGCTTAGCCGACTCTCACTCGCTTTCGTGAACTCCCCGGGATAAATGTCTGGCCACAGACCCGTATTTTCACTATTTGGCTTAATGTCAGGTGGCACCACTGGTGCTATGTTTCAGTTCAGTTGAATTAGTTTCGTTTGTTCAGTTGTTACCATAGTTGCTGGACAGTCAGTAGATGCCTTCGGACGCATGCCCGTTTATGCGAGACAAGGCCGTGGCGAGCTTCCACTCCTCGACAGAGGCGCCGACATGCGAAAGCTGGTGGCGGTATTTTACACAACGAACAGTGTAAAATATAAATTCCGCTTTGTTTTTGTGTGTGAATTGTCTATATATAAGTCCGGTTGATAATAGTTTCGTATGCATTGTATACGCTGATAAAATGTTACTCATAACTGATGAGTTCGAATGAACGATTCTGGACAAACATCCGTCACTCCAATAGGAAGTGCTGTTTGCAGCAAATGTAGTTTCGCTTGTCCGACTCTCGCTCGCCTTCGTAAATTCGCCGAGAACAGAGTCTGGCCTCAGAGATGTGGTCTCGTTGTTACCCACTGTCACTATTCTCTTGTGTGTATGCGTTCCCGTGAAGCGCCAGAAGCCAATCAGCGTCATTATCGAGATTCTACAGTACATTTTTTTGCCTGATGTTTCATTCTGACATTTGTGTCAATATAATCAAAGTTTAAAGTTAATTTGAATTGCATCGTATCAACTGATAAAAAGTTCACTCTTATTTTATGAATTAACCAAATGCCCGGATGACATCGTAATGAGCTAATTATGTGTGCACCCAGAAGCTGGGTGCATACATAATTTATGTCACAATGAAAAGTACACTGCATCCAGGCGTTAATGTGTGCGACAAACTGTGGATAATCGAGACTACAAAGGCAGTGACACCGGTCAACTCGGAATAACCAGTCGAGAACTGAAAATTAAAAAAGGACTTAGCGACTCGTATTTACGAGTTGATGGGGGTCGCTAACTTTATTTACATATATCACCAACACGCATTCACGAGAAGTACCAGCGCATTTGAACGCAGCATAAATACCACTAAATACACGGCGCTAACCGAGAGTGTAGCGCCCCCTTACGGATAGTGTGGGTGTTGTGCCATTAGTGCGGTTATGGGCCGCTGCACTAGTCTCGATTACCCATAGAGTTACATCATTAATCATCCCACTAGACACAAGAGCGATAAGCCAGCTCACTGCAGAGAAGCGGTCGTGGAGTCGTTGACCACTGGCCGGTATTTCATTGCACAGCAGAAACAGTAGCATCCACTGGCATGACACATAGGGTAGTACTGTTTATAGTGTGAACATAGCATGTTACAAATAGTTGTCTAACATATGTAAATAAGTAAATAAGTAAGTAAGTAAGTACATTTATTTCCTCCTCGCCATCATCATGTACAATATAAGGCAAACAAAAGCAATGAAGATGAGGTGGCTACCAGAGAAGTATAAACTTATCGGGCTAGTAGCCAGTGACGATGACATCAGGAACCAATTAACTTGAAGATTTGTCATTGTCATTTGTTTTTAATGGGGCATGGCCACCAGACTGATTAATAATTTGGGTGAGGTTGATCCCAGCAGTTGTGTTATAAGTGTGGGCAGTTGGGTTGTTCATGCTGGAGTGAGCATCGTGCATTAGTGTTAAACTCTCCAAGACAAACATTTTGGAGGCTTGCTGGAGAAAGTTGTGTGACAACGAATATGGTTATCTCCTGTGTGGTTTACAGCTGTACGAATCAACAGAAGACAGGATCTAACATCTCGTTATTTTCAGGTAATTTATGTCGCAAATGTTTATGCTGTGTTAGTGTATCTGCGAATGAGTGTAACAATTTCGAAAATGTTCTGAAATATCAATATATTACAGATACGTTCGTTTTTTTGGGGGTAACGTACATTCAGTGTTTCCCAGTAGTCACATTGATTGGGTGCAACATAACATGTTATAGGGGTAGGATTCAGTTTTATAAATAATGTGTGCGTGCATGTATGCATATTTGTAACTCTTTTTTAAAAATCTACTAGATGTCAGCTCATTAATAAGATTTTTGTTCTGTTTTAAGTCATCTGCATTTAATGAGGCTCTCCCTTTTTGGTCGTCGTTTGCCTTTTCATCGTTGTGTGAACCACTATCATGTAACTCATTCTGTACACATTACAACATTCATTGCATTCTATGCATTTGTTTGACAAACCATGTGAAAGGTTGCCTACTAAAACAATTGACAGCTTAAATGAGCGGCGTGTCCTTAGGCAAGTTGGCCAGATCACATTCGAGAAAGATCTTGATCTGCAGGTGGAAATGGCTGTGATGGAGCAGCTGGGGAATGTGTTGGAAGATGGGAAAAGAATATTTCTGGGACCTTGAGCGCTGTCGGAAGAATGTCCAACAGGGCTTAATGAGATTTTGACCACTTGCAGTCATTAGCTAATGTATATAGCACTTCAGAAAGTTTACTTTCGATTATGTTTAGTGGTGCTACTGTTATAGTTAATATGTTATGATATTTGATATACAAGGTGCATGGATAGATTGTGCTCGTAATAAGGTATTAGGTATATATAGCTATATAGTAATAATCTCTTATTAGTACTGTATATCTATAGATATATGATGAAGACTGGGTGCTGTACAGTATAAACACTGGGCCTCCAGTGGGTTCTTGCGGTGCAGCAGCACGAATGTCACTGGTCCATGCCGGCATCGCTTTATCATGTGTCAACTGATAAGGGCTCAGCGGTCTTGTTTTACTAACGGGTGTTCAATGGGTAAAACCACTGTTGACCTTCCTATTTATTGTTTCACACGAATGTAGGGCGTATTAAATTGCGATATGTGAATTTAAACAATTCATATGATGTGACATAAGTGCAGTTGAGCAGGCATATTCACAGGTTTGTTTGTTGAAGCCATTGGCTGTGAAATGTTGCATTTTTTAGAGTTTAACAGGCGGAGGGATTTATGGGAATTTTTCTGCTATGGGCCACGTGGGCGCATGAATACATGGCTATTTTTGTAAAAATTTATGGGCATCGCACGTCGGGGCATTTTAAAAGAGCTGGAGGTATGTAATTTTTACCAAATTTGGTCAGCATGTCAACGCGATGATGGCAGTTGCTGTGGAAAATTTTAAGAATTTTTAGTGGTCACATTTTGTTATAATCAGACAAAACGTTAACATGGCCACCAGTGCAATCCTCAACAGTGGTCTGACTCCTCTATTTATGTCTGTGCGATTACCCAGGCTCCGTGCTGTGGCGCCACCATTTGTCGCACACATCATCGCCTGGGTTAATCTCGCTTATCCGACTCTCGTTCCCCTTGTGAATTCGCCGAGAAGAGAGTCTGGATGCAGAAGCGTGGTCTTGTTGTTACCCACTGTCACCACTCCATTTTTAAGCGTTCCCACGAAGCACCAACAGCCAATCGGTGTCATTATTGAGATGCTACACTAAACATTTTTTTTGCCTGATTTAACTTTTCAGTCGGACAGTTGTGTCGATATAATCAAAGTTTAAAGTTAATTCGAATTGCATCGTATAAACTGATAAAAGTTCACTCTATATTTAAACGTTCACTCACTTTATTTTATGAATGAGCCAAATGCCAGGATGAGATCTTAATTAGCTACTTATGTATGTGCCCGGAATCTGACGGAAATTATGTATGCGCCCAGATTCTGGGCACATATATAATTAACTAATTTCGATGTCATCCGGGCATTTGACTAATTCATAAAATAAGAGTTAACTTTTATCAGCTGATACGACGCAATTTGAATTAACTTTAAATTTTGATTATATTGACACAACTCTCCGACTGAAAAGTTAAATCAGGCAAAACAGTTTTTAGTGTAGCATCTCGATAATGACGCTGATTGGCTGCTGGCGCTTCACGTGAACAAAAAATGGATTGGTGACAGTGGGTAACAACGAGACCAACGCCTCTGATGCCAGACTCTCTTATCGGCGGATTCATTAAGGCGAGCGAGAGTCGGATAAGCGAAATTAAGTCACAACGAGAACCCCACTCTGCATCCAGGTGAAGATGTGATCAACAAACGGTGGAGCCACAGCGCGGAGCCTTGATAACCGAAGCTATGTCTGGATGCAATGTGCACTTTTCATTGTGACGGAAATTGTGTATGCACACAGATTCTGGGTATATACACAATTGGCTAATTACGGTGCCATCTGGCTAATTCATAAAATAAGAGTGAACTTTTATCAGTTTTAGGCCTACGATGCAATACAATTAACTTTAAACGTTGATTATATTGTCTGTCAGACTGAAAAGTTAAACGAGGCTAAAAAATTTTTAGTGTAGAATCTCGAATTAGCTGGGGGAACGCCTATAAAAAACGGAGTGGTCACAGTGGGTAACAACGAGACCACGCCTATGATACCAGACTTTCTTTTCGACGAATTCGTAAAGGCGAGCGAGAGTCGGTTAAGTGAAACTACGATTATCTGGTGGCGCCACAATTTGTCGCACACATCATCGCCTGGAGTGCACGTTATATTGTGACTTTTATATATTGACACAACTGTGAGCTAAAGTTAAATCATGCAAAATAAATGTATAGTGTAGAATCTCGATAATGACGCTGATTGGCTGCTGGTGCTCCATAGTAATGCCTACTAGTGCCCTGCACGGGCCGGGCTTTTGGTCGAAGCCCGGGCCGGGCTACATAATTTCGCGGGCCGGGCCTGGGCCTACATATTGCGGGCCCGGGCCGGGCCTAGGCTGAAAATAATTTAAACACATTGGACTTGGACCGGGCCTGGGCCTAGTGTGAGCGGGCCGGGCCGGGCCGGGCCGGGCCGGGCCGGGCTTGGGCTGGGCCTGGACATAATAAAAATATTCATACAAAACCCAGATTATTAATTTTATTATTAATAAAAACTGATTATAAATTGTAATTCCGGTTAATGAATGCTTATTTCTTTTGTATTATGTAGTTGCAAATTGAGACCTTGCATGGAATTATGAATGACACTAGTGCTTTATACATTGGAATGCAGTTTAACATGGGACTTCCTATGGTATCATTTTAATAATGTGCATTCTTAGAGACATTTCATATAAAATATATGCATAGTCGCATGCCCATATCTTTGTATGGTAATTCTTTAAACATGTACTGGCTTTCCAAGACACTGTGACTGGAGTAGACTCTGTAAACTGCATATTTTTGGCATGAATGTACCCTTTTGCATAGATCTAATGGCCCCATATCAGGCCACTTAAGTTCACCTGGCTGGAAGCAGCCAGCCCCAAATGTTTACTTTAGACATATTTGCAGAGGCAATCAAGCCATGATTAACCACCAACTTATCACCCTTTGACCCAACCAGTGGACATTCTATTGTCTAGGTCTTCCCTCCAAATATTGCCGGCCTGAATTACCAGCCCACTGACCACTGCCCACTGTCCACTACCCAGTAGTGCCAGTACCCAGTACCCACTCCAGTTGGTAATGTTCAATTGTGTTAACTAGTGTCTACAGTTCAGTGTCTACAATTTCCCCAGTACTGATTCATTCACACTTGCACTGATTCACACATGTCTGAACCTGATCTGTATCAGGCTAGTGACTGCAGACCTGCTGGAAATGCCACTGGGCGTCAGTGCCAGTGGGTGACATAGTAGTAGCTAGTATTAGCTACTAGCTAGACACTATTAAACAACAACTGACATTAGTATTCCAGTAGTAAACATTATACAATGTTCATAATTATTTTGTATTTAATAAAACAATAAGTCTGTTTTTACAGTTTATTTGTGTTTCGTCTTTCTTATAAGATTATAGGTTTATCGGTGTCATCCCAGTAGCCCCCGTGTCTCTAGCCCCCGTCCCAGTAGCCCCCCGAGGTGTGAGAATTGAGTGCCAGTAGCCCCCCGAAGTGTGAGAATTGAGTGCCACTAGCACTCCAGTCAGTATGCTGTTGATTTAACACACCCCCTCTTTCTAGATATTTCTAATTGTAGGTAGACTTAATCATTTGAAGGGTCAACCATTTGAAGCTCCATGTAACTTTCACACATCAATTGTGTGGTATGAAAAGCTCACTGTCCTAAGAGTTAAAGTAAATCCTCTACATAAAGCTTGTTTGAGGTGAGCAAAACCCAATTTAACTCACACATAAAAGCTAATTGTCCTAATCCAGGTAAAAGCTATTGAAAGTCAATTGTCCTAATTTTAACTGAATAAACTGTTGATTGTGGATTTGTGGTGTTCTGTGCCTGTCAGTTCACACATTTCTAGCCAATAAGGAAAGGATATGTTGAACTGCTCTGCTCTAGCTGGCCTGAGTTTCATGTTGAATTTTATATTTGAGTTCGGAATGACACGTGAAACATGGCTGCTAGTGTTGAGTTCATCGAAGTGCTAGGGGACTTCCTGTTGGTGTTTTGAACAGTTATACCTATCACAAATCGAAAGCGTTGACAAATGGCATGACATTCACATGTAGCAAGAGAAAAAGTGTGACTCATGCGGAAGGCAGGCAAGATACACCCCAATATCTTTGAGGTGGTCGAGCTGTTCAGCCAAGAGGAAGGATCAACTTGGACTGGAGTACATGTTATGTGACCGGGGAACTGAGTCATATCTCAGTGCCATTGGACACATGATGAACAATTTCACTTAATTTCATTGACTAGTCATGTTTGCATATGGATATGGTATTATCATGTGCAAACAACTTATTATCAACTTTGATAACATATTGTAATGTTTTCCCACAACAATGTTTTGATCACTGCTATGAACACAGCATTATTTTTATGTTACACTTCCATTTACTGTCTATTTCCCTTAATGGTTGGTTAAGAGGGTTTTTACAGTTTCCCTCCAATAAAAAAGTTCCTTGAATATGCACCAGATATATGACTATTTTCTTATTTAAAATCAGGTACCTAAATGTTTTCACCCCTAAAGTTAAGGTGGGATAGAACACTGAATGGAACAGCCAGGTGGCTTTGGCAAAATGATAAGTAGTGCCACTAGCCCCCCCCCCCCCCCCGTTAGTGCCAGTAGCCCCCGGGGGGCTAGTGAGACGGGGGCTAGGGGTACTAGACCGGTTTATTTTCTCTAAACTTAGCGGGCTTGCGGGCCGCGGGCTTACCCGTCTTTGGCCCGCGGGTATGGGCCGGGTATGGGCTTGAAACTTGCGGGCTGGGCCGGGCCTGAGCCAAACATTCACGGTCTGGGTCGGGCCTGGGCCTGGGCCGGGCCTGGGCCTAAATTCTAGTTTGCGGGCCTGGGCCGGGCCTTGACTCTAACTGCTAATTGCGGGCATGGCTTGGGCTCAAATTATAGGCCCGCGCAGGGCACTAATGCCCACACAAAATGAATGGTAACAGCGAAACCGCTCCTGCGCAGCCAGACTCTTGGAGCACCCTAAAAGGCGGGCAGGTAAAAGGCGGACAAAGGGGGCAAGAATTAACAAGGATGTGTAATAGTGCGGTGCTCCCGCTTTACACGCGCTGTAGTTATTGTTGTTGCTTTTTATGCGTGCGTGTGTGCGTGCGTGTCTTTTATTAATAGTTTAACAAATATAAAATAAAGAATGTTACCGATCTCACTCACGTGTGTTCATATCAGAAGCATTATTAATTATTCTTAGTTGAAAGTCATTGAACGAGTATATAGATCAACATATTAATAAGAAGCACAATCAATCGTAAATTGAGAGCAGAGCAGAACAGCTAGAGTAGAGCAGAGCATAGCAGAGTTTAACAAGATTTGCCATCCAAGCCAAAGGCCCAGATGGCAAGTGGACAAGGAAGCCATTGGCTTATCGAGAGTCCAAGTTGAAGTAGATCATTTGATATACATAATCACTTGGCAAACTGTGAAGTTTGTCATTGTTATTGTATGTCATATTGAAAACAATTACCACAGAGGAAGGTGAGGAATTTGGATGCTTTGCTAGTCTTTTAATTGTGCTTGATCTTAGAATTTGGTTTGAGCTCGATTGGTTTGTCATGCAGTGTGAGTAGTTCATTGGATTTGAATTTTCATATTGAACCAAGACCAAGTAAAGCATCTTCCAAATTTCAGTAAGAAGATGCACCTTTTATTATTACTTCCTTCGCAATAGTAGCGTTCTCTTTTTCACCTTCACCCTCATCTCTTGACAGGGACAGTCGTAGGGTTCCATTTACACATAAACTTCGCTTTTTACACCTGCGTAAATATGGTGAATATTTTGAATTTTATTTAAATGTTTGCTAAAGAATTAACTAAAAAATTATGGATAGGTCATAGTTATTAGTAAATATTAATTAGTAAATATTCCAGAGTTCTAAGAGATTGTGAATGTATTTTTTTTATCGATTGTAGCTTGTAGCAACACGTACGGCTCTGAGTGCTGAATACATTCTGTTATTAATGTTTCATCAGTGGTTACAATTATTGTGATGATCCCTATATTGACATAATTACCTCATTTTGACAGTGTTTATTGTGATGATTCTTTATTATATTGATTTTTGCAGTAGTATTACAATTGTCTGTTTTCTTAGTATACAGGGGTCAATGTGTTCCACTTGAATGGGCATTTGATAAGTGTTCTGTTATGAAGAGATTGTGAATGCATTGTTGTAATGATTGTAGTTTGTAACTACATGCACGGCTCTTCGAGCACTGTATATATATTTTATGTTATTCATGTTTCTTCAGTTGATCATTGATGAAATTGTGGTTTGTTGGCATTTACCAAAATAAAAACAATAAAACCAAGCTAAGAATTGTCAGAATATTAATTGTATTAATTTTGTCAAACATTTGAAGCATTCAGCCTGTTCATATTTGCGCATACTTTGACATTGTACAATAAATACAGAAATCACAGGTTTCACACACACGCAGGCATGCACGCACACACATTTCAGGTGCAAGTATTGAACTGATAATTATATTAATAATACAAAATAAATAAATAAATATACTTGAATAATAAAAGTAAATTATATATATATATATATATATATATATATACGCACACACACACACACACACACACACACACACACACACACACACACACACACACACACACAAATTAAATGTTGAGGCTATTGCTACCTAATGTGAATAACATTACGAAAACATTATTTTATTTCAATGCGTAGAGCAACTATACAGTATTCGTCTATCTGCAAGACATCTACTAAAATGCGGTTCGAAAGAAATAAGTCTTTAGTTTTTATTAATACAATTAAAATTTAAGGACATTCACACATGCACGTTACATCACGACATTATCCTGACAGGCCGTTAATTAATTATTTGATCCGTTTACTGTTTCTGCGTCAGCTTATTAGCAACATAAAACAACACATCAAGGATATCATACTACTCATCAACATGACGTTCCGAGTTCTATATAAAAATCGCTGGCGACCATATAAAGTTATTGTGCCACCTGTTGCAAAGTAGCCACAGTTCCATTGTAAACACGACATAAATGCGAGGTTTCGTGATATTTTGTAAAGTAAGAGCTATTCGCATGGAAGAAACACTGTCCACATTTAATTGTGTAGGTACTGGTGAGAAGAAAAGCTGCTTTCATACTTACACGCACGCACGCACGCACGCACACTGGGAATAATTACTTTATACTCAATGTTAGTTATGTTCGTTTGTTTTCTGCTGGGGCTCCCTCGCGTAGCGACCAGTAGGAAGCGTGATTGCAGTCACATGTGCAAACGTTATTTCAAACATTCCAAACTCGCCAGTAGTGGTGTTAGGTGCAACAAATTATCAGCTAGTGTGCTGCAAGCTATATGGCTCGACAAATTTTGACCCCAATGAAAAATCTGCTAGTGTGCTGGTGGTTTAAGCCCATCCAATTAACATAGATATAATTGATGCTCGTTTTATGCTTAATTCATTACAATTATGCTGAATGTAGAACGCAGAACGCAGAGTACCTATTGTCAGTGGATTATGGCTCCTGTCCCATGAAACTGGATCAGGTTTGCAATGCTTAATTAAATAAACAACATATCTGATTTAATTGTGATGCCACAATTACTAATTTGGATGAAATCTCAAACAATTTCGTAATTTTAGGGTTGTTTTAGTCAACAAAATTGATCAGAATTGGTTACATATTTGTAATTGATGTTACAATTTTAACTGTACATTGTTTAATGTGTAGTGCAGTCTTAGCTTCACTTAAATAAACATCATTTTAACTGTTCATTGATGAATGCGTAGTGCAGTCTTAGCTTCACTTAAATAAACATAATTTTAACTGTTCATTGATGAATGCGTAGTGCAGTCTTAGCTTCACTTAAATAAACATAATTTTAACTGTTTATTGATGAATGTGTAGTGCAGTCTTAGCTTCACTTAAATAAACATAATTTTAACTGTTTATTGATGAATGCGTAGTGCAGTCTTAGCTTCACTTAAATAAACATAATTTTAACTGTTCATTGATGAATGCGTAGTGCAGTCTTAGCTTCACTTAAATAAACATAATTTTAACTGTTCATTGATGAATGCGTAGTGCAGTCTTAGCTTCACTTAAATAAACATAATTTTAACTGTTTATTGATGAATGCGTAGTGCAGTCTTAGCTTCACTTAAATAAACATAATTTTAACTGTTCATTGATGAATGCGTAGTGCAGTCTTAGCTTCACTTAAATAAACATAATTTTAACTGTTTATTGATGAATGCGTAGTGCAGTCTTAGCTTCACTTAAATAAACATAATTTTAACTGTTCATTGATGAATGCGTAGTGCAGTCTTAGCTTCACTTAAATAAACATAATTTTAACTGTTTATTGATGAATGCGTAGTGCAGTCTTAGCTTCACTTAAATAAACATCATTTTAACTGTTCATTGATGAATGCGTAGTGCAGTCTTAGCTTCACTTAAATAAACATAATTTTAACTGTTCATTGATGAATGCGTAGTGCAGTCTTAGCTTCACTTAAATAAACATAATTTTAACTGTTCATTGATGAATGCGTAGTGCAGTCTTAGCTTCACTTAAATAAACATAATTTTTACTGTTCATTGATGAATGCGTAGTGTAGTCTTAGCTTCACTTAAATAAACATCATTTTTACTGTTCATTGATGAATGCGTAGTGCAGTCTTAGCTTCACTTAAATAAACATCATTTTTACTGTTCATTGATGAATGCGTAGTGCAGTCTTAGCTTCACTTAAATAAACATAATTTTTACTGTTCATTGATGAATGCGTAGTGCAGTCTTAGCTTCACTTAAATAAACATCATTTTAACTGTACATTGTTGAATGTGTAGTGCAGTCTTAACTTCACTTAAATAAACATTTACTGAGAATGACCTGATACAAATTAAGCAATAGCCTACTGGTCAAACGTGTGAACATGGTCCACAATGTATTGTCCATTCGGATAAGCACCAATTTTAATAAGCAATAATCTTAAGAAATATCATCTTGTGAACTGGCTCATTCCTGGTGAATGTATCATTCTGGCTTAATGTCCCATTCCAGCCAAATGTCTCATTCCAGCAAAATATGTCATTCCAGTCAAACATCTCATTCTTGTTGAATGTCTCATTCAAACCTAATGTTAAATTCCAACCGATGTCTCATTTGAACTCAATGTCCCCTCTAGTTCAATGTCTCATTACAGCTGATGTCTCATTCTATCAGTGTTCCATTCCTGCCAAATGCCTCATTCTAGTGAACTGTCTCATCCAGCTGAATGTCCCATTCTGTGTACACTGTTGGTGGTGCTGCCATCTACCCACGTTCACAGATCAAGTCAATCACCTGTAAACAGAACATACAGATTAGCCAGTGTACGATACAGCTACTTAGGCATCGTAAACAGAACATACAGATTAGCCAGTGTACGCTACAGCTACTTAGGCATCGTAAACAGAACATACAGATCAGCCAGTGTACGCTACAGCTACTTAGGCATCGTAAACAGAACATACAGATCAGCCAGTGTACGCTACAGCTACTTAGGCATCGTAACAATGTCCTGGTTTCTCACCAGTGTGTGCATTTGAAAATAGGTGCAACAAAACTTTTTTACTGTCTTCTAAATATGTTTTTTCCAAGCAACAAACAATAAGCAAGATCCGAGTCACGCTCAAGGGCACTTTTTGTACATTTCTGCAGAGGGTGTAATAAGTACACTTGGTATCTCCATCAGCATACCAAAGAAACCTGATCCCTCATTTACTTTTAGAAAACATTCTGATGAGAAGCTGGGATTTTATTATGTCACTTTACATATAAAAATGGTATAAGGCACCTAAGTGTGGATAGCACAAAATAAAGCAACATATTGTTAACACGATTATTAATACATTACACAATAATAATTATAATATATTAATATAACTGGTTTAGTTACTTAAATCCTCGTCAACTTGAACACAGAGGTGTAGCAAACTAGAATTGTTAAGCATGATATTGTAAACAGGGACGCATGAATCATCATCAGCAGAGGTTAAGGGGCTGGCAAGGATTTAGGGGGAAATGAAATTTTGAAAATAATGCCGTTTACTAACTCTATGGCTCAGATTTCACCAGTCATTTTCAAAACACATACGTGAACGATTTTCTAATCATACATGCAAATGAAATTTGTTTTAGTTGAACTATCCTCCCGAAATCGTACCCCAGCCAGTTTTAAAAGATATCTATTTCTGATAACCACAATGAAATCCTACAAGTTTATATGACAATGAACAAGTCTGTTTATATGACAATGAACAAGATTGTTTGTATAACAATGAACAAGTTGGTTTGTATGACAATGAACAAGATTGTACGACAATGAACAAGTTTGTTTGTATGACAATGAACAAGTTTGTTTGTATGACAATGAACATACATTATCATCTTGTTGATTCATACAAGACAGTGACTACATCACAGAAGGGGTGTAGTACAGCCACCCCAGTGAAGTCATGTGACCATAATATAACTTATACTAGTCTCCATGGTGATGGGGTCGAGGCAGCGATGTAGGGCGCTGCCAACAATCTCATCCAACAGGAAGTGCACCAAACTGTAGAAGATACCAGACATGGAGGAATTAACTTGAAAAGTTCATGAAATTACAATTAGATTTAACAAGATTTAACAAGATTGCCATCTCAAACAACAAGTTCCAGATGGCAAGTGGACAAGAAAGCCACTGGCTTATCGAGAGTCCAACAATTTTCTCATCTATGTGTAGCCTGCCCTTATCAGATATCTGTCAATTTTATGTTTAAACATATTCACACTACTAGCATTAACACAATCATTTGGCAGTTTGTTCCATTCATTTATCACCCTGTGTGAGAAAGAGTACTTTCTCATGTCCAACCTACACTGCTCCTTAACTAATGCTGCTTTGTGTCCTCTGGTTCTAATGCCTTCTTTAAGTTTGAAGAACATATTCCTATCAACATCCTCATAACCATTCACTATTTTAAACACTTAACAATTAACTAAGGCATTTTCCAGGTAAGTTAAATTAACCTGACAAATTGTCCAAGTCAATTAAAATTAAATTAACCTGACAAATTATTTAATTAAGATTTAACACTAATTGAATTTAGTTAATAAATAAACTAAGTGTTAGTAAACATGATGAGTACATTAATGTTTAAAATTTTTAATTAAATTAACCTATCAAATTCTTCAATTCAATTAAATTAACAAATAACTTTAATTCAATTAAATTAAACATTGGTAAAATTGCAGATTAGAGTCATATGTAACTGCTTTTTGTAAGTTTAAGCACTTGATGCAAGTCATCATTGAAATAATACACATAAATTTATATGATAAGTTTACTATATCATGTTACTGTCATGGTAGAACAATTCAGAGTTGTTTGTCTCCTTGAGACTCCCATTCAAATGCCTGAATCTGATTACTTCCCCAGTTGAAAGTCTTATTATGCCTTAAGCAGCATATTTCAGCCACTTAAGGAGGTAAAGTGAATATTTAGTTACACTAGCTTACACTAAATATTTTCCAGTAAAGAAGCCACAGTGACGTTCTCTGGAGAGTGGTTTGCCCCTCAATTCGTCCACTGTTTCCATCTTTCTCCAACAGGTAGAAAAGCATATCAGGTGAGCAGCAAACAGGTAATTAAATAATTCTAAATAACTACCTTTGTGGTTTTTTAAACACGTCGCCAATTGACGTCAGTGTAAGACCATGGCTGCACAGATGACAATGGAAGGCTTTATTATTAATAATAAGATACTCACTTCTCGTCGGAGACAAACCTCCACAGGTAGAGTTGTAGGTAGTGAGCATCCACCTGAATCTGTTGCAGGCCGTAGCGGCCAAATGTCTGCAGACGCACACACTCCAGGAACGTCTGCAGTCAAAATAACACATCCATGTCAAACAGACGCACACACTCCAGGAACGTCATCAGTCACAATAACACATCCATGTCAAACAGACACACGCACTCCAGGAACGTCTGCAGTCACAATAACACATCCATGTCAAACAGACGCATGCACTCCAGGAACGTCTGCAGTCACAATAACACATCCATGTCAAACAGACGCACACACTCCAGGAACGTCTGCAGTCACAATAACACATCCATGTCAAACAGATTCACACACTCCAGGAACGTCTGCAGTCACAATAACACATCCATGTCAAACAGACGCACGCACTCCAGGAACGTCTGCAGTCACAATAACACATCCATGTCAAACAGACGCACGCACTCCAGGAACGTCTGCAGTCACAATAACACATCCACGTCAAACAGACGCACACACTCCAGGAACGTCTGCAGTCACAATAACACATCCATGTCAAACAGATGCACACACTCCAGGAATGTCTGCAGTCACAATAACACATCCATGTCAAACAGACGCACACAGTCCAGGAATGTCTGCAGTCACAATAACACATCCATGTCAAACATGCTAAGATTGCAGTGATGAGCCGGCACATGCTGGGATTGTAGTGATATGCCAATGCATGCTGGGATTGCAGTGATAAACTAGTGCATGCTGAAATTGTAGTGGTAATCCAATGCATGCTGTGATTGTAGTGATAAGCCAATGTTGTGATAAGCCAATTCCTCCTGGGATTGTAGTGATAAGCCAATGCACCCTGGGATTGTAGTGATAATCTGATGGATCCTGGGATTGTAGTAATAAGCCAGTGCATCCTGGGATTGTAGTGAAAAGTTGATGCATACTGGGATTGTAGTGATAATTCAATGCATGCTGGGATTGCAGTGATAAGCCAGTGCATGCTGATATTGCACTGCACAGCCATAATGAAAACAGATAGAACAGTGAACAGGTAGTGCTGGCTAAGGACAGATACACATTAGCCAGGTTACAGGACAGCTAAGGACAGATACACATTAGCAAGTTACAGGACAGCTAAGGACAGATACACATTAGCAAGTTACAGGACAGTGGCAACATGAAATTCTTGGTGCAAATAGTTTTATGACTGACATGAACCCGCAGAAGTTCACAGAATTATCACATCAAGCCAGATTAATGACCCAATGCTATGTTCACACACATTTAGCTCAAATTAGGTAGTCAGGAATACTTTTTATTTTTATTATGGATTTTCAACAAAGTTCAGAGGTGAGACGACTAAACTAAAATAACAAGTGAAATGTGAATAATTCTGGATTAACCTTTACATTTGCTTTGGCACGTAACATGAATATGGAATTAACTCGGTCAAACTTATGTGTGTGAACAGGGATTAACTTTAGACAAGATGTCCCCACCTTGAGACTGATCTTGATGATTCCAGTGAGCACTGACACCTTCGAGAACTCAACAGTGCTGAAGTGAAGTTCTCAATCCGCTCAGAGAACAACTTCTGTATGTTACTCATTAGGCTGTTGTCTATGGTGCTGTAACAGTTGTCATGGCGACACATGGACACTGCATGAAAAAACATGACCATGCATGCACGCACAAAAGACACACACAATTCAGAATATTTGACTATGTGGTTTGGCACTTACATACATAATACTTAATATCCGTAAAAAGATGCGAGAATATCCGTATGGAATTTGATAGCTATAAATATTTCTAAACGGAGCAGCTGCTGTCACATCTGCCATGAATGCAGCATTAGGTACTCTTTAAAGCCTGCTGAAACAATATGAATGAGGTATGCCCATCCATTTACACACTCATCAAACCATCATGCAACAAGTAGACGTCGGGCGCAGTATACTATTTAGAAGGTCATACAGGAAGCTGGTGAGGAATCGGTTAAAGTGGGCAGGACACATGGATTGAATGGAAGGGGAACAGTTAATGAAGAGAGCGGATGAGCTCAGAGTGGAGGGTAAAAGGAGAAGAGGAAGACCGAGACCGAGACGGGAGGACTGTGAAAACAGATTTGGTGGGAATGGGAGGGGGGAGTGGAGAATGACAGTGTAGGATGAGGGAGTGGAGAATGACAGCGAGGGATGGGGGGAGTGGAGACGGCAGTGAAACGGGAACAGTGACAGAAGGAAAAAAATCAACGACCAGTATCGATGCAACCCTCACCCCGGACTTCAGGGGTAAAGAGCAACGCAACATAACTCCGAGGTTTAAATCCCTGCACTGACCTGGGTGTGAAACTCCAGTTCGACCGGGTTGCCAGGCGTGACGTGTAGCTACGTTTGGTTGAGTCGCTGTTGTGGTCACGACGCACACCCTCCTCGAAAAGCCGACCCACCTCGCTGTCAATACATGTCACGTCCTCCACCACCCGTTTCATGACTGCACGCACATTGCGCGGCTCGATCGTGTTGAGCCAGTCACATGTCTCGACACTTTTACGCAGCATCTGTAGAAATAGTTTTTGTTAAATGTGTGTCAATCAGTGTGTGATGACAACGACAGAGATAGCTAAGTCATGTGATGATGACAATTATGATGACATGAGAGTTACAATGACATATGCAACTATGGTAAATAATTATCATAATATCTTAATAATGTTTTGTTTAGTAAGTAAAGCCTATATTTCACAATAGCAACAATGTGATGTTTATAATGATGTGTGCTTGTTCTACTGTCACAGATTATTGATAATTATTACGTTGTATTTATTTTAGACTAGTAGAAGTGTAGACAAAATGAGAACTGCTGAACATTAAAAATATGAAACCAATTCTGAACAATATCATTGACACAACAAACAAACAATAAAGATATTTTCAAAGAACATGTTTTAGATTTCCTACAAATTATACTTTTTTATGCAACCAGTATAGATTTAAATGAAGGTAGGCAATAACATACATGTATTTGTCGGACACATTCATGAATGGATTATCCCTTCTACAACAAAAGACCATGTCAGCCTCACCAACTGTTATGTGTAGCTGCCATCTTCAAATCTTCAGCCCCTCTGATAACAGAACACGAATAAAATCTGAGTCATGACTCCAAATTTGTCAGGAATTAAAAATGAAGCAACCCCCACCTGCGATATCATGAGACCCTGCACACTCACGTAGCAGTTGAGAAGTTTCTGGTCCTTCAGCTCAGCATACAGTTGAGAGCAGGATGTCCCTCGGGTCGCGTCATCAATCTTGAACTGCTCATCAGCTAATGTCAGCTGTCAACATGTCACATAATTTACACATATAACTCTTACATATATGTAAGCATCACTATTGTATTGATTTATGAATTTGATCATAATAATTTTTTTTAGCAATGCTGTATTTTAAGCGCCTCTGAACATATTGTAATTCCGGTTATACGCCACTATATAAATAAAGGTTATTACTATTTGTTATTTATGTCACACTTTCATTCAGCAGTTTTTTAAGATATGCATATTTGTTAACAAACATGTGGTAATAAATGTTAGAGTTATGCCTGCTAACAAAGGAAAGTTTAGGAAAGATCGAATAGGAAGAAGGGGCGGGGGAGTTATTTTATATGTTAAAGAATCTATTCAGGCTTATGAAATAAAACTAGAAAGGGAAGCAGATTGCGATGAAGCTGTTTGGTGCAAAATTGTTTCAGGTAATTCAAAATTAACTATTGGATTAGTTTACCGAAGTCCAAACATAAACGAAGAGGACAACACAAAAATAAAAAACGCTATAAAGGAAGTTAGTAAAGGGGAATGTATCATAATGGGAGATTTTAACCATGGACACATACAATGGAATTCTCTAGAGAGCACAGGGATTGAGGACCAACAATTTCTATTTTTAATCCAGGATAGCTTTCTTACTCAGCACGTACTAGAACCAACCAGGGGAGAAAATGTATTAGATATAGTTTTGTCATCACAAAAAGAATTAGTGGACAATGTAAAAATATTTGAACCATTGGGTAATAGTGACCATAATCAAATACATTTTGACATCAATGTAAAATCAGAAAGTAAAAATAAGAAAACGTACAAGAGAAACTTCCACAAAGGTAACTACAAAGATATGAGAAAATACTTAGCAAAGCTATATTGGAATAACATGCTGATGAATAAGACCGCAATTGAATGTTGGAATATTCTAAAATATGAAATTGAGAGTATCATCGATAAATTTGTTCCCTTCCAAAAACAAGGAAAACGGTGTAGAAAGAAACACTTGTCAAAAGAGGCTATTAGAAAAATAATGCTAAAACAAACTATGTGGAGGGTTTATAGGCATACCAGAAAGGACGAAGACTATGCAAATTACAAAGAGGCACTTAATGCAGCTACAACTGAAATCAGACAATCTAAAAGAAGCTATGAGCAAAAACTAGCATGTAACATAAAAAACGACAGCAAGAGTTTTTATGCATATGTCAGGAGTAAACAAAACGTACAAGACAAGGTTGGACCTCTAGAAGACAGTGCTGGAAATATAATATCACAGGGGTTTTTAATGGCGGAAGACCTAAATGGTTACTTCAGTTCAGTGTTTACCAAAGAAGATATTAGTTCATTACCAGTTGCTGATGCTAAATTTCAGGGGGCTAAATCTGACTATTTAGGTCCGTTAGTTGTAACTCCAGAATTGGTAGCTAAGAAAATAAAGGCAATGAAAGATAACAAATCACCGGGAGTGGATGGGATTCTTCCAAAATTACTAATGGAAACAGTAGAACAAATCAGTATACCACTTGCAAGAGTATTCAACTTGTTATTAAAAGAGGGAGTTGTTCCGTTTGAATGGAAAGAAGCAAACATCATACCATTATTTAAAAAGGGTTCGAGAAATAAGTCAGAGAATTACAGACCAGTGAGTTTAACGTCAGTGATTTGTAAATTATTAGAAAGGTTAATTAAAGACCATATGGTGGAATTCCTCGTTAAGCATAAATTATTAAATTCATCTCAACATGGATTCCTTAAAGCGAGGTCATGCTTAACAAATATGTTATGATTTTTGGAAGAAATCACTAAGTGGATAGACGTGGGATCGCCAGTAGATATTATCTACTTAGATTTTCAGAAAGCTTTTGACAAAGTGCCACATCAAAGATTACTACTTAAATTAAAAGCCCATGGTATCGGGGACAGCATAACTGACTGGATAGAACAATGGCTGACTGACAGAAGACAACGAGTTGTAGTAGATGGAGAAGTTTCAAATTGGAAATCGGTTTTGAGTGGGGTACCTCAAGGATCAGTATTAGGACCTATATTATTCTTAATTTATATCAATGGCTTGGACGACAGTATAACAAGTAACGTACTGAAATTTGCGGATGACACAAAACTGTTTAGAAAGGTTAATACTGATGGTGATAAACAACATTTACAAAACGATCTAGACAGATTAGTGAAATGGTCTGAGAAATGGCAGATGTTGTTCAATTTTGGGAAATGTAAATGCCTACATACAGGACATAGGAACTTGAATGTAAACTATAAAATGGGAGATACTGTTCTGGGTACTACTGTAAAAGAAAAGGACTTAGGAGTTACAATAAGCGCTGATATGAAAGTTTCAGAGCAGTGTGGTATTGCAGCTTCAAAGGGTAATCAAATTCTTGGATTGATTAGAAGAAACATAACATACAAGGGAAAAAAGTTAATAATACCTCTTTATAAAGCAATAGTTAGACCTCATTTAGAATACTGTATACAAGCATGGAGACCATATCGTAAGAAAGATATAGATACGCTTGAACGCATACAAAGGAGAGCAACTAAAATGATTCCAGAACTGAGAGACCTTAGTTATGAAGAACGCCTGAAAGAATGTGGTTTAACAACTCTAGAGACAAGGAGGTTAAGAGGAGATCAGATTGAAGTGTTTAAGATATTGAATGGGTATGAAAATATTGATAGAAATATGTTTTTCTCACTCAAGAAGGATAGCAGAACTAGAGGACATGAGGTAAAATTAGTAAAGGATCAATGTAGATTGGACATCAGGAAGCACTCGTTCTCACAGAGGACAATAAATGAATGGAACAAATTGTCTACAGATTGTGTAACTGCTAGCAGCGTGAATATGTTTAAAAACAAGGTTGACACATATCTCAGGAGGGCGGGTTATAAGTAGATGAACATTGTTGGACTCTCGATAAGCCAATGACTTCCTTGTCCACTTGCCATCTGGGCCTTTGGCTTGGATGGCAAATCTTGTTAAATCTTGTTAAACAATGTTCTTATTTACAGGCAGTCTGTACAATAATACAACCTTTTTCACTCTATATTCTTTCTTATTATATACTTTGAAAACAATTAGTAAATCCAAATTTATTTATGGGGTGAACTATGCATATTGGAAGCTCAGCGTTTAGTCAATATTGGCTTGAACACAGAAACCACATTGCACTATTGGCTTGAACACACAAACCACACTGAACTATTAGCTTGAACACATAAACCACACTGCAGTATTGCAATAGCATATGGCTTCCAACCAGGGCTTTCAATTAAAATTTTCAGCTACAATTATATTTTTGTTAATTACAATTATGATAATTATGATTCATAAAGAATGTTGCTTTGAAACGTTGCAGTTTTCCAGTTCAACATAGTTATTAGAGGTGGAATTGTTTACTTTGCTGACTACGTGGGTTATAAAAGCTTTTCAACAACAAGTTATATCAAGGACAATACAAAAACATTTTTACAAATATGTATTTTTTATTTGTGACATAATTGGAATACAGTTAAGCAATATAATAAGGTATATCAATTAAATGATATATAATGAGGTATATGAATTACAAAGTTAAATCACAATTAAATAAATGTTTCAGTTAAAACTTTGTAATTAATTACAATTACAAAACTACAACTGCTCTTGCCCATAAACACACACTCTACATCAGACAAAATCACAAGTTCTAGAAAAACTTTCACATATTTGTAAATTTTTATGAAACTGACTTACTGTCATCAACCAGCTTTGACAGATGACAATAATGTGATGTGTTACTCATCATGTAACCTATAGTCGGCTGTTTGAGGTTGACACAATGTCGTGACATAATCAGTAGCAGCGATGGTGCCGCAATGCCGTTTTCCCTCGCCGTCTCGCAGAACTCCTGTTACATAACACGTCACATGACTAACACCAAAAGGTCGTGTCAGTAAGGACATGTGTGTATAGAGTGCATGGTTGAAAGATCATGCCATCTGTGAGATTTAAAAAAAACATGTTTTAACTGTCATAAGCTGACAGAAATATGTTATATTCCGGGCCCCCAAGTAGGTCTAGGCAGCTTCAGCCGGTTAGTCCCAATGAACTTTTTATTCCTCGATTTAAATTTTTATAGTAAGTATTTTTTTATTACCGCACCAACTCTATGGAATTCACTTCCTACTAGTGTTAAGTTAGAAGGAGGTATTAGGAGTTTCCATCATTAGTTGTAGACCTACTTTGGAACCTTGCTTCCCATTTGGCTATACTTATCATCCCAAACCAACTGTTGACAACTTGGGTCTGATTCTCGATTGTTGATTTTGCCTAACTCTTTACGTTGACATGCCTAAGTACCAGTGCATATGCAGGCATAGTGAATGTATAAAACTTGACCTATGTTTACTATGGGCCATATTTTTAATATGACAAGGTTAAGTGAATAATGTGAATGGGTATATAAATTAAATATAAAGCTCTTGACATTTGGAAACAGTTACCAGTCACTAATAGAACTCTTCATTTACTATAGATACTAATGAATGGTGACAATGTAATAAAGAAACACTTGTGGAATAGTGGTCTGACACGTCAATAATGAAATCACATTTCCGTCAGTAATACATTGTCTAGTGGAGACAGAGAACATATGATACATACATCAGGGATGACAGAGATTTGTTGGATGAATGCACCCTTGAGCATAAACAGAGAACATGTGTTACATACATCAGTAATGACAGAGACGTGTTGGATGAATGCACTCTCTAGTATAGACAGAGAATATATGATACATACATCAGCGATGACAGAAATGTGTTGGATTAATACACTCTCTAGTATAGACAGAGAACATGTGATACATACATCAGCAATGACAGAGATGTGTTGGATGAATGCACTCTCTAGTATAGAAAGAGAAAATGTGATACATACATCAGCGACAACAGAAATGTGTTGGCTAAATGCACTCTCTAGCATAGACAGAGAACATATGATACATGCATAAGCGATGACAGAGATTTGTTGGATGAATGCACTCTCTAGCATAGACAGAGAACGTGATACACACGTCATCAACAACTGAGATGTTTTGGATGAATGCACTCTCTCGTATAGACAGAGAACATGCGATACATACTGTTAGAATATTTGTATTCTGTAAGTCCGATATAATTCAGACGCGCAACAAGTTATACTGCAGGCGCACTGATCTATATATAACTGGATGGCGCGTGGGGTCATGCCTCAGTTACACTTCCTGGTGTGTTACAGGAATGTAGTGCATAGTAATTTTAGCTATGTGTTATTTTTAAAAAATCATATCATCTGACATAACTGCATTTGACCAGGCACATTGGCAGGTTTGCTGGTAGAACATGTTGGCAGTATAACTGTGGATGTTTAGATGATTTCAATAGGCGGAAGGATTTTTGGCAATTTTTTCACCACAAGGCACGTGTGCGTAGTAATTCATGCAGAAATTGGTAAACATTGATGGGTGTGGCACGTTCAGGCATTTTAAAAGAGTTAGAAGTAGGAGACTTTGACTAAACTCGAACAGCATGTCAATGGGATGATGACAACGGCAGGTAAGAAGTTTCAGCATTTTGATGGTCCCATTTTCTTATAATCGTGCAAAACGTTAACATGGTCGTCAATGTGAAATGAAACAAGAGGCTGAACTCAAATAGGTACCCTGGCAACGGAAATGCGGTAGCCATTGAACAGTCATGGAGGAGGGTTTTTTTGCAAAAATATACTGATAAAATGCATGAAAACTTGTGTCTGTCATCAAACAATGAGTGTGTACTGTGGACAGGCTGCACAAAAGGAAGAATTGTTAAATATGGAGTTATTAATTGCCAACTCAGATGTGGCTACAGTCATACGTGACAGTGCATAGGCTCAGTTACATGCTTCAGCATAGGATCACACGTGTTGACCCAGGCTTAGATGCTAGTCATCTGTGCCATAACTGCCTGTGTGTGAAAGAAAGCCACACACACACACACACACACACACACACACACACACACACACACACACACACACACACACACACACACACATATATATATATATATGGAGCCACACTCTGTAAATAACAACAGGCAATATTGCATAGCTAAAAACATTTGCTTTGGTCATGGGGAATACCCCCAGTGCCTATTAGAGTTGAAATAAAAAAAATGGTAAGAACTTTTGTTCAGTGTTATGTAGAATGAACTGTTTCGAATCATCGTCTTAATCACTGATGTGCATTAACGTCAGTTAGCCATCATAACTGGTGTTGCATCGTGTGTATTGGTCTTGGCATCAGTGTCAGCAGTATGTCATGTGTCTTGGTCTCTAGGTCTTCGTATGATTGTGTTCGCAGAGATGTCAGTACAGCCTGTAGGTAGATAGTAGATGCTGCATGAAATACAGAATATTGCATTACATGTATTAGAATGTTGTGTGTGCATAGTTCTTGTGTGTTTACTCTCTGCTGGCATAGTTGTGATCAGCAGATGACCGTGATCTTAACGAATATGGGTGATCAGTGCGATCTGCCGGTGGCTTTATCTGCCGCCGCCTTCTTTTCACCACTGACCTTTTCTGACCAAGCTGACCTTCTCTGTATCTGCCTTCTTGACGCCGTTTCTCTTTTGCTTCAACATAGTCTTTCATTCTCTTTAATTTTGTATGCCGTCTGTGCAGTCGCACTGATGGCCGTCTGGAATATGCTCCGCTGGTAGACCATGTCGTGCTGAATGCGCTTGACTGCCCGAGCCACTCTGCCACCCTTTGAGATATGACACTTTACATTTTCCAATTTTCGTAGCATTGCATTTCCAGGTCCATAATTTATACGATCAATGACTGAACACATTCGTCCCTGTGCATTTCTGCTGAAGTTCACATTCTTTGGAAGGGATGCAGAGAATGATCTGTTGATCGATTCATTCTTGTCTGTGGTTAATCTATGTTGTGTCATCTGAAGTGCTGCATTTCCGAGACGCATTTCTATCAACCCTTGGAGTGTTAACCTATCGCCATCTGTCATATTCAGTCGTCTCATACCACTTGCCTTCAAGTGCTGTGATTTATGCCACCAATTGTTTTGCAATCCGCCTCGGCATACCACTGCATGTCGGCGACAGTTTTTGCATGAACCAGCATAGCAATCTACAGTAGTTTGAATTATCTTTGGCATCTTACTAGTGATGGTATTAATGTCACTGGAATACAGGGTGTGCACACTTGTGTAGATCTTCTAGCATCTGGTCTTCACATCTTCAGCAAACATTCTTTTCTTTTCTGCTCTGATGATGGCTGTTTCTCTCGGAAACATTCGGGGGGGAGAATGAAGCTTTCATGATATGTCTAAATTGCGTCTGACCTGTGTGTTGTGTCAGCCTGTCTTTCTATGGGGACTGCTGGCATAGCATCCTGTACCCACCGAGAAGCTAAAGCATCTCCATCAGTAGCCACATATCTGATTGCGACGTTGTCCTGTGCGAAACTGTGGCCTATCTGTTTGCCAATTTCATACTCCGAGATTGGATCCACTGCTCGTAGAGTTGCCGAGCATCGCTCATGACCTGGGCATGTGACATTGTGACCTTGACTGCGAAACATGGCGCCTACTTTGCACAGCTTATTCTCTAGATGAAAACCTATGATCTGGTGTTGATCTGTCTGCCACTCTATGGCAGCTCCGATATCTTGCGATGCAGCCTACCCGACTCCATAACTGTTCTTATGTGCTGTTGCGTTATACCTAACATCCATGCTTATGTTGATCGGGGCATTTTCTGGCAGACCACGCATAATGTTAATCTCTTTTGTTTGCTCTCTTTTCTGCTTCAAATCATCCATTGTTGCCTGGACAGTGATAGCAGCAACCCTGTCTGCATTTCTTTGCAATCCACATCGGCTTGGAGGGGGGTGTTTGTTGCAGCCAGAATGTGGCGCATCTTTGTGATTCCCATTGTCGAATCCTGAAGTCCGACATGGAGTGCCACATTCGATGTAGCTGGTTTTTGACCACAACTGCCAGTGTCTACTTCAGTGTACAATTTGTGCATGCCTGACTGATATTCACAGTGCAGACAATGTAATGACATTTTCCAGCATAAACCAACTTGTCTTTCGTTGTATACTTCTAACTGTGGAGATGTGCATGTCGAGATTTTCGCATGCTCTGTGAAACACTCATTCCACATTGCCACAGTCTTCTGCATGTTTAGCAGACGCATCTCAGAAACTCCATCAGTCTCTTCTGTCTGAAGGTAGCTGTCTCTTAAGTCAGGGCATTTATCTGGTTGTGGTCGTAGAATCTTGCTATTTCCACAAACGCCATCAGCATCGGGCACTGTTAGCAGTCCACCAGGGGTTACATGTACCACTCTTGAATATTCATCCATGTTCAGTCGTCGCAGCCACATGCTGCGGTTCGTTTGTCGAGTTTCTGATGTTGCAGCATTTTGTGGTCCCCAGTATGGGTGGCCACGTGTGAAACGGCGCACTTTCTTAATGCCACCAGGGGGTGGTTTGCGCTTACTCTTAACCTCACTCTCACTCTTAATTTTACTCTCACTATTCTCAATTACTGTCGCTTCCATTTTGTAACAATGCACGGTAATCCAGGCAAAATTACAGTTGAAAGTGACAAACCGTTATTTGAAATCAAAGACCTCTAATCAGTCTGAAAGTCCAAATGAAAGTGACAGAACATCTGTAATATAGGGGGGGGGGAGGGGAGAGAATTACATTAGTAAAGCCTCGATTTGGACATGTATATCAATCTCAGTCAATGACATTGCAATATAATGACTTATTGGTCAGTTTTTGTTTACTTCAGCTAATTAGACACATGTGCCTACTGTGGAGACCACCTGAGGTAATACGCCCTCTTGTGGTTTGGGGAAAACTTGGACAGGGCAGCATGCTATCTGATAAGGTCTACTGGCTGGCTGGAGCTGATCGATCAGGCAAGTGCCTTTGTTATTGCTAGTTTGCTAATTAGGTTGTATAATGTTATGCAATTGAACTAGTTGAGAAGTCTAGCTTTGAAGGAATTCACAGTTTGTTTATATTTACATCTGTGTAATAGGGCAGGAGGCCAAAAAAATAATATAATTTTCAGTGTAAAATAAAAACTGGCTGAATACAATGTGCTTACAGAACACATGCTGACCTTTCTGAAACATTGTGTTAGGAATTCATACATGCTAGCTGAGAAAATGTGTTTCAAGACTTAAGGTGGGTTACAAAAGTGGCTATTCTGTGTATGCATTGTACAGTGGGGTGGTACTGCTCAAATGTGTCTAAAAACCAAACATATAGACGGATGTAATAATTTTTTTGGCTGAGTGCATGATATATGTGTGTCTCTAAAATATGTTAAATTCAATTTTTTTCGCAAACATTGTGATGTCTATTTGGGGTCATGCCTCAGTTACACTTCCTGGTGTGTCGTGTTATTTAAAAAAAATCATATCATCTGACATAACTGCACATGAGCAGGCACATTGGCAGGTTTGCTGGTAGAACATGTTGGCAGTGTAACTGTGGATTTTTAGATGATTTCAATAGGCGGAAGGATTTTTGGCAATTTTTTCGCCACAAGGCACGTGTGCATAGTAATTCATGCAGAAATTGGTAAACAATGATGGGTGTGGCACGTTCAGGCATTTTAAAAGAGTTAGAAGTATGAGACTTTGACTAAACTCGAACAGCATGTCAATGAGATGATGACAACGGCAGGTAAGAAGTTTCAGAATTTTTGATGGTCTCATTTTCTTATAATCGTGCAAAACGTTAACATGGTCGTCAATGGGAAATGTAACAGGAGGCTGAACCCGCGTCGGTCTGTAAATTTGACCCCACTGTGCCGCCATATTGGATAGATCAGTGCTGTCAATCGGTAGGCAATCGCAGTGTTAAAACGCTCAACTTTGATGATAAATTGCTGCCTGTATACAAGTATACTTTTGTATTTTGTGATTCATAAGATACTGTTAGAGGTTAGTGATTAATAATATTATGTGTAGCGTCACAAAGTGAACATTCCTATTTAATTATTAATATTTTAAAGTCGACAGCGGCTAGCCTATGTCGGGTTATTGTGAATATTGGCTATAATATAATATATATGCAAGCTTACTGATTCATCAACTTCAAGGCTCAATGATCAGAACATCGTCTTCAGTATCTAACAATACTCAAGAAGTTCCATTTTGTATATTCTAAATATTGCTTAATGTTGTAAAGTTGAGTGATTTGCGCCGTCATTTCGAAGTCCCCGAAAATGTCAATGACTGAATGAGTGCATGAGTTACGAGGATATGCCTTTTTTGACAAATATCTTAAGGAACATTTTTACAATGCCATGGTCTATATATTATAGATGAGTCAAAATTGTTTCAAACAAATTGTTAGTATTTTTTGGTGATATACTTACTATTACAGAACAACGAAAAGACGTTTTATTCCCTAAAAGACGCCACTGGCACTGCACAAAAATGCTACCCATAGCAAGACATTTATTCCTGTACTGTAAATCCAAGTACAAGGAAAAACAGGTTTTTTCACCCGATCTAATATATCTAGCTATCACAACAATGAAAGTATTATCAAAATGTTGTGTTTATTTTGTTTTGAATAAACTGCTATCATTATATATCAAATAATTGTACTAGATTCTGAGAGTGAACTTATGCCATTGTCTTCCTTACGTTACACTATTGTTGTTCTAAAGTTGAATTTAGTTCCCTATCTCCCTATCTCTCTTGTTGTCTCCCTCCCTATCACACACGTGCACGCACACTCACCCTCCCTCCCTTCTCCCTCAGGGAATATTCAGAAAATGTAATGCATTATATTTTCAGAATGGCTACTTACCGAGACAGCACTAATATGAGTACTAATAGGCTCACATTGTTATTAGTTGGGCACAGTTTCGTGCATCGTATGCAACAGCAAGTGTGCTGGAAATACAAACATTGCTGTGTTGCTGTACCTGCTGTACCTTACAAACATTGCTGCACTGCTGTGGAATTACAAACATTGCTATGTTGCTATGGATTTATGAACATTTACGTCACAATATACCTGCATGAACACCAGTATGGACTTCTGAACATTATCTTCCATAAAATTATGACCGTTGCTGCACGGCTGGAATGTTATAATAAATTGTCTTGATAATTGTGCAGTGACATTATGTTTCATCCATTAATTCCCCATCTATTTACCTGTTATGACATACTAGTTACAATAACTTTCCATAACACAAGTTCAATACAAGGTCACACCGTATTCAAGTCGATGTATTGACAATTTTCACCCCCCAAAGTTTAACTGATCCGGTATATAATAAATTACAGCTAAATTATTCCATTAATCTTGGTATATAGGTCAAATGTTAAATGTATGTCAACTAATTAGGTTATGTCAAAATAAGTAAACACTAGACCACATAGTATTAAAGTTAACAATTTGACCATATCCATCCACCAAAAGTTAAATAGGCCTATTACCAAATTACTTACAGCTCTCTTTCATACTCTCCATCTTTCTCACTTCTGCCATTAATCCACATATATAAGTCAAATGTGTATCTGTCTGTCCCTGTCTCGCTCACTCTTTCATACTCTCCCTATCTTTCTGACTCGGCATGTATATTATATATTAGGTTTTTTGATATGTCTTCTCTTGGTAAAAGCTGTGCAACGACATCAATGTGGAAACCTGATGAACAGTTTCTTCTAACACTTAATTACATGCTAATGTCACATCACAAATGTTGGATAAGAAATTTGAAGATGTGATTTTAGACCTATATTTAATAAATAGTCATAAGGATAGATGACAGTCGATTTATGTTTTTAATTTGTTTCATATAAGCAGCTTTAGAAATCATGAATGACACAGATGGTATCAACATAATGCTGTAATATAGATATGTTGTACATGTATTACCCAAGATCCCCAAATTACATCACTGGTTGTTGTACCCCATGGGTAAATAATTTTTATTAGATGTGACATCAGCGTTCTACCCACGAAGAATCATACATGGGACAGCCCAATGCCCAATGCATGTAAGAAAACTGGGTGGTATAAATGTGAACAAACTAGAACAAGAATCTTAAAATTTTAACTAAAATTTAACTAAAATAAAAGTACATGTATCATGTATATTCCTGTCTTGTCAAGTCGATATGTCACTGAGTAGTGGTCAGACACTTGCATCACTAGCAAAGAAATGGTAACCACACTGTCACCCCCAGCATCAAAAGTGTGCAAACCAACCAATTCTCCTAAGTAATAACATTAGTCTACTAAAGCCCCTACATAGCTAAAATAATTGTGTACCATAAGCTAAAGATAATATTATGATTCCAAACTGGCACACTAGGTGTCAGTACAGCTAACCAATTAAGTCAAAATATATGCTATCTTAGTTATGTATTGGCAAGAGACCCATATGGTAGCACCCTCACTGATGTTTTAGCAGCACTAATTTCGCTAACCTCTTTCTAATATTTCACCGTGCAACACATCTGTTTGTAGCTTCCCAAGATGACGCATCTTGATCTTTGAATAACACTGGGAACAACATTTGATTAGAGAAAACATATGGTTACTGAGACAGGTTGAATCAAATATATAATTATTCAATGATTAAAATACATTGACCTCTGCACACACCTGCAAGACTGCTGTTGAAACGGCACTAGGTTGCCCTGGATCCTGGGGAAGATTGCACAATTTGATCAGTCCTATTGATAAAACTATCCTCAAAATGTGTTGAACAAATGTTGCTAAATTTGGTTGGCTTGAAACCTTCACGCCACAAATTAACTAACCATCTGCGGTATTGTTCAGGTGCTGTGTTCACACCGGGAAGCCTGAAATGACATAGAGGAGGAATACAATATGAAATGAAAACGAATTAGTGACTGAAAATGACGGATGAATTGTGTTTTGTGTTGTAGGATGGCGACCCTATTCATAGTAGGTCACAGTTACTTAAGTTAAGGCGTGTGGCCAAACACATAGAAATATTAATACTTAAATTATATAATTAATTCAGCATCATACTATCCAGCATTTAGAATTATTAAAGTACAATTATCAATCATCACATTGTAGACTGGGCTCAGTCCTCAGGCTGAGTTTTGAGCGATAAAATGCGCTATTGCCATTAAAGGGCAAAATGTGTGAATAAGCAAATCAACACAACATATTCTTGCAATATAATTGGTCCAATTTATATTAATGTGTACAGTCAGGCTGATAAATGGCATCACAAACATTCTTAAACAATTGTCAAGACCAGAATCCTTCAAAAATCCTTCCGCCTATTTAAATCATCTAAAAATCCACGGTTACACTGCTAACATGTTCTAACAGCAAACTTGCAAATGTGTCTGCTCAAAGGCAGTTATGTCAGATGATATGATTTTTTGAAAATTACACATATCTAAAATTACTGTGCCCTACATTCGTCTGTAACACACCAGGAAGTCTAACTGAGGCATGATCCCTTAATCTATAAGGATGCAGCGTTTAGGTGATCTATCCAAGATGGCGGTTTTGGACTTCCGCAGGCGTCACCTGGCGCAAATGAATACGGCGTGCGCCATCCAGTTATATATATATATATATATATATATATATATATATATATATATATATATATATATATATATATATATATATATATATATATAGATCAGGGCGCAGTGGGCAGTTGCGACATCACCACCACGCCACGCTGGTTAATAAATTTGCATGGGTTCTCTGATCTTAAAGTGTTGATCTAGTACAAGAATCCAAACATGGTGTCAGACAGTTCGTAGGACGGGTGAATATCGAACTCGGTAGCACCAGGTGAGAACACTCTAGAAGTTGCCTGTGTGAGCAAAATCGAGAAATATATGATCACTGAACAACTTCCCTCGACGGGCAATTTGCCGGAGCAATGGGCTCGCTTCAAAAAGCAGTTTAAACAGTTCCTCGATGCGAGCGAGAAGTCAGAGGCATCGGATAAATCAAAAATAGCAATGTTATTGCGCACAATTGGCGAAAAGGGTAACGACATCTTTGACAATTTCTCGTTCGAGGCGGATGAGCAGCCAACGTTTGTTGACGTCTTGGAAAAATTCGATCAGTTTTGCAAGCCGCGTGTAAGCGTGTTCACAGCAAGGCACCAGTTTTAAACTATGAAACAGAATACTCGGTTTATTGATGAGTTTCTGACGGCATTAAAGAAGAAGGTCCGAGAGTGCACGTTTGGAGACTTGACCGACGATATGGTGTTGCATGCATTGACGCTGGGACTCGATCAAGAAAGGACGAGGCGAAGGTTATTTGAAACGGAAAATCTCACTTTGGATAAAACTATCGGAATATGTCGATTAGCTGAAGACACAGAAGTTGAGATGAAAAAGTTACATTTGAACGAAGAGGTTAGCGCACTGTACAGGCAGAAGCTAAAGAATCGTACAAAGGTCACGAGGGGCCACACACCGCGAAAAAACGAGAATTTCGTACACGATAAGGCTGGACGTAGAAGCGGCGAGAATTACATTCACGAAAAGGCTTGTCGATGCGGCACTTCCCACCTTGCGAAGCAATGCCCGGCGTGGGGTAAGGAATGTTACGCCTGCAAAAAGAAGAGCCACTTCTCAAAGTTTTGCAGAACAAATCAAGTCCATCTAATCGGGGATGACAGCGATTCAGACATCCTTCATAGCAAAGTTGATAATATCGAGCACAAGCTGTTAGCTACTGTCAAAGTTCTGACAGAGGGGCAGATGTCCAAGCAAATTACTTGTCAACTAGACACTGCAGCCACTTGCAATGTGCTTAGTGTCAAGGATTACCATAAACTTGGCGATCCATCTCTGAAGCCGAGTCATGCCAGACTAACAATGTATGACGGCACCGTGGTTATGTTCAAAGGTCGCTGCCAGCTGGAAGTATGCGATGACAAACGCAACGTACCCCTGATGTTTGAGGTGGTAGAAACCAAGCATTGCTCACTACTGTCACTGGATACATGCCTACGTCTCAATTTGCTATCGGTGAACGAGCATGTTCATTTGGTGAACACTCGTCAGTACAGAAATGTGGATGCAATGCTGGAGGAAAACACGGACGTATTCTCTGGACTAGGGTGTCTGCCAGGAGAATATGACATAGTGGTGGACAACAGTGTCAAGCCGGTGCAGAACAGACCGCGCAAAGTGGCATATGCCCTCAAAGACGATCTGCAGAAGAAGATCACAGCTTTTGAGGAGCAGAAGGCGATTGCCAAAGTGGATATTCCAACACCGTGGATATCCAACTGCTTAGCAATTCGCAAATCAAATGGCACGGCGCGGGTATGCATAGATCCGACCGATCTCAACAAAGCCATCCAGCGAAACCATTTCCCATTACCCACCATAGAGGAAGTTTTGCCTAAACTGAAGGACGCAAAGATCTTTTCCCTAGTGGATGCCAAAGATGGTTTCCTACGGGTGAAGCTAACGGATAAGAGCAGCTATCTGAACACTTTCTGGACCCCGTTTGGAAAACATAGGTGGCTCCGAATGGCATTTGGCCTCACGTCCAGTCCCGAAGAATTTCAGCGTCGCCTTCAACTCGCCTTAGATGGACTAGATGGGATCTTCATTGTAGCAGACGATATCTTGATTATAGGTCGAGGTGAGACCGACGAGGAAGCGCGACGTGATCATGACGAAAACTTGGACCGGTTACTTCAACGAGCAAGGGAACAAAACCTCAAATTAAACAAGGTCAAATCAAGTACATCGGACACGTTCTGTCGCCCGAAGGGGTAAAAGCGGATCCTGAGAAGGTGTCAGACATCTCAAGCATGGCCACTCCAACCGATAGCGACCAAGTGCGGATATTCCTGGGCTTCACCAATTACCTGGCCACGTTCTTGCCCAATCTCTCAACTATCAGCGAGCCGCTCAGACGTCTAATCCAGAAGGATGTTGAGTTCCAATGGGGACAGACCCAAAAAGATGCGTTCCGGAAAATCAAGGAGGTTGCAACATCAGAACAGTCACTCGCGTATTACGATGTGAAGAAGCCGATTGTACTGCAGTGTGATGCGAGTACGCAAGGGCTAGGCGCGAGTCTGATGCAAGACGGAAAACCTGTGGCGTATGTCTCACGATCCTTGACAAAGTGTGAACAGAAGTACGCACCCATCGAGCTAGAATGCCTAGCCATTGTGTTCGCGTGTCGTAAATTCGATCAGTATATCTATGGTCACGCCGAGGTTACGGTACACAACGACCACAAACCTCTCGAAGCCATATTTCGTAAGTCGTTGCTCGAGGCTCCTAAACGCTTACAACGGATGATGCTCACAGTACAGAGGTACCACGTGAAAGTGGAGTACAAGCCAGGCACGGAACAGCTGGTTGCAGACATGTTATCACGTGCCCCATCATCCCGTCAACCAGTGAACGAGATGTCGACTGAAAAGCTTTTCCAGTGTGCGATCCAAGATGAACTGGCGGAAGAGATCGACTCGGTCGACCCACAAATGTATGTCAACGTCAGCGAGCCAAGAATCGCTAAAATTCGACAAGCGACAGCTGCGGATGACACATTGCAGAAAGTGATGACAACGGTTTGGTCAGGATGGCCTCAGAACAAACGAATGCTGTTGCCAGGGCTGAAACCTTATTGGACATTTCGAGAAGAAATGGCAGCGAATGATGGTATTCTGTACAAAGGATAGATAATGGTAATTCCAAAATTTTGTCAGAAAGATCTGCTGGAACGACTTCACAGCAGCCATCATGGAATCGAAGCAACTCTCCGACGAGCAAGAGATAGCATCTACTGGCCGGGAATGACAAACGACATCAAGCAGATGGTCGAGAGCTGTAAAGCGTGCTCGAAAGAAAAGCCACCACAACAGAAAGAGACGCTACGATGTCACGTCATTCTCTCGAAGCCATGGGCAAAAGTTGGGATAGACTTGTTCACATATGACAATCCCACTTACCTCATCATGGTAGACTACTATTCAGATTTCTTCGAGTTCACAAAACTGATCAGAGAGCGGAAACGACCATACAAGCATGCAAAGAGCAGTTTGCACGTTATGGCGTACCACAAATTGTGCAATCAGATGGTGGACCTCAATTCATCAGTGCGGAATTCCAAGCGTTTGCAAACAACTGGGAATTCAAACACTCCATATCATCGCCGTATCATTCGCAATCGAATGGAAAAGCAGAATCGGCAGTCAAGATCGTGAAGAATTTTCTAGGGTCCGTACACCATGACAGAAACCAAATTCAAGGCTATTTCAATGCTAAGGAAAAACAACTTCAAGGCCATTTAAGGTTCAAAATTTAATACTGCAAACTGCACTCTGGAAACGGACAACGTACAGTTCAACATCTGTCATGTTTCGCTTAGAGTTGAAGTTTTGCTCAATGTTCTGTTTCCGAACTTTCTCCTTCTCGGCCTCCAAGTATGCCATGTACCTTTGTCGTGCTCTCTGTGCATAGGAAAGCATTGATTTGGCGTTTGGCACACACCACCAGCTGTTGTGATTGCGTCATGCACAATGCACAGTGCGACAAGGGATTCCTCCTTCAGGTTCTCAACAGCCACGTGACTGTTGATTGAGAAACCACGCTCGTCAGTGGCTTGCCCATGAGAGAGGATGCCCATGAGAGAGCAGTTTCTTTGTCACCATCCACAGCTTCTCATACTGTGTGCATTTGAGGTAGACTGCAAGGAACGTATCCAGTCACTCGTTGTCTGGGTTGAAATCCTTGAATGTGGTGGAGTTGGCAGGAACCACCTCATTCACAAAGGATCTGAACTGCTGCTGGATAGCATCGCAATCCGCATCTCGGACTTGGTGCAGATCCGGAAACTTGTGCAACACTCTGCCAAACTTCGCAATGCAGTCGTCCTTCCTGCCAGCCATCAACCGAGGGTCGAGACACGTCAAGTTTCTCGTTATGGTGTATGTGATTGAGCATTTCTCTAGGAGTTTCTGTGTGGCACAGACAAGCCCTTTCTTGCACTCCATTCTAAATGTCAGTCTCTCTCTTTCACTGAGCTTCTGCTTGACAGATGTGACAGCTGCCAACTCCTTCAGCTTCTTCGCTTCGCAGAATCCAGGGTCAATTTGGGAGTGACGCAAATGTGAATCAACATCATCAATGTTGAGCCTTGCCAGCTGTGCTGTAGAGGTGGCCTCGTCTAAGACTGACTGCTTCATGAAGCGCTGGCATAATCCTCGCACAATCACGCCAAGGTCACCACAAAGGAAGGGGACCATTGGCTTGTCCGTCTGGTATCTGACCAGAAACTGGTCAAACTGCCTCGCAACCGACTCGAAAAACATCAGGTGTGCAGCACAGCCTGACTTCACGGTCGTGAATGCTTTTCCATCAGGGACATTGTACTTCTTTGGGTACTTGGTGATGGTATCGACGTACTTTCGTACATGACCAAGTACCAACAACGCACGGGATGCCACTCGCGCATTCTCTACCCACCGGTGCACCGTAATTGCGGTGAAGTCTTCTCGCCTGGCGGGTGTTTCGTGGAAAATCCGGTGCAGTGCCCAGAGAAATGATTTCAGATCCCATCCAGTTGCTCCGAAACCAGTTCTGAATGCACTGCTCGATATCAATCAGTTTCTGTGAGCGGTCATCGTACACCTCAGCCATCAGCTTTTGGTAGAAGGACCAATTCACATTTGGTCCATCCATGGACAGCTGGATCATGTTCGATAGGTTCATAGTACCACACTTCTCAACAAACACATCAACCATGTTTGTAGCTGTTGCATGGCCAAGAAAGGCACTGGTGAAGTATCGGGTATGCACTGCATTTCTACCTTCATCAAAGAACCTGATGTGTATCTGTTTGTTTTGAGTGAAGCGGTTGAAGCTCTCATCAAAGAGGATGACAAAACTGTTAAGCAACCGCACCTGGTCCTTCAGTTGCTGGCAGAAATATGGAGCTAGTCCATGGCAGATTATGTAGGCGCTCTTCTTCTCACCACACCTGAACGACTTTGCGATGGCGCTATCTTGGAACATAAGCTCAAACAGTCTGTCTGTTTCCATGCAGCTAACGTATGAGTAGTGAGACGACATGACTTTCATTGCCTTCTGCACGCCAATGATCGTCGGTTGTCACATGACTTGCGATGGATGCGGTGTTCATCACCGATGACTGAAGACGCGCAGGTATTACAGGCATTGACGTGGTTGCACTTCCAGAAGGTGTAGGTTCTTCAACACAGTACAAACACTAGACAAATTGCTATCTCATTGAATATAATATTGTACACAGTATATACATGATTATCAATTATATATAATGTTATATATATATATATATATATATATATATATATATATATATATATATATATATATATATATATATTTATATATATATATATATATTTATATATATATATATATATATATATATATATATATATATATATATATATTTATATATATATATATATATATATATATATATATATATATATATATATATATATATATTACATATGTATACACCTATAAATAGTATAATTACGACATGTCCAACAAAATATTATTTGTCAACCTATCCTGTCCGTATTATGTACATGATCCTAACTGATAATTATGTTTTCTTATCAATCATGGACACCAGCCGGCGTTGCCGCGCATTAGCAAACAGCTGGAACTATTCATGTAAAGTATGTATTGGCGCATTCGCTAGGTGGCGCCACATGTTCATCTGCGCCATCGACGTAACGTCCGTCAACAAACGCATCGCAGTGAAATATCGCCCATTAACGCGGACAGTTACATGCAATTGTCTTTGCTTATTAATTAATTAACATAACTCCGTAATCTCATAAAACACAGGTCTTATTATTATCATAAAGTATCATAGATACATACCTGTAGTTTCCTGTGGTCTAGTATTGCCGAATAATGTCGCTATTGAGGTTCACGCGCAGCTCGTATTTTGTTGTTTCATATTATCAGCGTGTTTTTTGCCAGCGCTGTGGCTTCTAACGACAGATTCTTCCATCGCTTTCACATCAAACGAACGTTTGCATATCCGGTAATGTGCCAAAAATACATTAATCTTTACTTCTGGCCTTGTCAAAATTCAAGGCTTTTCAAGGCTGCATGCCGGAATTCAAGGATTTCAAGGCCTTGATTTTGAGTTGGTGAAATTCAAGGTTTTCAAGGATTTCAAGGCCCCGTACGGACCCTGATTTTCTTAACAAATCGGACGACCCTTTGAGAGCGGTGTTGGAGTGGAGAAACACGCCAACGTCTCAAATCAATTGCAGTCCAGTGCAACGGCTAATGCAAAGAGGAACGCGGGCGTATGTGCCTCAAGCGGAGCAGTTGATGAAACCCGTGGTATTAACGGCACGTCAAATCCTCAGACGCAAGGTGAAGAAGCAAAAAAATGTCACAACAATACTACGACCGAAATGCTCGTGACTTGTCGCCGACAACTTCGACTGAACAAGAAGGCCACATAGACGGGACTCACAGTAGAGATACTCACGTAATACCCATAGACGAGAACACAGATTCGCGGAATTGCAATCGTGTGAAAGGCCAGCTATCATCAGCACGCCGAGACCTGAGCCCGTACCGACGTCTCCTGTGAAAACCAACACCCCAGTGAAAACTCGTTCAGGCAGACTAATCAAGAAACCATGGCGTTTTCGCTAAGAAGGCTTAGTAAAGTTCGGACTCACGATAAATCGTGATAGTGTTACGTGTTAAGAAGACTTGGTAAAGTTCACAGACATTTGCATATTATATTCAGTGCTAGCCGGTTATTGTGTTAATTAGAGTGGTCTATTGAACATACGTTTTTGGACTTTAATTATTAGCTTGACTCGGTGGTAAAGACCGCGGTCATAGGAGGATCAAGTGCTAGTAACCTCTGATCCTAACGTGAGCATTACTTTATTTGTTTCTAGTTAGGTTTCAAAGTATTTAGTTTAAAAAGGGAGATGTTAGAATATGTGTATTCTGTAAGTCCGATATAATTCAGACGCGCAACAACATATACCATTATATAATGTCATGCGCAGCGGCAGTTGCAACATCACCACCACCACGCCACGCTGGTTAATAAATTTGCATGGGTTCTCTGATTTTAAAGTGTTCATCTAGTACAAGAATCCAAACACATACATTAGCGACAACGGAAATGTGTTGAATACACTCTCTAGCACAGACAGAGAACATGTGATACATACATCAGTGACGAGATCCATAATGACGCTGATGTGCCTGCCACTAGACTGACTAGTAACCAAAACGCTACTGTATTGTCGCCCACCACTGGCACTCCGCAGTGGCCAAGTGCGATCGCGGTAGACTTCAAAATTGAGTCTGATTCGGGCTCTGATTCACATACATAACCGGCGCGTAGGCCCTACTATCTCAAGTCTCAAGTGGTTTACTCCAAACAGCCCAAACTTGGGCTAATGCATGAGTTTGTGGTGGACTGTGCGCATGCGCTGTGGGTGGTACATTGGATTAAAAGACTAGTATCATTAATGTTCGAGAGCGAGTTAGTAGGCCTGGAGGGGGGGGGGGGGTGATCTCAATAATGTTGTTTAGAATTTTGTAGAAGGTAGTGGCTTGTTTGATAATGCGCCTTCTTTCGAAGGTTGGCCATCCAAGGGCAGTAATTAGATCTGCTGGATTTGTGTTCCGTCTGTAATCATTTTTAACAAATCTGGCAGCAGAGTGTTGCACTCTTTCAAGGCTTTTAACTTGTGAAAAGGTGTGGGGATTCCATATGGGTGAAGAGTACTCAAGTTTTGGCCGGATTAGCATGTTGTAGGCTGTTTGTTTAACTTCGGGTTTACATGGGCCAAGAGTTCGTTTAATCATGCCTAAACATTTCGAAGATTTTGAAGTTATGTCAATGACGTGATTTGTCCAGGTTAATTTGGAATCCAATTTTACTCCGAGGTATGAGTGGCTGGATACGGTGGATAATGGCTGGCCAGTAAGCGAGTACTTGTGTGTGCTGGGTTTAGTTTTGTTTGTTATTGGAAGGTGGACGCATTTAGATACATTAAATTCCATTTGCCATTTGTCTGACTATGTTTTGAGTTGGCTTAGGTCAGTTTGGAGAATTTCGTGGTCGGTTTTGGAAGAAATTTTACGATATATAATACTATCATCTGCAAAAAGGCGTATAGAAGATTTGATGTTCCCATTTATGTCATTTATGTAGAGTAAGAAGAGGACAGGTCCTAGAACTGAACCCTGTGGGACACCAGATGTGACATCTGTGATGTCCGACAGGGCACCGTTAACTGAGACTCTCTGTTTGCGGTTGGATAGAAAAGATTTGATCCAATTTTGAGTGTTTCCAGTGATTCCGTAGGAGGTCAATTTTGATAGAAGACGTAGGTGAGGCACTTTGTCGAAGGCTTTGGCAAAGTCAAGCAGGATTGCGTCAATTTGGGTCTTGTTGTCCATAGCAGTCATCCAGTCGTGGACTGTCTCAATGAGTTGAGATTCACAAGACAGTCCCGACTGGAATCCGTGTTGGAAGTGGAGAATGATGTTATGCTTGTGCAGGTGTTTCCACATGTTGCTTAGGATGATATGTTCCATTACTTTACAGAGGATGCAGGTTAGTGATATGGGTCTGTAGTTAGCTGGGTCAGATTGATGGCTCTTTTTATGTATAGGAGTTACTAATGCTTGTAGCCAGTCATTAGGAAGTTTACCTGTGTTGTATGATTGTTGGAAAATTTGGGTGATGATGGGAGCTATCTGCTTTGCAGTTTCATTAAGGACTCTGGCTGGGAGTTCATCTGGGCCTGTAGCTTTGTTCTGGTTTAGATTTTCCAGCTGTTTTATTACGCCATCTATGCCAATTTCGAGAAGGGGGATGTTGGGGTAAGTAGAGGGGGCTATTTGGAGGGGGGGTGGGGTGCTTTTCTTGGGTAAATACAGAGCTAAATTGGTTGTTTAGGGCATTTGCTTTATCTCGATCATTAATTATTGGTTGGTCGTTTACTCGAAGTGTGGGGATGCCAATGTTTTCTCGTTTATTTGCCTTAATAAATGACCAGAATCGTTTTGGATTAGTTTTCAGGCTGTCTCCAATGTGGTTGTTAACATAGTCTTTGTAGGATTTTGCTAACGCTTTAGTAGCTTGCTTTCTGAGTTCCTTAAATTTTTCCCAGTCACTGTTTAGTCCAGTTTGCTTTGCCTTTTTGTGGCTTTTGTTTCGTCTTCTCTGCATTCTAATTAGTTCACGTGTTATCCAGGGAAGGTGGGTTTTAGCTTTTGTTTATCGTCTAGGTATGTTATTGTTAATCAAGGTAGTCAGACGTTCGCGGAAAAAGGTCCAGTTTATGTCTATATCCTGTGAGTTGGGGTCGATGTCGAAGTACTCAAGATTTAGTTTATCTATGTCGTCTTTGAGTTGGTCCCAGTCTGCTGATTTGTAACTATAAACTTGGTGGGGGGGTTTCTTGTTGCGGACTGGGTTTAAGGTGACATTGAAGGTCACGGAATCGTGATCGCTCATACCAGGAGTGCTGTGGGTGTTGATGGATTTGAGGTGAGTATGAGGTCAAGAATGTTGCCAGAAGCGATGCGTGTGGGGTCGTTTACCATGTTCTGCAGCCCAAAGTCGTTAGTTATTTATAGTAGTTTGTTATGCTTGCTGGCAGTGCTGTTATTAGTGGTCTGGTGATTTGTCCAGTTGATATCAGGGAGGTTAAAATTTCCAGCTATGACTACGTTAGGGGGAGTTTTTTGTGATCTATATAGTTTAGTTAGGGAGTCGTGGAGAGCTTCAAGGGATTGGAGGTGGTCATTTGGGGGTCGATAATAAGATGCAAAGTATATGCATTTGTTTCGTGCAAAGTGAATTTTTGTCCGAATTATTTCACAATTTGAGTTTAAATTTTGGAGGGGTTCAGCTACAATGTTGTCACGGAAGGCTATAAGGACTCCACCGCCATTGGCATTCCTGTCCTTTCTGATGGTGTCATAGTTGGGTGGTAGGAAAGAGTATGTAGCATAGTTTGCATCTAATTTAGTTTCAACTAGAAATATGATGTCTGGGTTATTATATTGAATAGTTGCCTTTAGTTGGGTTGCTTTTTCTATGCTCTTAACGCTGTTGGTGTTTATCAAAATTCCTTTAAGTGTGTTTCCTTGGGTTTTCTTGTGGCGTTCGGGGGTTGAAGTGTTTTGGGGGTTTGGGGCGAAAATTAAGCCTGCATTTTGTGATGTGTGGAGTGTTGGGGTACTAAACGTGGAGCTGTCAGACTGGGTGTTGGTAGAAATGGATTGCTCATTTCTAGATGGAGAAGTGGTAATATTTGGAATTGGGCGCCCATATGGGCCAGGGTTTGGGTGGATGTCGCCTGAGAGTGCTATCAGTCTGCTGAGGTACAGATGTGTAACAATGTCTGATTTGAATTTGATTTTGGGTGGGAATTTAATTCGGGGATTCAAAGTTAGGGCATAATATTTTGGTTTAATTTTGAGATTTGATCGAGATACGCGTTGACATGTTCAAATGATCGTTGCTATTTGGAGAGTGACGGTGATTATTTGCGTTAGCCCAAGATTAATCCGCGTGGAATGCGGGACTAGGTGAGGCGAATATTTTCTAAAGGGACATCTGAATTGGAATACATTTTGTAGCATGGTTTTCTGAAAGTTAGATCCAAATGCAAACAGTGGCGACTTGAAGAAAAGTAAGCTTACTAATGAAATGCTTAGCGATAAAATGAAAAGAACTCACCCGGACGGCGCCGGCAGTGGGAGTCCGCCATCTTGGTTCATGTGTTGCGGTAAAGGGCGTTGTTTTGATTAGTTGCGTTTGTTGTCGTTTGGTTTGTCTGTTTCTGCGTGATCAGTGGATTATGTTGAGTTGTTGTACCAATTGTGGTCATTTATTGTGTTGGTGAACATGTTGTGTTGGGTGAAATGTGTGGAGCGATGTAACGGACTCGTACCACCCCGACGCATGCGCACACCCCTATCGGCAGCAGCTTCCCAGTTCCTCAACTCAAACGGCAGGCAAACCACCAACGATTAGGCTGTGCTCAGTCTAGTAAATTCATATTGTTTTTTTTTCCAATATTACAATACTGAATCTGGATGATTGCTGTTTTATTAAATAAGTAATGTTTCAATGTATTACTTTCAAAACCAGTTGTATTACTGAGTGCTATATCTTCTATTTTTATTTGTTTTATTGCTTTACTTTTAGTGTCAAGCATTTGATTTTGAGTGTGATTGTAATCATATTAATTTTTTTCATGTTAAACGTATTGGCATGCATGTACTTAGTCTTAAGATGCTTCAAACATTATTTCCATGTTTATATATTTAAAATAAAGTTTCAAGTTGCTTTTTCATGAACCTTCATGTGTTGGCTCTTCTCCTATTGTTATTATTATTATTACTACTGTGCAGGTGATAACGCCAACCTCGCTGCACAGCTAGTAAGACTCGATTGGCATTGGGCCAATATTGGTTAAACCGGACTTGGCCTGCCATTAAAAAAAACTAATTCGGCCAATATGAATAATGGCTGTCATTTGCTCAACTTGCATTGGCCTACCAGTGCAAAAACCAAATTGGCCAACAATGGCTGTCATTATATCAACCAGCATTGGCTTGCCAATGGAAAAATCAATTGGGCCAATAATGGTTGTCATAGATGCAACGGCTTCCACGGAAGCCGTTCGCGCGTTTAAGGTTTTTTAGAATGTTCAAGACTTGCAACATTTTATTTATGGTTAAGGGCCTGATGAGCATACAAGTTAAGTTTTAGAAATGGAAATGCAGGAGATTTGTTCGTAAATCGGAGGGTCTCGGAGAATTTTGCGTAAATCGGTGGGTCTCAGGGAAAAAGATAATTGTGCATAAATTGGAGTATTTCACAACCTCGCCACGCATAAAAATTACACTAGATCAGATGTAGTTCACAATACATTACATAAATGGTACACTGACATGTTAAATCAATTTGTGGCAATCGAGAATTTCCTTGTGGGCTAGTAAATGATAAAATAACATGTTTACTACTCAGATGGTCTAGGAATAAAAGTTGTTCTAAGTAGAATGTTTTGACAAACTTTGACAGGTATATGTAAATATTTAGATATTTAGATCATTATCGCTTCAGCAGACGTTTGTTTTTCAATATCAGCTAAAATATTGCAGTCAGTTTAGGTATATTACACATAAATAAAGGAGCAACAATTACACACCTTGCAATCATGGTAATTGTATTTTTTGTCTTTGCATCTCGATCGGTCTGATTATCGTGCTTTCGTGAACTCGGCTTTGCGCACGAAAAATGGTGGCACCATGTACCCTTCTATGTGATGTGTTAGTAATTATTGGTTGACTATTGTATATATATATATATATATATATATATATACATATATATATATATATATATATATATATATATATATATATATATATATATATATATATATAATTATATATATATATATATATATATATATATATATATATATATATATATATATATATATATATATATATATATATATATATATATATATATACATATATATATATATATATATATATATATATAATGAAAATTATAATGGAGTATTTCACAACCTCGTTATGTATAAAGGTGTTACACACATATATATATATATATATGTGTGTGTAACACCTTTATACATTATGTGTAACACAACACATAATGTAATGTATAAAGGTGTTACTACATATATGTGTGTATGTGTGTGTGTGTGTGTGCGTGTGCGTGTGCGTGTGCGTGTGCGTGTGCGTGTGCGTGTGTGTGTACATTATGTGTTGTGTTACCATAATTTTTATTATGGATTGTTTCATGAATGTTTGGGTGGTTAGCCCACTATTTTCATTTATCATGTTTGGCTGGGGGATCGAGTACCCCAGCCTTTCTGTTTGTACATGTATGTGTATAGTTAACCTACTTTGATATTACGCCCCTACTATGCCTATAGAACTTTTAGACAATCGTAACGTGATTGTCACTCCCATGTAAGGGCTTTTCGGCATTCCATGCCTATTAGCAATACGGTATTAAATAAATGGAATGCCATTTTTCGCTCATACATATTTCCAGTTATGACCGATATTTACAGAAACTAGCTCAGGCTCCACGCCAGTTTATTAAGAACAAGTCATCAGATTTAGTAGGGAGATTTGTATTAATGACGCAAGACGCAGGTTTGCGAAAAATGGTGGTGCCACATTACGGAGCCTGGATGATGGAGGCTAGCGTACGCTGCATTCGCTGGATGGCAGTGCAATGTGCACACATTTTTGTGGTGCGCTGAACGTTAAATGGGGTACGAAGAAACCTGTGATACAATGCGAGCGAAGGGAACTCCCGGCTAAAGAGAAAGCTGTGATTTCAACTGAACAGACAGATTGCCAAACCAGACAGTAATCCCTTAGCGCAGTATGCTTTCAATAAAGGAGCGATAAAAAAGAACAAGTATTTTCTCATCAACACCAAAAGCTCTCAATCTTTGGAGAAAATACAACCGCTGGTGGACTTTGGAGCACACACTGTGGACATGGACATGGACATTCCTGCTAAGTTTGTTATCAAGATGGACACCTAGGTATTTGTGATCGGCAACAATACATTTAGCATCAAAAACCATCTCTTGAGTCTTACTAATAATGAGTTTGAGGTGGTTGATGTTACACCAATGTACAAAGCGTTCAATTTCAGAATTGTACATACTGATGTCAGAATGTAATAGACTAAGAATAGCCGAGTCATCAGAACATTTTTATTATGTAGTTGTTAGTACTGCTGCTGGTAGTCATTTGTATACAGAATGTACAAAATCGGCGAACTGAGACACCCTTGGGGTGCACCGGTATTTGTTACCACGGTTTGGGAAAGAGTCTGATTTACTTTAACAAGCTGAACTCTGTCTGTTAGAAAAGAATGATACCACTTGGTGATATATGGATTGACATTAATTTGTTTCAGCTTAGTGAGCAGGGTGTGAGGTTGGATAAGGTTGAACGCCGAGCTCAAGTCTATAAACACTAGTCTAGCATAAGCTTTGGGCTTGTCTAAGTGTTTCAAAATTAATTGGACAACAGTGTTGACAGCGTCGTCTGTTCCTCTGCCCTGCCTGTAGGCAAATTGGAATGGGTCAAGACAGTCCTGAACGTCTACCCTCAGTTTACAAGCCACGATGCGTTCCAAACATTTCATGACAATTGATGTAAGTGCAACATGTCTGTAGTCATTGTTTTCTTTTATATATAAGGTTTTCCAGAGTATTGGTACACTGTGGCTATCGACCGAAAGTTGGAATATGGAGCACCAAGCCGGTGCCAGCTCCTCAGCAAATGTTTTCAATAATAAAGCTGAAATGCCATCATGACCAGTTGCTTTTCTACTGAATACATTTTGGAAGACTTTGGTAACAACATCTACATCAATTTCAAGCCTATCGGTATTACTGACAAACACATCACTGAGCACAGAATCACATCAACTGGAAGAGTCCTGAGTATCAAAACGTCTGTAAAAATCATTCATTTCATCAACAAAAGCCTGTTCATTTGTAGTGTGTATTAGTTTCCTAGTACAGTTCATATTTATGGCTGACTTCATTGTATCCCATAGTGTTTTATTGTCCATGCAAGTGAAATGTTTCTCCATTTTGTCTTTGTAGTGTCGTTTTTCCTCTCTCAGTTTGGTGTTAAGTTCCTTTTGCACCCGTTTGACCTCTTGTCTGTCTCTTCTTGCAAACGCCAGCTTTTTTCTATGTATGCAGTCTTTGATCTCCTTGGTTATGTAAGGTTTCTTGTTGGGAAAACATTTCAGTTTTCTTTGGAATGACAGTTTCTGTGCAAAACTTGATATAGTCTGTCACTGAATCTGTAGCAGTGTTGATGTCGGGATTGTCCTGAGTGAAAACCTCCCAGTCTGTGCACATGAAACAGTCCTTAAGCGTCTCTACATTGTCAACAGACCACACATTAACGGTTTTCAACACGGGTTTGCTTCTCTTCAGGAATGGTCGGTATGTGGGTATGAGATAAAGTGTCCTACAACTCTTTTTTACAGCCTACAATCCGGGAGATGTCCTTGTTTTCCGGGAGGACGGGAGTTACGTAACAAATCTGGGAGACTCCCGAAAAATCTAATGGTCATATCCTATCTTTAGTTCTCTCAATTCCTCCTCATTGCTGGGTTTGTGATCGGGTATGTAGATAATTTTGCTCTGGTTGATCGGTGCCCATCGTAGTTTTCTCCAACGGCAACGGGCAAGTCGTAGAAACGACGATTTGTCTGGCACTTCAAGGACCTCCATTATCATAGTCCTTAATTGGCCTCACTAACAATCCGACGCCTAAAAAAATGATTAGGCCAAAATAAACAGCAAAATAAGGTGACACGTAACACCCGTGGCTCACCAGATTCATGTCCGCTCAAAAGGTCATGGCCAAATCTAAAATAAATGAAAGGATGGACATGTATATCAATAAACTAGGCACTTCACAAAAAAATTAATATCATGACAAGTTGTTTTCACGTATGTCAGTTTTGTTTTAGCATGCAGAAATGATATCCGTTGATAATTAATTTAGTATGTATGTCGTGACAGTTAGTATAATATTATTATTAGAATAGTAAAGTATTTCGACACATATTTTATTAAGTGTGTTCCATGTGCAACATATAATATAAACGTTTGAAATTTTCTGTAGAAATATATAAAATTACCAACATAATAGCAATTATATTATATCAAAGAATGATAAATTGAGCCAATTTTGTTTAAACTGCCTTATTAGTCAACCCTAATATTTTCTGTTCATATGTTCTAACAGGATTTCAATTGTGCATTATGTATTCAAGTCATCCATCCATCTATATTGTATTCAGGATTTTACATTGTACATTTACTGTATAAATGAGTACCTGTCAATACAGACAGTGGTGGAAATGTGAACGAATAGTCTTCGCGCGATTGCAGCGTGGCTGAATGCTTCCCAGAGAAGTTCAGATGGCCTTGGAATGAACAGGTCTTTCAGGGGGTGAAGTGTAAAGCGCTTTGAGCGGTCCTACTGGATACCCCGCTATATAAGAACGTACCTGTTTTACCTTCACACACACATATGTATATATAACCGGAAATCCAAGGGTATGCCTGCCATACTGTTAGACTGGAGGTCCAAAGATCCAAATCAAATCAGTCCTTTATATCCAAATGAAAATAGAAATATACAACATATGCACATTTCAAATGTCAGTAAAGGAAAAGGAGAAAGTAGAAGTGTATTACTTATTAATCACTTTCCCACAATATCAAAGTAGCACATACATATTAAGAGTAAACATAAATGTTAATATATTGTTAGTAAATAACGATTAACCGAAACCAATTAACAAATTTATACTTCCAAATAGTCTATATTGCGTAACAATTTATTTAAGTAATTGGTACTCTTCAAGAAAGTACCTTTTATTACGCGTTTTAAAGATTATGGTAATTAACTGAACTTGTTATATACTCGTCTGAAGAATTCCACAGTTTAACACCATACATAAAAATACACTTATGTTTCTGCATATACATGTTTTAATTTATTACTTTGGCGTGTTACATACAGTATAGCATATTTTACATTCAAAAATTGTTGAAGGCAACAATTCATTGATGGCTTTAAACATAATTTTATTAAATCAAAGAGCCTAAGAATGACTAGATCATAAAATAGTGTATTGGAATGACATAATGAATTCTCATCACAAATGACTACTTTTTTTGCCATTGATGTGGACATATTTGTCCTAAACCCATAATGGCTACTACTTAGAATGTCATACTTTTCTGTAAATTTATCTAGCCTAACATTAAATATTTTTTTTTTTCAAATTGCAGAAGTAGACTGTAGAGATACAGGCCTAGTTAACAAAAACATTTTTTTTCATCAGCTTTATAAACAGGGATTACTTTGGCAACTTTCATTTTACTGGGAAAAATACCCCCTACCAAAGGATTTGAAACATATATGAGTAAATGGTAATACAATGTTAGAAATTACCTTTTTAACAATTACCAGGCCTGTAAATAGCCATACGCATGTGCTTCCACGCCACCAGTATCACTGTTTGGCAGAAGAGAAATTGAATGGTCCATCCCTAATCTGGTTGGCATCCATCGTGGAGTGCAACCACGAATCAGACAACTATTAGGGCGCCATCTGCACTCACTGCAATGTTATGTGTCTTTCAGGCCGAGTTCGAGCTAGAGGATACACAAGCTGGTCTGAACAATAGAACTAATCCGCAATCGCTCAGTGATACATGATGACCGTCACTAGGTGTACAACAACGTGAAAGGTGCTTGTGCTCGCGTGAGTGGATGTACAGGTGCAGGTGTGGTTAAAATGTTTGTAATACAATGTGCTAGTGCAATTTAAAAATCAAGGGTCACACATGAAGCGGCGCTGGCTATGCGTTGCTTGAAAGTATCCAGAGCTTTTACAACTGAGTGAATTGAAGCAGATTGTGAGGAAGCAGTTTGGTGTAACATAGTTACCAAGAACTCAACATTAACAATAGGCGTAGTTTATTGTAGTCCTAACATAGGATAGAAGGAAGATGTAAAATTACAAAAGGCGATAAGGGAGGTGAGCAAGGGGGATGTGTTATAATGGGTTATTTTAACCATGGCCATATACAATAGAAATCATTAGAGAGTGCTGGGAGTGACGACCATCAGTTTCTACTTCTAACACAGGATTGTTTCCTTACTCAACATGTCTTGGAACCAACCAGAGGTGGGAATGTGTTAGATTTCATTTGATCTCTTTATCTTATTTTATCTCAAAATGAATTAGTTGACAATGTTAAAGTACACGAACCTTTGGGTTCAAGTGACCATAACCAAATCCATTTTAATATAAAAGTAAAAACAGGGAATACATATAAAAAATGGAGGAGGAACTTCAACAAAGACATATATAAAGAGATGAGAACATGTCTAGCAAACAAGACGGCAACAGAATGTTAGACTTATTACTGAGAAATTTGTTCTGTTAAGAAAACAAGGAAAAGGTCCAGGAAGAAATACCTGTCAAAAGAGGCTATTAGAAAAAAATGCTAACAAACAGATGCTGTGGGGGTATGTAAACACACTGGAAATGTAGAAGACTACACAAACTACAAAGAGGCAATTAGCCTAGCTACAACTGAAATTAGAAAATCCAAAAGAACCTTTGAAAAAAAATTGGCAGGTAATATAAAAAACGACAGCAAGAGTTTCTATGCTTATGTAAGAAGTAAACAGAAAGTTCGAGATAAGGTCGGACCACTGGAAAACAACAGTGGAAACATAATTTCAGACGGGTTTCAAATGACACAGGTCTCGAATGAGCATTTCAGTTCAGTTTTTACCACAGAAGATATCAGCTCACTTCCAGTTCCAGTTACTAAATATGAGGGCGATAAATTATAACATTTAGGGCAGTTATTTGTGACTCCTGAAATTATAACAAAGAAAATTAAGAAGATAAAAGATAATAAATCACCTGGAGTTGATGGGATACTACCGAAACTGCTTAATGAAATTGTTGAGCAAATTAGTGCACCATTTGCAGAAGCGTTTAACTTGTCACTAGAAGAAGGAATATTTCCTTCAGAATGGAAAGAAGCAAACATTACGCCGCTATTTAAGAAGGAATCGAGGAACAAGCCAAAAAATTACAGACCAGTGAGTTTAGCATCAGTTGTATGTAAATTACTCGAAACATTAGAGACCACATGGTGGAATTCCTTGTAAAACATATATTACTAAATATATCTCAACATGGGTTCCTACAATCAAGGTCATGCCTAAACAATCTCTTATGTGTTTTGAAGAAATTACGAAGTGGGTAGATGACGGGTCACCAGTGGATGTCTACTTAGATTTTCAGAAAGCTTTCGATAAAGTGCCAAAGTGACGTAATCAACTGGATAGAAAAGTGGCTTACACACAGAAGACAGAGAGTAATAGTAGATGATGAGATTTCAAACTGGAAATCTGTTTTGAGTGGGGTACCACAGGGATCAGTATTGAAGAAGAATCAATGTGCGTGTTCAGTTAAGTCAAGTGTGACCGATTACAAAGACAACAGTTGCGACGAGGATGAAAATTCGGTAGCGGAGAAAGATGAAAGTATGGAGGTACTGAACATGAAGTAACCTTGATTTAATTCGTTGAAGAAGACACGTTTAGTCATGCCAGGCGACAACAGAAAAACCGAAGCCGGATGCGAGGGAGCAGCCGTTGCGGTTGCGGCACTTAAGTCTCAAGTGGTTACACTCCAAACAGCCCAATATAGGGCTAACGCAGCTAATGGAGATTCCGGTACCAGGACTTCCTCCATTCGACACGACGGACGAACCAAATACCATGTGGATGAAATGGAAAAATGGATATGAAGTCATTCAAATTGTACCTTGCGGCAAAATGAGTGGATAGTGATGGCCAGAAGGTTGCGTTGCTGCTACACATGGGAGGAATGGAGCTCCAGGAAATCTTCTACCAAATCGTACCCGAAAATGCCCAATTAATGTTCGACCAAACAGTTCAGACGTTAGATGGATATTTCCAACTTCAAATTAACCTACCATTCGAGAGACATCTTTTTCGAAAGATGGAGCAGCCACAAAACGACAAATTTGTGTCTCGTCTACGACAGAAAGCAATATCATGCTGGTTTGACAATGTTGATTAAGCTGTCAGAGACCAGGTAATAGAGAAATGCAGAAGCATGCACCTACGGAGAACGTTCCTTGAAAAGTCGGGGAACATACTGTTGAAAGACTTACAAGATGTCGCCGGAGCATTCGAAGCAGTAGACCTTCAAATGAAGGCAATTGAAAATCCAGGAGCATCAACTGACGCACCAGTAAATGTTGTCAACAAAAACAAGCCAAAATGGAAAGGAAAGGGAAAAGACAGTGTTACCGGAAGAACAACATCTCACAGGCAAACGGAACAGAGATGCTACCGTTGCAATGGACATGGACATTTTGCGCGTGGCGCACAGTGCCTTGCACGCGACCAGGTGTGTAAACAGTGTGGGAAGTGTGGTCACTATGCAATGTGTTGTAAAACAAAGGGGTCTAGAAAGCCAAAATGGAAGACTAGTGATACCACCAACCCAAAAGTGAAAACCTGTTACAAGGTGACCGGAAACAGTCAGGGTGAAAACAGAGACGATTATGCTTTCACAGTTGACAACACTGGAAACGAGTCGGGGGTTGTGGACCTGAAGGTCGGAGGGGTGGCCATAACCTCAATACCCATCGACTCAGGGGCAACTTGTAACATTATAGACAAAGCCACATGGGAGATGCTCAAGACGGGTGGTGTAAAATGCGTGTCAGGCAGAACAAAAAAGAAAGCATTTACTGAACGGCAGTAAATGCAAGTTCAGATTACTTCGATGACATTCTACGGCCATGACATGGAGAAGCAGGAGATCACGCCAAGTGAAGAGAAGATGGATGCGATCATAAACACACAAAGCCCAAAGAATGCATCAGAAGTGAGATAATTTCTCGGACTTGTACAATATTCTACCAAGTTCCTGCCGAACTTCGCAGAGGTGGCCGAACCACTAAGAATCCTCACCAGAAAGGATCAGAAGTTTACATGAGGAGAGGACCAAGAAGGAGCATTCCGAGAGCTGAAGAAGCTCGTGACAAGCGCGGAGACGCTGGCGTACTTCACGAATGACTGCAAAACACGCGTTGTAGCATATGTAGGACCAACAGGACTCGGAGCAGTTCTGACACAGCTCCTGGGGGAACAATGGAGAGTTGTGGCATACGCGTCCACGAACCTCACAGCAGTAGAGCGGAGATACTCCCAGACAGAGAAAGAGGCGTTGGCATTCGTGTGGGCGTGCGAAAGATTTCACCTATATGTGCATGGGCGTGAATTCGAACTGGAGACGGACCACAAACCGTTGGAATGCATCTACAGCAGAACATCGAAGCCATCGGCGAGGATAGAAAGATGGGTGCTTCGTCTTCAAGGGTACCAGTACAAGGTGATCTACCGGCCAGGGAAAACAAACATTGCTGATGCGCTCTCACGACTAAATCAGACGACACCAAAAGACATGAGTGGAGAAGAAATTGAGGTGGTGGGGATGATTGCTGAGGAAAGCACACCAGTTGCTCTCACAGCATGTGACGTAGAAATTGCATCAGAAGAAGACGCAGAGCTGACCAGTGTGAGACACTACATAGAACACGGGTACTGGCATGAGTGCAATATGCCATACTACACGTGTGTGAAGAATGAATTCTGTGTTCTTGGGAAGCTGGTGTTATGTGGGACAAGGATTGTAATACCACGAAGACTTAGAGATAATATCCTACACCTTGCTCATGAAGGACACCAAGGGATCGTAAAGATGAAACAGCGGCTCAGAAGCAAAGTCTGGTGGCCGAGAATGGACAATGATGCTGAAAAAATACGCAGATCATGTGATGAATGTCAAGTTGTGAGTCCGCCAGAGCCAATGCAGAGAACTGAACCACCGACAGGACCGTGCAAGACGTCGCCATAGGCATGATGGGACCTTTGCCTACGGGCGAAAATCTGCTGGTGATAGTTGACTATTATAGTCGATTCTTCGAAGTTGTCATCATGCAGTCGACTACAACCGAGAAAATCATCGGGGCTCTAATAATTCCTATCTTTGCCAGATATGGATACCCGTTCTCGGTTAAATCAGACAACGGCAGTCAATTCCAATCTGAGGAATTCATGAGTTTCTTCCTGGAACATGGAATCGAACACCCTATATCTCCACCTTTGTGGCCACAAGCAAATGGGGAGGTGGAGAGATAGAACCGAAAACTTCTGAAAGCACTCAAAGTGGCTAATGTGGAAGGAAAGCGATGGAAAGGAGAACTCATGAAGTTTCTGTTGGCATACAGTGAGATCACCGGACGGTGTTGAGTAGAGGAGAAACAGCTTGTTCGTGAAACCATAAACATCCACTGAAGAATCAACGATGACCCAAAAGTCTTCTGTGCCTGATTATGCGGAAACAGGAGGATAGCAGGCCAATACTCAAAGGAATTCACCAAGCATGAGTACTCCGATGAAGACACCACACTTGGGGTCACCGCATCGAACGAGGTCGAAACGTTTGGTGAAGGTACCTGTGAAGTACCAGGACTATGTAGTGAAATAAAGTATGCACGTCAGATACTGAGGTGAGCCTAGCGCCCTCAGGTAAAGGCTATGAAAGCCTAGTAGCAAATATGTTTGGACTTTAATTAGCAAATATGTTTGGACTTTAATTAGCAAATATGTTTGGACTTTAATTAGCAAATATGTTTGGACTTTAATTAGCAAATATGTTTTGGACTTTAGATGGACATGTGGACTCTAGTAACTAGCTTGGAAGCTGAAGGCTCAACAATTGCAATTGAATTTGTTAAACTAGCTGTGTGGTACATACTAGTAGTCTAAGTTGTTAATTGCGTGTTGGAAGCATAAGTTTAAAGGAGGAAGGAAATGTAGTGTTCGAGAATTACGAGTTGAGACGAAGACGGTGTGTGTTGTGCGCGGTGTACGAAGAAGAATAAATGTGCGTGTTCAGTTAAGTCAAGTGTGTCTGATTACAAAGACAACAATGATCTAGATAAATTAGTTAAATGGTCGGAAAAATGGCAAATGTTATTCAATTTTAGGAAGTGTAAATGCATACACATAGGACACGGAAACATGGACGAATAATATAAAATGGGGGATGCTGTACTAGGTAGAACCACACAAGAAAAGGAATTGGGAGAAACATTTAGTGTTGACGTGAAAGTTTCAGAGCAATGTGGGATTGCTGCTTCGAAAGGAAATCTAATTATGGGGCTAATTAGGAGAACTATCATGTATAAGGAGAAACAGCTAATTGTACCCCTGTACAAAGCAATAGTTAGACCACATTTGGAATATTGTATACAAGCATGGAGGCCGTATTGTAAGAAGGATATAGACAAGCTAGAAAGAATACAACGAAGAACAACTAAAATGATTCCAGAATTGAGAGACCGTAGTTATGAAAGCCGCTTATTACAATGTGGTTTGACAACACTAGAGACCAGGAGACTAAAAGGAGACCAAATAGAAGTGAACGGTTATGAGGATGCTGATAGGAATATGTTCTTCAAACTTAAAGAAGGCAGTAGAACCAGAGGACACAAAGCAGCATTAGTTAAGGAACAGTGTAGATTGGACACGAGAAATTACTCTTTCTCACAGTTGAATGGAACAAACTGCCAAATGATTGTGTTAATGCTAATAGTGTGAATATGTTTAAAAATAGAAATGACAGATATCTGATAAGGGCCATTTACCATCTGGAACTTGTTGTTTGGGATGGCAATCTTGTTAAATATTGTTAAACTGTAGCCGGAAGGCCGTTCCAGGAGGCTAGTGTGGCCACGAAAAACGACTGCTGGTATGCTAGGATTCGTGACCGCAGGAGCATCTACTGGAACAGGTGTCCTCTCTACCCTTCAGCTAAGTGTTCTGGGGGCGCAGTGGGTGCGTACTGGTGATGTATATTGTGTGGCAGGGATGTCTACTTGGCCGTTCTGTATCCTGTACATCAAAGTGGGCCTCGCCATGCACCTGCGCTGTTCCAAGGACTGCCACTGAAGTTGTATCATCCTGGTAAGATTGCTTTTTTACTTCAAAATGCACCAGATTGCAAATGATTACAGGTTGCTATTAAAAACACACAGACCCTCTGTTAGACTTGTGCTTCCACGTGAATCTAGAGTATAGTCTATACCTAACTATAGCCAGTACGCACCTGGTCCTGATAATGCCGATTATCATATCAAATAATCAGTTTATCAACATCGTCATAACCGGCTGTAGACTTTTTATTTTTACAATATTAGTTACTTCATTTTCTTCAACCCCAGCTACGGTTCACGTACGCATAGTCACGGCCTTCACTAAAATCGATATCACTGTCCAACTCCAAGAATCAAGATCGGGCGAAATTTCACAAATTTCGCCGCTCAAAAACAACACGGGAAAATATTTCGAACATACACTAAGACCTCTATTTCTAGAACATCAACAATTCACACAAATATAGCCTTATCTGCTAAATTTGCAATAAAAACACACATGTTGTCATTGCATCTTAATTTTGGTGCAATGTTAATCAAAAACAGACGACTATGAAAAGAAACTTACTGTTATCCAATTTGCGCAAGAAGTCAGAGCCTTGATTATTCAAGCTCCGCGCTGTGGCCGGTGCCGGTGATCTCGGCCCTAGTGAATTCGGCCTGTTTTGTAGTCTACCTGTTTTGGTGATCTCAGTCTGGTCGGTGGTGTAATGTTTAGTGATAGCCCGCCAGATGGCAACATTTATTGATTAGATTATTCTGTTTACTTTATCGTATTATATCATACTATAATATATCATACTATATTATAATTATAACTAATTTGTTGACTTTATATGTTCTATGTTTCACATACAATCTGATAGCCACATATTATATTACTTTCTACTTAATCCTACGTTACTGTATTACTGCGTTATACATACCACAATTAAGACAGGGCAGTTTCTATGACCTGGCTGCCTGATCATTGTAATGTGCGATCTTAATAAAGAGCTTCTGCCATGAGGCCTATGCCGCGTGCAAACGCATTCGTGTAATTCCTTGATGTGCTCACCGAGTCCTTATGCTATCTGCCGGCTTGGCTAAGTCTAAGGTATTCGTGGCATAAGGGGAGAGTTGACCAGGCCGATCCTGGCTGCCTCCTTGCTCTTTACAGTGTTCACACCAGTTCGGGGAACATAACAGGTGGTGCTCTCCGCCTGGCCTCTAGTGATCTCGGCCTCGTGTTGCGATACATAAGTAAGAGTTGCGATACATAAATAAGAGTTGGAAATAATTATAGTAATAATAATATAATTAAATTCAATCACTATGTCCTCGGAATGCCCCATTTTCTGCCTATAAACTTTTCAGCAGAAATGTGTACTAAAAATTAATTTTAAAATACAGATAAATATCGATGATAACGGACATAATATGTTTGCACCGAAGGCAAGCGTCTATGGTCTTTGATCTATACAAATGTAACGTGGGTCCTTCATAGTCAACAAACATTACGTCGTTGTGTCTCGATGCTCTTTATTACATGCTGGCAGTGGAAGCGAGAAAGTCCCCACCACAGCAACACCAGTGTGTAGGTCATTACATGGGTCTCACCATATAAGCCAATACCAGGTGATAATGATGCTGTCCTGCACATAAGGGTCAGAGAGAGTTACCAGCATCCCACGTCACCACTGCACACGGCAGATTTAATCATCTAGTAATTCATTTATACTGCGTGAAAGTGTGTATGCTTCATTATATACTTATATAATCCACCAAAATAAAGGAAATATGTTATAATTAATAATAATAATAAAAAAGTATATCTAAAATGTATATGATTGTTGCCACCTTGTGATGGGCAAACACAGCAAATTGTGCCCTTTCACACGTTTCAAACTGATGGAATCCTGGTTCGTAGCGACCGCGGCTGTAAACGTGAAACATGTCCATTCTATGAGACAGAGCTTTGAACATCAGCGGTTTCTAAATAAACATGGCTTCACTTTGACTACGACTACAGGAATAATAATCGCTGAAATTAAGTTAATCCGTTAGACCCTACCAGCCGCGTTGTCCATGAATGCTTTAAGTGGGAAATGAGGACTTGAGTAGATCTTGCGTCACTTCAGTCCAAGCCACTAGTTAAAAACATTTCTGATTAAAATAACAATAACTGGCTCCATCCTTTATTCAATAAGAAGTAGTACAATACATATCAATAGTTGCAGATAGAAATGTATTGTACCAGGTGGATGTTGGGGATAAGACAGGTGGTCCAATCAGATATACCATACTTATCAGAAGCCAAGGTATGCCACCACCGGGGTGTTTAGAAGGAGGACTCACCAAGCAGAGCGAAAACACGACAATTGAATTATTTACAATCATCATTTGCAATCGCCGTACGCCATGCAGTCCGAAGAGGCTTGTATGAGGTGTTTTCGAATCGTCAATGCGCGTCAAGAGGCCCTGTTGCACCCGCTGGCAACACAGAGTATGCGGGACAGGTATGTCGAATATATTTCGCAAAACCAAAGAGTGCCAACATAAGCACAAATAATCACAGATTTTTGTTCAGTGCGTGAACAAATACAAATTTTAAATTAATTTGTGACAAATTGTCCATGCGTTTTGTAACATAACGCTCCAAATTTATGACATATCGTCTAGGACATACATGTGACTTGCGACATAACGTCCATGCGCCTATCGTATCGGAATTATAGACGTTATGTCACGACACGAGTCACTTAAGTTGTGTCACATTGTAAATAGCAAGGCTGTTGACTGTAGTTTGGATTACTTCTATAAGCTTTACAATACTTTCTGATATGGTTCTAAAGTTCCATGTGAACTTTCTGATACGTTGTACCGTTGATTGATGAGGTAGGTCAACCCAGGTCACGTTCTGTGTCATCGAAAGGTAATGGATTTCATGTCCTCACATTGATATTATACATGTCCTTAATATCTGATCGAACACCCAGACATGTATGTACTTCATATATAATTACGCTTAATATCTGGTCGAACATTAATCTTCTACATGTCCGAAGAATACTATTACTCTTAAGGGAACCCAATAATCGCATCTGAGCATCTTGAATTTAGATAAGATTAACTTATTGATTATGGTTTTATATATATATATATATATATATGTATATATATATATATATATATGTGTATATATATGTGTGTGTGTGTATATATATATATATATATATATATATATATATATATATATATATATATATATATATATATATATATATATATATATATATGTAACCGGGAATCGCATGAAGACGGGAATTGTGATTTCCGTTTTTTGTATAACAAAAACTATATAAAAACCCCAACTGGGTACTGCAGGCCTAATAAAAAGTGTTATAATGTGTCTGAGCACGGACTCAGTGCAACCACATCCTGCATTTTACAGGGGGTCATCTGCACCAAAACAGGGTTGTTGTTGTTGTCTTGTTGACAGTGGGATCAATGCCTGGCCCACTGGGACACAGCCCCTCCCCTGACCACATGTCACCCCTGTCTCTTGGGTAATTTTTTTATTTAAACAACTTAATTATTAGTAACACGACCAGCAACCTACACAGTAAATGCAATTAACCATAAAATAAATAGGTATAATAATAATAACTAATTAACTAGATTCTCTATATATTACCCAGGGTGCTGCCATATGGTGGCAAGTAATGGCACCATCAACCCTATGCTCCTCTGGTATCCTCGCGTGAGCTTTGCTGTGTGACCGGTGGGGTGATTGGTGGGGCAATTATAAATTACTAATTGTCCAGTAACCATGCCGGTTACATACACACCTGAGTAAATAGTTGCTATCCCATGAGCAACTGAACAAATATAACCAAACTGTTTGCAATAGTGATCTACAATTCTACATATGATTATTGTTAGCTGTTGCTGCCTGCGATTGCAACCACGCTGTCTGTAACATGGAGCCTAACTTTGAGCTTAACTCGGCTCCTAAGGTTGACATAGCTTCACTCAATTCGCCAAACGGTGGTTGCACCAATATCTCTGTCGTCTGGAGAGCAGCAGACCGTGGCAGCTTATAGGGATTTGGGTTGTGGCCAGCAGTAGAACGCTTAGTTCTCCTAAGGGTCACTGTTTCATTCTCATCTGCTGATCCGGCCGTTGATATGGAAGTCGACCGCCTAGACCGGCTCTTGATCTTGATCTCAGAAATGGCTCCGAATCGTTGCTGTCTGAATCTACAGACAAACAGCTGCGTGCCTGGGCACCACTCCATCCTACATCTTCAGCCTGGGCTTGCCGATCACCCCTGTTTTCCAGAGCCGTTGTCGGGTCACTCTGGTGTGACTTGTCTATTGTAGGAATGGATGTCGGTGATTCCTCTTCCTTCAAACTGTTATGCCCCTCGATATGTGTTGGATGAAACACTGGTGGAGCAGGGCAGATCGGAGGTTCCTCTTCATGGTAATTTCCATTGCGAATTATCATCCACCTGTTGACTAGTGTGGAGCTCCCCTCCGAGACTGACTCCCCGTGTCCATCTGATTCATGTTTCCGCAAGTGTTCTCTCTCTTCTGGTGCCCTAGCAGTGTTCTCATTAGGGACCCACATATCCTTAATATCCAGTATCGCAGAGCGATGCACCACCCTGGCTTGTCCCAGATCATCGAACTGATGGACACGATATAAAGGACTATTTGGACTCATCCTTTCTTCGACTCTGTATGGAATAGCCATCCACCGATCCTGGATTTTATTTCGTCCTAGGATTCCTCTATTCCTATGAAAAACTATCCCCAGGCTGCAGTGGCGCATCCGATCCCTTCTGGTCAATCCTGGCCTTCCTGATCCCAGCTGATTTGGCTAATCTCTGTCCAGCCAATTCAAATGCTGCCCCAAATCTGTGCTAATGCTCCTGTACCCAATCACCATACCCTTTCCCTATGTGTGACGGAGGGCTATCCCCACCCAGTAGCTCATGCACGGGAAGTCTGGGTTCTTGCCCAAACAACAAGAAGTAAGGCGAGAAACCTGTGGCAGCGTAGGGTATAGAATTGTACGCAAAGACCAGCTCTTGCAAATAACGTGGCCATTGTCTCTTCCGTTCTGGCGGCAGAGACCGCAGTAGATCGTGCATCGTACGATTGAATCGTTCGCACTGGCCGTTCCCTTCCGGATGATACGTAGTGGTGCGCGACTTCTTTATTCCATAAACAGAACACAGAGCCTTAACTACATCGCTCTCGAAATGTCTTCCCCGGTCACTATGGATGCGTCTAGGGACACCATACCGTTAAAACCAATTTTGAGTCAAAATCTTCGCTACCGTAGATGCTTTTTGATCTTTTGTTGGAATTGCCACAGTGAATTTGCTGAAGGCATCTATCATCGTGAGGACATTTTCACGTCCATCCGAAGCCTTCTCTAACAAAGTGAAATCTATTGCGAGTAACTGGAGGGGTTTCCCCGCTAAAAGATGACCCATGCTCGGTTTCACCGTAGGTCTTAGCGCCTTTGCCGTACAGCATCTTGAACAACTGGCACAATACGAGTTCACATCTTTGCTCATTCCAGGCCAGAATGCTCTCTTTCTCACCAGAGCAAGAGTCCTATCTCTTCCCTGATGTCCACGTCCATCACGAAGAGCTTCCAGTACTGACTGTCTCAAACTGGTTGGCAATGCAAGCTGTAGCGTTCCTTCCCCATTCTCAAAAGACTCAACATATAGAACGTTGTCCATACACACAACCCTTGGAAGCTGGCATTGGTCTCAACAATGAACGGCTTCGAGAAGTCTGGGTAGGCTAACACAAGGGCACTGGTCAACTGCTCCTTCAATCTCTGGAATGCCAGACTACAATCTCGATTCCACTTTTCATGGAAGAGTTGGTTGTCCCGTGGTATCTTTCTCCTGGTACCCTTCTTCGAGTTGGTTGCTTTGCCTATACACTGGTGAACAGGCTTAGCGATATGGGCAAAGGAAAGTACATATTTACGGTAGTACCCTGCCAATCCAAGGAAGGACCATAGATCGCTCTCACTCTTTGGCTCTTGCCATTCTTGTACCGCCTTTATTTTGTCTGGGTCTGTTGCGACTCCTTCCGCAGACACGATATGTCCCAAGAATTTAACTTCTTGCCTGAACAGGCTACATTTCTGTGGCTTAATCTTGAGTCCAAAGCCCCGTAATTTACTGAATACTAAGTCCAACCTCTGCTACATCTCATCCACTGATTTTCCGAAAACTAGAACATCATCCAAGTAGATGAGAATGGAAATTCTCATTTCCCAACACATGATCCATCAGGAGGGAGAATGTTGCTGGAGCATTGCAGAGTCCCATTGGGCATCCTAGTGAACTCATAAAGTCCACTATTTCCCACCCGGAATGCCGTCTTTGGCACATCTCTGGCATCGATGGCACACTGATAATAGTCATGGGCCAGATCCAAAGTACTGAAATATTTTGCTCCAGTGAGGGCTGGTTGTCTTCAGATTTAGTTGCCTATAGTCTATGCATAAACGCAAAGAGTTGTCCTTCTTCCTGACTAGAACAGCCGGTGATGCATAGCAGCTGGTGGATTCTTGGAGGACCCCCAGTTTCAGCCACTTCTGGAGATGTGCCTTAACTTCCTCCCATTGGTTAGGGTGAACCCTTCGGTGGGGAACTGTAACTGGCCTATCATCCAAGGTCACTATCTGATGTGGGACAGCATCGCAGTAACCAATGGCATTTTCGTCTTTACTGAATACATCCTTGTGTTTGACCAACAACATCCTCACCCTCTGAAGTTCCTCATCTGAAAGGTCCAACCCTCCCAAATCCACTGATGGTAAGCTATCAACTCCAGATTCCCATTTACCGACTCAAATATTCTACAATCCTCAGCGCACGCCGACTGAATGATAATATCATTGAGGCCCATTTCAGTGATGAGATTAGGTGGCTCCAAGACATCCACCTCCTGTATAGCTCCTAATATACTCTTAGGTTGAAGCCAGATATCTTCCTCATTGATATGTAATACTTGCACTGGAATTACTCCACCCTGAACACAACTCTGGTCAGCACTGGCAAGAGAGCACACCGTTTGCACTCCCCGTGGCAACCCGCCCGACTCCTGATCGAGTGATTCAACCAATAGCTGGCAGAGCCCAACTGGCTTCACCACGTGAGCCAAGACTGTCACAGCTGACCCTGCCGGTAACATATGTGGCTCCGTCCCTGCCAGTCTCACATGTCGCTGCTATAAGCTGTCTCCGGGGTGTGTGAGCAATGACAACACACTAGCCCACTGTGGTCCATTTCCATTTACCTTGATTGATTCCAGGTAACGTGGCCCATGTTCTGAGGCTAAAGTGGTCCCGACTCTATGTAGTATGTTGCAGCCAATTATTCCGGGGCGTTCAACTTTCCGCTGTCGTAGGACAGGGTCCACTGGATCCCTTCTCACAAGGAAACTCGTGTCCTTAAAAACCTTCCCCAATACAATCATCTCACATTCTACATAGCCGAGATAGGGCACAGGCAACCCATTTGCAGCCGTGATGGAGATCCATCCTGTAATATCCTTCAGTGCCTGTCCACATGGCAGCAGGTGGTTCCTGAAGAATCCCTCGGTGATGGTTGACACTTCCGCTCCGGTGTCCAAAAAACAGTTTACCGAATGCCCACTCACCTTCACCTTCACCTCACCACTGGACATTTACCGATGGCTTTCTCCATCAATGCTTCCACGTCTGATGGGTCCTTTAGCTCGCCATCCCCTACCTGGACCTGTGCAGAGGTGGCATTTAGTTTCCCGTCTTTACAATCTTCTGGGGACAATTAGGGCTGATATGGTCCACGGATCCACACGTATAACAAATCCGTTTCTCCTCGGCATTGTAGCCATGCTTGGGCTGGCGCCGGGCTTCCCAGCTTCGTGTCTTCCTAACACTGTCCAGCTATTGTTGCTGTTTTGTTAGGTCTTGCATTCCCTGCAGTCGCTGCTGTTGGGCCTCTAACACCTTCAATGTGGCGGCATTACCGTCACCAGTACCAGCGACGGTGCTGATTACATCCTGGGAAGCCATTTTCTTGGGAACTTCCTTCCCTAACCAGGAGACTCCCCTGTCACGGAACTCCCAGAAGGACATTCCTGGCTGATCCATCTCGAGCCGGCGCATTTCGCGTTGCAGGTGCGGCTCACGCACCCCTGAAGCAAACCGCCCCTTCAGGGTTTCATCCCTCAGTGGGGTCAAGCTAGTCTGCCGCATGCTCAGTTTCCCAAACAACTTCACTAGGGCAAGTGAATAATCTAACAGCGTCTCGCCTGGCTGCTGAACCCGTGTATAAAAGGCCTCTTGTGCCGCTCCAACTGTGTCTACATCGCCAAAGACACTCCTTATAATCTAAAGAGCCTCCTCAGCTGTTCTAGGCTCTCGGAATCTTACCTCTTGTCCAGCTGCCCCACTAAGGTGGTCCATGATGAAGTCCAGCCCCTCTCGATCAGAAAATGGACTGGCCTTCAGGTGGCTCTCCATATCTGAAGCCCAGTCATCCACGTCCGGATCATCTGGCTTCTGGGGTCGACCGCATAGCTTAGGCATCCGCCGCTCCCTTTGCACATAAATGCGCTGTGGCGGTACGGCTGCAGGTTCCCTGAGTACGGCCTCACCGGTTCGTTCTAATTCTCGCTGCAGATGTGCTTTCTGAGCATTCCACTCAATTTCCGCTGCAGCCTTCTCCTGCTCTGCTTCTGCTGTTTGAGCCCGGGATTGCTCAAGCTGCAGTCGCAACACCTTAAGCTGCTCCTCCAAGACATCCATGACTACAGGCAGGCAACCCCAAGCACAAAGAAATTAATAATTAGATTTAACAAATGAGCCTTAACACCAAGCAACGGTCATACGTATAACCAGGAACAACTGCAGGATTACCTTCTCTTACGACACAGTCGATAAAATTAATCCGAGGAGTTAACCGGCACCATGTACGATCACTGCCAAGACCAAACTAGATAACCAAGACCCACCTAATGGCCCAGCTCCAAAGCAGGAGTGAACATTCAAAATATCCCAGCAGTATTCATCGCAACACATGGCCTGTGCCATGATACCCAAGCTGCAGGGAAAAGCTGCAAGAAAAACATTATATATAACATATAAGATCACCTGGCCTGTACCAGTTCAAGGATACACCCGCTGCAAGAAAACAAACATTACACAGTTCTTCTTCTTCTTCCATTAAACGGCCAACATCATTATGTTGATGATTCTGTCGTTCGGCGCCTCTCACGTGCCGGGAATTGGTGGGTTAGAGATAGAGACCACCACTCTGAGTCCACAACAGGTTACACATTTACCCCCTGTGTGGGATCTTTTACTTCCCCTGGCATAGACACCAGGTAGAAGGGACCAACGGCTTTTAGTGTCTCTTCCGAAAGACACGAGCAAAGTGGGGTGAACAAATTTGCCCAGGTTTTGAAACGGCAGCAGGTGGTTTTGAACCCCGGTCCCTTCGACCGAAAAGTCCGACGCTGTACCACTCGACCACCGTGCCCCACATTTTTTTATATAGTTATTAACAGGCATGACATTTTCAGTAGTGTCCCTGTCACAGTTCAAACGCGTCACTCAGTTTTGTTCGGAACTGGTCCTACTCATGTAGGCACCAAACGAAGTTGTCACCTCGAATGTTCGTCACTTCGGAATCATCATCTACGTCTCACAGTCACTTGCATTACGCAACCCGCAACACAACTTGATGTTAGCAGCATCGATGTTCCTTGCACAGCTATCGGAGCCTCGCATCACTTCTGCTAACGCTGACCAATGGACGTCAAGTTATCTTCATTCTCGTGATGTCATCATTCCTTCCAGCTGGGGTTTATTTTGTTGTCTTCATCCCACTTCTGACACCATTTTGTAACCGGGAATCGCATGAAGACGGGAATGGTGATTTCCTTTATTTTGTATAACAAAAACTATATAAAAACCCAAACTGGGCACTGCAGGCCTAACAAAAAGTGTTATAATGTGTCTGAGCACGGACTCAGTGCAATCACATCTTGCATTTTACAGGGGTCATCTGCACCAAAACAGGGTTGTTGTTGTCTTGTTGACAGTGGGATCAAGCCTGGCCCACTGGGACACAGCCCCCCCCCCCCCCCCGACCACATGTGACCTCTGTCTCTTGGGTAAATTTGTTATTAAAGCAACTTAATTATTAGTAACACGACCAGCAACCTACACAGTAAATGCAATTAACCATAAGATAAATAAATATAATAATAATAATAACTAATTAACTAGATTCTCTATACATTACCCAGGGTGCTGTCATATGGTGGCAAGTAATTACACCATCAACCCTGTGCTCCTCTGGCATCCTCGCGTGACCTTTGCTGGGTGACCGGTGGGGTGAAGAACGCTGTGGGTAGGAGTACAGTGGGATAGATGTAGGAGAGCGGTAGGAGCGCAGTAGGAGAGCTGCAGAAGAACTGTAGTAGAGTAGTTGTAGAATAGATGTTGTAATGTTTATGGACTTCGACTAATAAATTGTGGTCGTACATGAGATCTTCTGGCAAAACAATGTGAGTTATTCGTTGTCGCGTCCTGATGGTCTTGAACGAACTAGGGATAATGTCTTGACATGACACGATGCAGATTGTACAACACGTACGTCTAGCTATGCTGGACCATTTTGAGATAATTAAGTTATTGCAAAGTATATACATCGTTGGAAAGACCTATTATTAAGATACATCATGGTATCAGTTGTATGGCTGTATGTTAATTAGTTTTCATTTTAGAGCACTTTAAAGACACCCCACATCAACGTTTTTAAAACACGGTTTTTTCTATTTTGATCAAAAAAGTGTACCTGGTCTAAAAAAATTACTAATATTAATGTTAATGTATTTTTTTTACATATTGTGGAAGTACTCAACGTTCTCAACCTGTGTGGGGGTCATTCATACCAGTGCATCCATTATTTTTGTTGCAAGAGAGCTGTAAACCATGTATTTTTCACTTATTTTTTGCACATTTTTACAGGGGCAGTTGGTAAAAATAAAAAAAACAACCATAGTATATACCCTACAAATACATTTTTAAAACTCAGTATCTACTTCTAAGCATGTTTGACATGTATAGGTCATTAGCATTATTATGTGAAAAATATTTTTTACAAGATTTTTTTAAATTGCAAACTTTTATGTATCTTTACAAAAGCATGTTCACAGCTGAAGACATGCTGATGCAAGATGAATATTTGACATGTGTATCATGTAGGATGATGATCATTGGAAAGATATATTATTAAGATGCATCACGGAATCAGTTGTGTGGCTGTAAGTTAATTAGTTTTCATGTTAGAGCACTTTAAAGACACACCCGTCAACATTTCCACAACACCTTTTTTCTATTTTGATTAAAAGTGTACCTGGCTTAAAAAAATTACTAATATTAATGTTAATGTAATTTTTTTGACATATTGTGGAAGTACTAAATGTTTTCAACCTGCGTGGTGGTCATTCATACCAGTGCATCCATTATTTTTTTTGCAAGAAAGCTGTAAACAGTGCTATTTTTAACTTATGTTGCACATTTATACAGTGGCAGTTGGTAAAAAGAAAAAAAAACAATATATACCCTACAGAGACATTTAAAAACTTGGTGTCTATTTCTAAGCATGATTGACATGTATAGGTCATTAGCATTATTATGTATATGAAAATATTGTTTACAAGGTTTTAACTGCGAACTATTATGCAGATTTTGACAGAAGCCTTTTCACAGCTGTATCATGTAGGATGAAATGTAAGCTTTTATTGTCATACTTATTGCATTATCTGGGTGTATTAGTAGTTAAAATAAGTAACAACTACTATAAATATTTACGTCATTACAAGTATCATACCAATTAATATGTGTGGATTGTTGGGTGAATAACCATTCTGACACAATATTGCATACCAACTATCAGTTGTACATCATTTTTAGAGTTTCATACACCTTCACCCATCATCTAGGCCATCATCATATCCAAAATAGATAAATTTGGCGTAAACAAATATTTATACATTACTACTAATACTAGTCATTATAGTCACTATACAAAAGTCGTATCCACAGTTATGATAGTACTTATAACGAAAAACAATCAGAAAGTACAGTGTAAATAATATTAACATTCAAAGTGTAAGACTGTCAGCTTTGAGCTAATGTTAGTAATGGATGCCTTTCTTCGTCTTGTCTGCTGGGACATCATTTGACAGGTCAGTCACGCTGTCACTGCAAGTTTTATCTCCCGCCAAAATGAGCAAAACACCCTCCAGAACTTCAAACATACACTGCTACACGATAATATAGTTAGATAGATCAATTACTACTTACACACGTACTTGAAGAATGGATATTTATGAACTTTCAACAACTACGACGAGAAAGACGAACTTGAAACAACAGCGGGCTAGGACATCGCATAATTTATTATTCTGACATGTGTCTGGCGCCACCTAACGTTCAAATAGCTAGATAATTCTTATCACTTGTCATTGGATAGTGATAGGGGGTTGTTTTAGTTGTACAGTACATTACTAGCCAGACCTAGCCAAAATAAAAATAAAAATATTTTTGTGTTAATAATTGATCAATGAAAGACATACAATTGTTTTTTTCGTGCATCAAGGTGAATCCAGGATTTGCGAGAATCGTGAAATGTTCACCTTAAAAAACAAAATACTTTCACCTAAAGAAATAAAACAGGATGTACATCAGAGTAAAGAACGTTTATTCAGCTTTACAGGCATATGCACACTTTTATTATAAGTGGTCTATGTCGGCTGCTATGGACCGCTAAAGGCACCCCCTATAAACGGGCCTCTCTGGGTACACGTTTTGCTCGACTTGCCGATCATAGCACTGCTAGCGCCGCCTAACGAGCTCCGGCATTGCTAGTACGTCGCTTATGTCACAAACCGTGGACGATATGTCTGAAAAAGAGCATTATGTCCAAAACAGACGATATGTACTAAATTATTATAAATGTCATGGTTATACATAAAACTCATTGTTGTGGTGAAATACATGTATATTATGCCTTCTGGTAACGTATCTCATCTCACCGGACATCCGAATTCATAGCCGCCATTGTTTCAAATGTCAATGTTCATGTCATTCACCAGGTGGCGCCACTGTGTCCGCACTGCCCGCTTGAGCTTGCGTGCCAATAATAATAGTATATAATTGTGTGCGTGTGTGCGCATGGATGAATGGATGGGTGATCTGTTGTACAAGGTCGAATAAATAACTGCCAAGTGTTTGCAATTTGTGTTAATACGTGGAAAAATGGCCACAGATGATCATCACGCAACAGTCACACTACACGGCAAGTAAGACAGACCTCGCATCATGAAGATTTTATTATTTACATAGGGACAACCATATTAGTGTGTTTTCAATTTTGAGATGAGTACTTTCTGTAATGTTACAAGACAAGAATGTAAGTATTAGTATTTAGACACATATATTCTATGTAGACATGTTCTGTATTAGTATGAATTTTTTTTATTGCTTGTACATTTATTAGTCTTTGATATTAGTGTGTTCAATTAGTCTGTGATGTTAGTGTGTTCCATTAACAGGTCACATGTTGGCATTATATAAGCCTCTGTGGTCGCAGATTCAGTATTTTAATAATGTAGACATTTTTATTTGTCTGATTTCTTTCTTTTTTGTATTAATTATGACCAAATGTAATGCTATATATGAATAACATATTATGTATATATAACACAAATTAGGATGAAAGATTGATACAGTAATGAAACTAGTATGGTTTGTCTAACATACGTCACGCTATTTGATTTGGACGAATTATACAGCGCGACTGCCATCTATAGCGCGCGACGATGGGCGATAATACGTAACGTTTAAGCCGCGCAGATATTCCGCTAAGAGTGCGGCACAAATAACCACGGATTTATGGTCAGTGCGTGAACAACAAATACAAACTTTAAATAAATTTGTGACAAATCGTCCAAACGTTTTGTAACATAACGCTCCAAATTTATGACATATCGTCTAGGACATAATTATGTGACAAGTCGACCAAAACGTGTACAACTGATAGTTGGTATGCAATATTGTGTCAGAATGGTTATTCACCCAACAATCCACACATATTAATTGGTATGATACTTGTAATGACGTAAATATTTATAGTAGTTGTTTCTTATTTTAACTACTAATACACCCATATAATGCAATAAGTATGACAATAAAAGCTTACATTTCATCCTACATGATACAGCTGTGAAAAGGCTTCTGTCAAAATCTGCATCATAGTTTGCAGTTCAAACCTTGTAAACAATATTTTCATATACATAATAATGCTAATGACCTATACATGTCAATCATGCTTAGAAATAGACACCAAGTTTTTAAATGTCTCTGTAGGGTATATAATTATTGTTTTTTTTTTCTTTTTACCAACTGCCCCTGTATAAATGTGCAACATAAGTGAAAAATAGCACTGTTTACAGCTTTCTTGCAACAAAAATAATGGATGCACTGGTATGAATGACCTCCACACAGGTTGAGAACATTTAGTACTTCCACAATATGTCAAAAAAATTACATTAACATTAATATTAGTAATTGTTTAAAGCCAGGTACACTTTTTTAATCAAAATAGAAAAAAGGTGTTGTGGAAATGTTGACGGGGGTGTCTTTAAAGTGCTCTAACATGAAAACTAATTAACCTACAGCCACACAACTGATTCCATGATGCATCTTAATAATATATCTTTCCAATGATCATCATCCTACATGATACACATGTCAAATATTCATCTTGCATCAGCATGTCTTCAGCTGTGAACATGCTTCTGTAAAGATACATAAAAGTTTGCAGTTTAAAAAAATCTTGTAAAAAATATTGTTCACATATATAATAATGCTAATGACCTATACATGTCAAACACGCTTAGAAGTAGATACTGAGTTTAAAAAATGTATTTGTAGGGTATATACTGTGGTTGTTTTTTACTTTTTACCTACCGCCCCTGTAAAAATGTGCAAAATAAGTGAAAAATAACTCTGTTTACAGCTCTCTTGCAACAAAAATAATGGATGCACTGGTATGAATGACCCCCACACAGGTTGAGAACGTTGAGTACTTCCACAATATGTAAAAAAAAAATACATTAACATTAATATTAGTAAATTTTTTAGACCAGGTACACTTTTTTGATCAAAATAGAAAAAACCGTGTTTTGAAAACGTTGATGGGGGGTGTCTTTAAAGTGCTCTAAAATGAAAACTAATTAACATACAGCCATACAACTGATACCATGATGTATCTTAATAATAGGTCTTTGCAACGATGTATAATACTTTGCAATAACTTAATTATCTCAAAATGGTCCAGCATAGCTACTGTCTATCCACCCTCTTTGAGACAGTAATTTCCGGACACACAAACTTGCAGCTTCTGTTGTTGTTGTACTGTAAATGCCACCGTCTCTAGACCAACAGGTGTTGTCAATATGGGCAACAAGAGGCTAGGTAGAAGGAGGTGTGGGTAGCATGAATCCAGGACAAAAGCCCCCTCGGACACCCGAGCATGGTACACCTATCCAGTACTGAAGTGAGGAGTTACTCATATGTTGATTGCAACTTGTCAGATAAAACGCGAACACAGCTGACAAATGATTCAACGAGAGGACAACGTATGACGTACAGTTGATTGAACAGTAGAGGCGCACTATTAAATGTACCATTCATATGCCAAGTGTCAGAATTTACTAGATGATAAAGGCCACCATCGGTTGCATAAACAAGCATTCTGTTGAGTGGATCCCATTGTCGTAAATGTTCACCTTTTCACCATCAGTGGTAACCCAACCACCATTGATCACCAACTCACGCGTTGTCACCGGGTTGACTGGTAAATGTTTGGCCCGCTGGCGACGTAGTGTACGTTTCAGCGAATCTTGGTTGCCCAGTGCTGCATGCACCTGTACACGGACATCAGTGGTGGAATCCACCACTGGAATCCACCACTAAACTGGGTTGTTGTACCTCTTGATATAGCAGCCTGCTGTTTGAGTGTGGCTCAGATCTTCATTGCACTGACCAACTCAGCATCACTGTGTGGTATACTCTGGATAGCTCTCTGGATCTAGAAATATTCCCAACAGATATATTGATTTAATTAAGATACACACCCCCTGGGGGGAATTTTTAACATTAATTTGTCTTAATGTACAAGCTATCCCCGTGGGCCCCCAGCCACACCTACAAAATTTCAGCCCCATACATGCGAAACTGATGGAGATAAGAGGCAACAGACGGACAAACAGACATACAGAATCACAAACTACTTTATATTTACATGGTAGAATTAAGCCAGGAATAGTGAGCGAGTGAGTGATATATAAAATTAAAAAGTTAATTTCATAAACCTTGGTAATTATGTATCAATTATGGTTTCTCTTTGGCTAGATCTTCTCTTACTCCCACAGATATTTTCCGAGTGTCATGAAGGACCACAAGTCACACGACGTCATCCTGCACAGTGTCCCGTGTCACCATGTGAGCAGTTACTATGACTTGGAGCCTTAGACAGTGTGACGCAGTGGTGTGAGGCAGTGGTATGGAGGCTGGCTCCAAAAGTCACCAGGATCCACAGTTGGTGAAGGTCAGGTCAGCCGCCATGTGAGTAAACCTTATTTACTCATTCATTCAGTCGTATCCTCTTGCATTTTGCTGAAATGACTACGCCGCATCATGGATGCTTCTGCACTGGCTCATAAGAGACGGAGCCCACAGCAGGTTCACATTTACCCCTGTGGGATCTTTTACTTCCCCTGACATAGACACCCGGTACAAAACACCTACAGCTTTTAGTCTCTTCCAAAAGACACAGACAACATATAGTGAATGAAATTCCTCAAGTTTTGAAATGGCAGCAGGTGTTTTCAAACCCAGGTCCCCTCGACCAAAAGTCCAGTGTTATACCACACAGCCACTGTGTCCTACATGCCTTACTTACATGGGCCTGTTTGCTCATTGGGAACATAGGCCATCGCCAAACGTTCTTCATCGTGCCCTCTTGTGCCATCTTCATTAGTTATTTCCGGGTGACCGCTTAATGCTTGTCCGGGACAAGTAGCTACCATCGTAGGACAAGTACATAATCCTATACACTTGTCCACTGGTCAATGCCGTTGCAATATAAAACATGTACTGTTCATTTTAATACAAAGACTGAAAGGTATTGACTTGTTGACACCCAAAATAAATAGCGTTAGTGGAATCTATAATTATGTTCAATGTCGCACGTATCACCGCTTTCTTTCCGTCATTTGCGACTACTGCCAATGTAATCACGAGGTGGCACATGTAATAATTTAGAAACTACCTTACTCACTAGGACAACAACACTGTTATGTTGAAAACATGTACGCGCTGTCACTGTTCCTCATTTAAATACCCCATTACATAGCACACTTCTGACATATGCCCGTTTTATGTTTTGATTTTTTAACGTTATTGCTACATGGGAATGCATAAATTAGAATCTAATGTCAGAAACAGATTGCGATCGTAACAAACTCCAGTGGCAGAGTAACGGCTTAACGCCACTCGGCTTTGGCGTGATGGAAAAAAGTTACTCGTATTTATATTACTAAGCCCATTTTGTTTTACGTATTAACGCAATGTAGTACAATCATATCACCGCTACTACAAGTATGCTGATAGCTGCAACAGCAACACTAAGCCCTACACTTGCAAGTATGAATTCGTTTTTGTAATTTTTCAGTCCAGTTGCATTCACAGTATACGTAGGTCATAATGAAAAGAACATTAATTAATGGTTAATTAATTATTTTTTATTAATGCAATAATTTTTTACAGTCGTTTAGTTTGTTGCATATTGTTACCATTTGCGTACTAGGTTATCATAATTAATATATTATGTGATAAGAAATTTTAGGTGCTAGCAGTATTTGTTCCATGCAGAATATTATAGTTCTTGCTAAATATGTACAGTTGACAGTATTGTTATTTATAAACATAAAAAACTCTAAGTGTGCATTGTAATTTAGTTATTTCCTTTCAATCAGAATATTTAAATTTTGCAAAATTACTTTTTAGCATAATAAAGGTTGGTAAATGCTATCATATTTCTTAGAATTATTTTTAAAAATTTCCACACTAAAAAAATGCACTAAAACATATTTGTTAGAAATATCATCCTGGATATTATATAGATCCAGGTCACCAGGTGGGTGTTATATCATGCCATAGCAATTCACTGCATTTGTAGTTTTCAGGTGGGACAAGTATAGTTTTGGTGAGACTTGCAACTTGTCCAACAGGACAAGTGCCTTCTAGTTCTACAAGTTAGTGTAGAGCCCTGTGGGTGTAATCCATCTTTTTAATTTCTAGGCCGTCCTATTGTTCCTTTCCATTGGGGGTTATGTTATGTTTAGCGATTGTTTTGGTCATATTCGATGGGGCTTTTCTTTAATCTGTGTATGACCAGTTCACCTGCATATTCTATTATTGATTTTTTTTCTCCTAGTGAGACCCTTTCAATGAGTAAATGTGAGTAGTTTTTCATGATAAAACACATATTTTGCTAGTACATGTGCTGTCTGACATACATTGTGGTCCCATTGTTATGGCTAACATTTCGTAGAATAGATGCTGGCCGAAATAGCATATTTTTTGTAGCCAGATGGTGAAAACGTCTTAATGCAAGACATCTTTTGAAATAAATGTTGGAAAAATGTTCATGAAATGCTTGTTATTTATGTTTCCTTTGATGTTTTGGAAGCTATGACAACAAAAATCAGTTGTCCAGAGTTGTTTGATATAAATAATTTGATTTAAATCATGATTTAAGTCTTGATTTAAATCATGATTTAAGTATTGATTTAAATCATGATTTAAGTATTGATTTAAATCATGATTTAAGTATTGATTTAAATCATGATTTAAGTATTGATTTAAATCATGATTTAAGTATTGATTTAAATCACTCCAAAAAATAATAGTTTTTTATTTAGCACTTGGTGAATCACATTTCTTGTGATTTGGTTTCATTCTAATTTAGTATCAGTTGATGACGTTTTACACATTTCTGCATACTGAATGCAGTGCAGCCACAAAGACTTGTCATCAAGAGGCAGTATTTTTTTCAAGTCAGAAGCCCTGAGATAAAATCCACCTTAAGCAAACAATTGTACTAGTTGTTACCAATTCAATGTGTTGACTCTGAGACTGTCTACACCAGTATAGTGTGGTACCAATTTACAGTTTGGCTAGAGTACACTGAGCCCTGGCAGGTGCTAATTCACCCTCTCAACAAACAATCACCACAAAGGTCATTGCCAGCCACAATATGCCTTCTAATAATATTTATGGCCTAAGGAACTACAAGCAGCTGTGGACACTACCTCAATTCAGTGAGCCCAAGTTATCTACTCTGTATAAGCCTGTAGTCTGTTTTAGAGTGTTCATTAAATAATTTTGATCTTAAGTGGTCATTTTGCTAAAGTACTTCTAAAGTTGTTTAATTGTCATATCTCTGAATATACATGCAGTTAAACAGCAGAGTTGTTAAGGATTTAAAGTGACTATTCTATGTAAATGTTAGCACTGGTAATAGACCGCTGACAGTTCTGATACAATATTTTTTTAATGACATTTATGTTGCTGTTTAAGTCAACCTATGTTATAAGTGTATTACCAGTATATATAATGTTGTACGAGTCTAAAATCATGTGCCCTCTGTTAAGACTCTTTCTGATCTAATGTTATCTAAACACATGGACATTTTAGCATTAACAGAGACATGGCTATCAGCATCAGATGGTGTGCGGACAAAAGTCCCACCAGACAAAAGCCCTACAGACAAAACCACCCAGACATAAGCCCCCAATTGACAAAAGTCCCACAATCTAAATACAGTGCTGTACGTACTTATAATAGGAAATACTCTAATAGACATAAAGTAAGTTACCCTCTTGTCTGTCTGGTCGGCACCACACTGTAAAGTATAGGCCAGTTTGATTTAATTAGTTTTTATGCGCTAATGTTAGTAAGTCATTTGGAGGTTTATTCGATGTATTAAGTCTAGATTAGCAACAGAAAAACAGGTTTCTAAAAGTTTATAGTTAAACCAAGATTGATGGTACTGTTTAGACCTTCAGCCTTCCCTTTAATCCTGACATTTGCTAAATTGCTCTGACCTCGGAGGTCAACGTAATTGGGAACTGAGAAGGAGCCCTGGGAACCCTGGATTTGGCCCACCTCCAAGAGTTCAAAAGTTTAACTTGCAAAACTGGGCAAGGAAGGCTGGCAGACGTCATTGTCCAGTGGTTGAGAGGGTGGGTGGATTTAACAAGTTGACCTATAGTAAAGCGTATTGGGTATTTAAGCAATTATAGCCAGGGTTGAAAAAAATCATGATTTAAAAAAAAATCGTATTTTTAAAATTTAAATCGGATTTATTTGATTTTTTTTATTTGATTTTTTTAAATCTGGTATATAGATATTTATATAGATGATTAAATTTGTAAACTCTTTCAAACATGTTCTATTCGAATCGATTTGGGTTCTTGTCTTAACAGAGGGTACATGTTTTGTTTATATAGACATTACACAATGTCCACAAGGCCTCACCCCCTGTAGTTGCATAATTTGTCTTGGAAAGGAAAGCATGCTGTGTGTCTGTGGCTGTAGCAGTGATAATTATTGTTTGCCTATAGGGTGGATTAGCACCTGTCCAGGGCTCTGTGTACTCTAAGGGTATCTAACCAGAATACAAACTGGTACAGTATTAAACAACTGAGTCAACATACTGAATTGGTAACAACTATCACAAGCTATAAGTGGACTTTAACTCAGGGCTTCTGAGTTGAAAAGATACTTCCTCTGGAAGACAAGTTTGTGTGGCTTCACTGCATTCAGAAAGGGAATAGCTCAAGCATACACAATGCCATAAAATATTTGACTATCAGACTATCTGGTGTCAATACAGCTACACAAGTGTGCGCACTTTGTGTTTTGCATTTAAGAACATACAAAACTTTGTTGTCGATGCTTGTAAACAGTAAAAAAAATCATAAATCAATTATTTTTTTGTTGTTGAGTGATTTAAATCATGATTTAAATCAATGATTTAAATCAAATGATTTAAATCAAACAACCCTGATTATAGCACCTCTAGTGACAATGTTACATAGACAAAGCTCATAAATGAAAAGCTCCTAACACTGAAGTACAATACTTAAAAGCATGACATTTTGATAAAGGATACTTTGGCCCTGGACAGTTGTTGGACACCTGGTATATGACATGCCCATTGTGCATTGTTGGTTGTGGTATTTCATCACTGGATATGATGTTTTATTTTGAATAAATTGTTACTTTACAATACAACCATAGTTCACATTCATTCAGATCAGGGCAAACGTCATCAACGGGGTACAGACATAACCTCTCATGGACAAAACTACTCACGGATAAAACCCCTCAAAACATGACTCCTGTGGACATAACCCCTCAGGGACATAACCCCTCACAATCATTAGTTTGAATGTTGGAAATAAAGTCACCAAAAAAGTCACAGGATATAAATTATCATATTTACCTTATTATCAGCCATTTTTTGTCTGCAATTTTTGTTTTTAAAAGTAACTATTCACTCACATATACATACAGTACTTCTCACATACACATTGATACTTCATGTTTTGTTTAAAAAACAAGCATTATAAAAAATATGTCCAGTCTCCAGTCTCATGCTAAAATACAATTGTTGTCTATCCTGTCTCTAAACGGTGATTCCTCTAAAATTGTGAGGGGTTTTGTCCATGAGGGGTTTTGTCCGTGAGGGGTTTCATCCATGAGGGGTTATATCCATGAGGGGTTATGTCCGTGAGGGGTTATGTCCGTGATGGGTTATGTCCGTGAGGGGTTATGTCCGTGAGGGGTTATGTCCATGGGGGTCATGTTTTGAGGGATTTTATCCATGACGGGTTATGTCCTACACTCCTATGTTGAAAAAAGCAATCACAACTTTTTATTCATATAACATTAACCATATTCAATATGATCCGTCTTGGAATGTTAATATATATAATATTAGATTGAGCTATTTTAAAGAATATGATAAGAGACAGTTGTTAGAAAGTTATGCTAAGTAGATGCATGTGCGGTGTAGGACATAACTTTTTCAACATAGAATTAGTCAAGTAGCAATCTAAATGTCTAACAATCTGTATACATAATTAATATCAGTAATACATTGTGCAATCAGTACTTTGTATTTAGATTGTGGGGCTTTTGTCCTGGATTTGCATCAAATACTGTCTTGCTGACATTTGTCTGTATGGCTTTTGTCTATACCATCACCCCACCATTCAAATAGGGGTAGTGGAGTCGCATTTCTTGTACCTGAAACATATAAAGTAGAAATTATTCATACACCTCAATACCAAGGCTTTGAGGTAATATGTATTCTTATAAAAAAATTCATCTATATCTGCTAATTTTATATGCATCTACCATCCTCCTAGCACAAATATATTTAATTTTTTTTTAAACCACCTTACAATTCCAAGGCAACCTCTACATGTTTGGCGATTTCAATATCCACCTTGGTTTACCAAGTCTAAATACTAGATCATTCATGGATGTCCTTCAAACATACGCATTACATCAACACGTTTCATTTCATACTCATGTTCATAGTCATCGGTTTGACTTGTTTATAACTATATCTACTTACACTAACATGAAGGCAATATTTCCTACTGACGGTTTATCGGATCACCAATGTGTCATTATTGATTTGTTTACAAGTTGGGCCAAGACCAAATTATCACATTTCGATAAATAAAATTAACTTAAGCACACTTCATGATCATCTTGCCAATTCTGATCTTTTGATCTAACCTAAATCTACATTATGCAAGCATGTTAATCAGTACCATGAAACATTAAGTAAACTCCTGGATAAACATGCCCCAAAACTAATTAAACCACCTTACAATTCCAAGAATATATTTTTATTATGAATTAAATCTTTGAAGACAATACGGAAATATAAATTGCTAGTTATATAAATGCTGGTTATTACATACAACGAGGCTGCTGAGTTTATATATTAAAAAAATTGGTTCTCTATTTTACACGGTTTTTCAGTACGACAGCTTATTAGTTTTAATTAATTACATGTAATATAATGGTAGTAATCGGCTGTTCTACATCGGACACAACTTTAATATAAGTACTTGTACGGTAAATGTTTTACTTTGACAGTTATGCATTAACAGTTTACCTCTATTATCATTGTTATCGTCGCCGGCAAGAAACATTGTTCGTTTGTTTTGGTAATTTTTTAATGAAACATAGTTGTATGCTCTTTATATACTCCATTGCAATAATATGATTATTCAGCATGTGATTATGCAGTTATAACTCCTCTCTTTCTCTGTTAGTGACTGTAATATTATAGTAATAGTGTATTATGGTTTTTGGCTAAGTTGTCGGTTGCATCTAGAGTCTAGTCCTAGGCCTAGGCTATGTTAATACTAGTGATAGTTGCTGCAGGCCTTTATGCAGGATTAAATTTTTGCCAGTCAAAAAAATTCCCTGTGGACATTTGCGAACATGTGCGCAACCCAAACGCGCATGCAATCCGAACGCACGTGCATGTTTACAACCTAACCCAAATGCAACCCTACACGAACGCGCGAGCAAGTTCGCAACCCAAACATGCATGTGGGCGACTGCATGGTGTACTGCTGCACGTTTGAAATGCTATTATATACATACACTGTAGTGTGTAAAACACTTGTCCTGCAAGCATGACACACACATTAAAACATAATGGTCTTATACATAACAGTGACACTTGTATAATCGATACTATTTATTTTCACATAGTCCTACACTAATTACAGCCACGACAAATAATATATGTGGCCAAATTCAAACAAAATAACAACACCCTAAGCACTGACAAAAGCGTATAAAAATAAATGAACCCTCAATCATGAATATTTATAATATGGAATTATTATGCACATACACATATTTAAAAAAGTAATTAATTATGCACATGTTTCACTACCAGCAAGCGAAGTACTGATGCAAAACAAATGTATAAAATTGAAATAATGCTTTAGCCTTATGTAATTACCCAAAATAATATATGCTGAATTGCTCATGCAAGACATCTACATATTAATTAAAAACATTATCACATGTAGTGACTCTATACTGTAGCCGGAGACATTGCCAAAGTGATAGTCATCGGTGTCGAAGCAGCGGTTCTAAAAAAATGTGTTATCGCATTTGTTCTTTGAATTTTTGGTGGAGGCATCGTGACTATGTGAACGATAGTTGATAATGTTTACCGGTAACCGTAGTGGTAATTTAGCCTCATTATGGACACTACACTATCTGAATCTGAAGATCCCACTGCAGTTGTTGCATGTGGGTGCATCACAGAAGCCAATCACAGTTATTAACATGACGGCTATTAACTTGACGTTTTTTTAGTACACAAGTAAAAGATCCATTTTGGGGGGGGTTTATTCCTTGAAATTGTATCCCTTTCAGAGACCTAATTTCCCTGGAATTACACCCGTTTAATACATATAAAATATGCGTAAGTAGTTTATATTATTAACATTAATGAGTGATTCCCCTGAGCCTAGGCCGAGGAGTTATCCACATACACGTATTTTGGATCAGTGCCTCCATTTATATAATATTATATAAATTAAACATTAACTTTTTGAAACAACATTCATGCCCACTTGTATGGCTTACCCATAACTGTTATGGATTTTCTGAGATGTAATGGTCTTGTTGGTATAGGTCATAGGACATTCCTTATGGAATAGTTTTGTGCATTTTGAACAAGGATTTTTTGCATTATGGGATACGGCCCACATTTGTCAAATGGCATGCGAACAACAGATCATCAACTGAAGACACATCCGAAGAGTGACTCTCAGGTATAATTTAGCTTTAGAAAAAAATCGATCAAATTTGTATAGAATATCTCTCTCCTCTCCTCTCTCTCCCCTCTCTCTCCCCTCTCCCCGCCTCTCTCCCTCTGCCAAAATCTTATCAGATCCACACAATGTACAAAGTTTACCTCCATTTTTATAAACCTATTGGTGGTTATACCTGTTCTGTCTATACTTTGCACTTGATAATAATTTCTGCAGGTTTTCATAATAGATCAGTGAAGGGTCTACTGGGTGTTTTAGTGTACCATTTGTTTCACATAGATTTATATATATGTTCTTCTGTCATGACATGTATCATACATACAATGCTGTTACACAATGGGAGTTTTACAGTAGTGTATTTTTAATTGATAAGTGCATTTGGGAGCATTTGCTATGTTACTGGTGGTTTGACAGTTTTGCAAATATGCAATGACTCTTTACTCTTATCTTTATCACGATGACATATGTTTTATTGTTTGCCATTGCTACTCCAATGTTGTAAAAATGTGTGTTGCAATGGTGTCTGCCAATGCTGAACTGCTATTGCACGAATGAGTAAAACTATAGTGGGCCGATGGTGGCCGCTCATAGCAGACATACGATGTTGTCCAACATTCTTAATTAGAGTGCATGTAGTGGGCCAGTGCAGCAATAAAATTGTGACACTGTAGTGGCACTGATCTTCATTGTTCATGTCAGCTGCCTATGTACAAGATGGAATTGACATGGACTATGCCAATTTGCAAATGTCATCAGACCAATGGAGGCTACCATGTTGGGCCGATAGTGGATACCAATAAACTAATGGGTGACTAAGCTTGCCCCCCCCACCGCGAGATCCTAGATACGAACAGTTAAGAACATTCACGTTAGTAAGACATGGCTTCAAGGATATTAGAGCATAATATCACCACACAACAGACAAATGCTCTTTTGTGACATTGTCCCAGTAAATTGACCGTTTATGGAAAATATTGCTTGTTTTGACCATATAGAGTGTTCTTTCGGGACCTTGACACCAGTATTTATGGGGGGCATTTTTTTTTAAATTTTGTTCATATGTATCGGTTTGCACCACTACATGGTAGCAGGTAAACTAATGGGTGACTAAGCTTAGCCTCCCCCTTTGGCCTCCCTTTGCGAGATACGCCACTGGCACCAGTGGTAATGAACTATAATGCTGTTACAAAAAGAATCCATACATATTGAGTATGAGACGCTATGCTGATAAGGCTGCCACGCTAGATGGTATCTTGTACCTGAAGCAGTATGACTCACCTTAGACGTCAAACAAGTTGAATGGCTGTATCTATTTATAAAGTTCTATATTATCACATTTTCAATACATATTGAATATGAGACGCTATGCTGATAAGGCTTTTTGAATTACCAGTATTTAATTACCGCCATGCCAGATGGTATCTCGTACCTGAAACAGTATTAGACTTCAAACAAGTTGAATGGTTGTATCTATTTCTAAAGTTCTATACTACTCACAATTTGCTAAGGATCACAATTTTCTAGTGGAACTCGCACCGTTGGTCTTCTCGCTCTCAGACTCTCATGGAATCTGTTTCTAACTGTCTGGGTGGAGGCAGTAACTCCAGAAGGGTTTCTTTCCATGACATTACATGGTCAACTGTGATAGACCATGTTTTTTCATATATTATGTAATGTAATTGTATAGTATACCATGGTTTACCTGTTTCAAAACACCATTGTATTATACCATGGTTCCCTGTTTCAAAACACCATGGTATCCCATGGTTTCCATGGTATATCATGGTATTTACCAGGGCTGGGATCAATTCAAATTCCTTTCAATTCAATTGAATCAATTCAAATTCCTTTCAATTCAATCAATTCCAATTCAATTCATTTTTTTTTCAAATTCAAATTCCAGCTCAACTCTTTCAATTCCAATTCAAATCAAATCCAATTCAATTCAAGTTCCAGATTAATTCTATGGGAGTTTTTCCAAAGCAAACACATGGGATAATACTAATATGTAATTGTAAATTACATTTTTTTCTGTAATAGTAATAGAGGAACTTCTTCCATTTGAGCTCAGAACTCTATGTTAGCCAGATATAAATGTGGCTAGAGTATTTTCAAGCCATGATTACTACTGCGTGGCAGTAGTGACTTTTTTCAAAAAGTAATAGTAATAGATCCTAAAGTAATAGATAATAGTCTATTACTTTTCTATTACATCTATTGCTGCAAATTTACCAAATATCAGGTTTGTTTGCATGTTATTTCAACTGCTAGTAATTGTAAATAATGTACAGACTATGGCTGAGTCGTTATTCAAACAACATGAAAAGACCAGTAGGCTGATCATTTTATGGTTTCAGAAATACCTGCTCAATGAAACAATGCAGGAGTAGCAAGCAAATTACTAATTGTTGGGATGCCCCATTAGGGTGGCTATGGCTTGATTGGCTTCACACACTAGCACACACAAAGGGCATGGCTTGAGATATGTGCAGGCAGACAAAAAAAATTATCTTAGAGCAGGAGCTGCAGCATGTATTGAATTCAAAGTAAGCTCATCACACCCCACCATATAGTTTGATTTGAGCAGAACTTCTGAGTTCTTTTTTCCAATTGCCACATGGCAGACCCTTTGTTCAAATTTGGACAAATGTTCTCACCTCGGATCTTAAAATGGTATACAAATGTATGTTTAGCTGCTACAAAGACTTTGAGTTCATATATAATTCTAGGGTTAGATTGAGGATCACAATCATCACAGTAGAAATGAAACCAGATCATACCAGCACTAGAAAATGAAGTTCAGTTCATTTTCTATCAATTCCAATTCCAATGCAACTTACTCAAAATCTTTCAATTCCAGTTCCAATTCAACTTGCTCAAAATCTTTCAATTCAAATTCAGGAATTGAACTGAATAATTCCAATTCATTTTTTTATTCACCCCAGCCCTGGTATTTACCATGGTTTACCTGTTTCAAAACACCATGATATTTTACTGTGGAATACAATTGTATATTTTCATAAGGCCAGAGGTGAGTAAAATATGCTGTTTTTCCACTCCTATGTGATAACAGTAGGAACCAACTAACCGATTTGTCACAACATGTCTGTTAACGCAAGAGTGATGTTACTGCACTGTCGTAGCAACAGCAGAAACAACAACACAAAGGAACAAGGACACAACAGAATGTGCGGTGAAGCATGGCACAAGCCACAATTCAGTTGGCAGACATCAATTACTGTCACATGTTAAATATGATCCTGACATTGTTCTGTACATAGTAGCTGCTTAGCACACAAATGCCTGCGAGTCCATGCCTCTACAATGATGACTTGTAATTGAAATGGTGGCATTTTGTAATTAATTATATTCAGTTGAGTCAATGCAGTGCCAATCCCACAGTTGGCAATTTATGCATTAGATATGAATGCCCTCGAAAAGCCTCTGTGAAAGAGCAACAATAAATAGTACAGACTCCGCTTAACAAAATCACTTCGGGTCAGAGTAGTTTGATTATTTTAAATGGCTGCTTTGATAAAGATAAATTCCGAATGATGTGACATTTAATGTTGGCGGGGCAGGTCCGCACACCTAAGGTATAATGTATCATAACTAATGAACTAATGAAAAAAAATTCCTTGTTTATCTGTATATTTAGTAGTTTACCAGTTATCAAACTTCTATTCCGCTAAGAACAATGTGTTATATGTATTGATCACAGGTGTGTGGATATGCCCCAGGCTACTGGGGCATATTCGCACAGGTAAGTGCAAACGTAGGGGAAGGCAGTGTTAGTAGAGCCACCAAGTTAGTTGAGCCACCCATGTTTCCCGGGAAACTACAGTAGTGACAGTTACATGGTACCACCCAGTGATTGAACATGTTATTAGAACACGATTGACATACAGTATGTGCCATTTGTTACAACGGTCAGAAAATGTGAGTTAAAAGTATGTTTTTTGATGTTTTTCGAAACTTTTGTGATTGTGATTAATGTCTGCTGGTGTGTAAACTATCAAAGCATGTGACCAGACTTCATTGTCTGGGCACTTACAAATGGTTTAACTATGCACAGGGAAGAAGATTATTTACATCACTTTGCACATTAATGAGAAGTTAATTAAAACAGCTTAATTGTCAAAACGGGGTTAGTTGAGCCACCCAAGGTTTAATGGAGGGTTAGTTGAGCAGCGAATAAAGAACAAAGATGAGTGTTCAAAATACATCAAGGAATAAATTTTTCCGAGCAAATTGGGACATCAGATAGCTGCAAACAACATAATAGCAGTTGGTTACACTTTTTGCAATTGGCCTATAAGCCTACATTAATTAAGTGTGTCGACTTGTCAGGGACGTGTTGTACCCATTGGGTAGATGTGTTGGCTGAGTTGTTATTAAATTTTAGTACAAGACCTACATAAATTTTACAAATAAAGCATTTACCTAACTTACTCTACATTGTGGCTCAACTTACCCCACACCATGTGTTAGTTGAGCCACCTTACCATCCCGATTTGAATCAGCTGCTTATCATTATCTATGCATACTAGATATATTATCTAGGTATAAAATGATCTACTAATAATCATAGTTTGTGTGAGTAAAAACAATTTTTAGTTATGAATATAATTGTGCCCTAGATATCAAAAAGAATAAAAATGGCTCAACTAACACTGCCTTCCCCTACATCGCGTATTTCAGGTCTTTGCTACAGAGCAGAATTCAAACTGCAATGATAAATTCCAGGCTGCAGAACAGCATATAGCTTGTTAGGCATATCCGTACATATTATTTAGGGGTCAAATGTGCTCATATAAGTAATATAAACATAACCAGCTGTAGTTTATATTTGGTGAAGTTGATGCGTAATATTTGTTTGTCTCAACTACAGCGCACATGGAAAGCCATGCCACGAAGGAAACCAAAAGGACAACATTGTCTTTATACACTTCAAGATATTTGAACACTTAACCTACATAAACTATCATGTTATAAGTTTTCTGTCTTTAGCACATCCCACCTATTATTAGGCTAACCTCCCACCATCATGGTGGGTGGGGGGGGCAACTCAGTACTTTTCCAGTATACCATCCTTCAGACAAATGTTGTAGATATGTTTTCTGTGCACAATGCGACGCATTCAGCGTTTCAAACCACCATTATTGGGTAATTAAGGGTATGTATTTTGACATCTCAAAATGGTGCTTTTACGATAAATGGAAGACACTGAGAAGTCCCATTGATCTGTGAATCAAATATGTTAGTGAATATGTCATGCCATCACGTTATGTAAAATAACAACTGCGTTGGGGCATATCCACACACGCCTATGTGTATATGCCCAAGACAACTGGCTGTATAAGATTGTCAATGTTCCCATACACGCGGTCTATGACTGTAAAGTTTATTTGTGCAACGACAACACACACATTCCAAAAATGCATAAACACACCAATATTATTGAGAGTCTCTGAGTGTGAGTTACGTATCAATATATGTATAAAATTACATAAGATCCTGCAAAAACAACAAAACAACATTTTAGTTTACAATTTCTTACTGACACAAAGGATTTAAATTTGCGGGTTCAAATGCTCGATGTATGAGTTAGATGCTACCATAGAATTAATTGAATTCTAATGAATTTTTCGGTGTTGTGGAAATAGAAATATACTACAAGATGTAAGTTACAAGTTAGTAGTGTAGGAGTTACAATAAGCGCTGATATGAAAGTTTCAGAGCAGTGTGGTATTGCAGCTTCAAAGGGTAATCAAATTCTTGGATTGATTAGAAGAAACATAACATACAAGGGAAAAAAGTTAATTATACCTCTTTATAAAGCAATAGTTAGACCTCATTTAGAATACTGTATACAAGCATGGAGACCATATCGTAAGAAGGATATAGATACGCTTGAACGCATACAAAGGAGAGCAACTAAAATGATTCCAGAACTGAGAGACCTTAGTTATGAAGAACGCCTGAAAGAATGTGGTTTAACAACTCTAGAGACAAGGAGGTTAAGAGGAGATCAGATTGAAGTTTTTAAGATATTGAATGGGTATGAAAATATTGATAGAAATATGTTTTTCTCACTCAAGAAGGATAGCAGAACTAGAGGACATGAGGTAAAATTAGTAAAGGATCAATGTAGATTGGACATCAGGAAGCACTCGTTCTCACAGAGGACAATAAATGAATGGAACAAATTGTCAACAGATTGTGTAACTGCTAGCAGCGTGAATATGTTTAAAAACAAGGTTGACACATATCTCAGGAGGGCAGGCTATAAGTAGATGAACATTGTTGGACTCTCGATAAGCCAATGGCTTCCTTGTCCACTTGCCATCTGGGCCTTTGGCTTGGATGGCAAATCTTGTTAAATCTTGTTAAATATGATTTCAAGCCATTGTTGTTTTTATTCCCTTTAAATATTATTTTTAAAGTGCCTGTTAGTGCTCTAAAAATTATCCATTTTGTGCCATGCAGAGCAAATGAAATACTATTTCGTTATTTTTAATAAAACATTGACATGACCCCTTTGTGTGTAGCACAACACTATCGGAAAAGTAGGTGGTCACGCACCACCGGCTCAGCATATATTTCGAACACTGGGTGCGTAGAATGGTTGGTAGGCTTTGCTTTGTCCATTCCTTTATGTTGTCTACCCAGTTTTTCTTCTTGTGGCCCTGTCTTCTATTGCCTTCCAATGTCTTGCATGTCAGGCCGTCCTCGGGGTTTTTTAAAAGAAGGTTCGGGTGTACACAGTTAGTCTGAGATTTCTGGTATGACTTCTGAAAAATGTTACAGTTAAACGTCCCTCCTTAAAAAAAAAATTTCCGCTAGTCTCATTTCAAAATCATTTTGCGAAAAATCGAATCTACCAAGTATCCACTGGTACTGCAACATGCTAGATCGTTTGTGCAACTTTTATATGTAGTTTTTGCAAAATCATCAGACAAACTATCAAATTACTTAAAACTGCTTCACTTCCTCAACTGATTTAGCCTATTGCAAATCCGGTTCATTGGTGTCCAAATATGTAGTGTGTGAATAGTTTATGTAACAACTGCAGTCGATTTAAGAAAAAATGCCTATTTTTTAAAATCATCGAAAGAATTTACTTTAGTCATTAAATCTAGTAAGGATCAAAATAGTGGATATCCGAAATGGTAAACACTGTGTGGGTCAATGCAAATCATGGACGTGACTTCCATCCTCTCACCAATCACATGACAAAGTTAAAAAATTTCACCAAGGAAGAAAATCGTGATTTTTCAGCATTTTGATTTTCGCTTCAATTTATGCTTGAACAAGCATTAACCGATTTAATAGTTTGTTTGACGATTTCACAAAGACTACATACAAAAGTTGCACAAACGAGCTAGCATGTTGCGGTGGATACTAGGTAGGTTTGGTTTTTCGCAAAATTAATTTGAAATGATACTAGCTAAAAATCGAATTGATTAAGCACCTTTAATGTTTGATCAATCATTAATTGAAGTGGAAATTGAAATGCTGAAAACTCAAAAATTTTACCCTTGGTGACATTTTTTAACTTTGTCATGTGATTTGCGAGAGCATGGAAGTCATGCCAATTATTAGCATTGACCCGCACAGTGTTTTAACTGTTTTAGTAATGTTTTAGGTGAACTGTTTCTATTACATGTGTGTATGTGATGTGTGGTTTTACCAATTTTATTACTGGCAGTGCAAAGAAAAAGTGCTAAAGAAAAATTTCCGTTTTTAATGTATTTTTAAACAAATAATAAAGATCTTGAAAAAAAATTGTTTTTATTAAATCGACTGTGGATGTTACATAAACTATTCACACACTATATATTTAGACATCAACGAACCAGATTTGCGGTAGGCTAAATCAGTTGAGGATGGAGTTTTAGAAAAATTGGTGGGTGGGTGGGTGTCACAACAAGGCTAGATTCGTGACAACTATTATAGAGTTTTATCATTATAGACTAGGCCATTTGGTTGAAATCACTTCCGTTCATGAATTCCACCGTTCAGTCATTATGACAACATGAAATCATGACAAAAACTAATAGCTATAACACAAAAAATTACAAAAACAATTTTTCCACTAAAAAGTATTACTCATTAAAGAGGTGTAGTTTTTATTTTTGACACTGGTATTGTGGTTGTTATCAATTTAAAGCTCATGATCTTCTGAACAAATCTAGCTATGAAATGTCCAGTATGTGAAACAGGTATCCCGGTAGGTCAGATTTAAGTTCAAAAGGTCAGTATCCTATCTCAATGAAATAACAACAATATTCCAGTAAACATGAAATGTTAATTTGTGACAACTGGTCGGGCTATCTTTTTGGATGTATCAACTTTAAAAAATGCTGTTGCCATTTGTTCTGACCGTTTTTTAATACCTTGCTTTTATTTTTTATTTTACACATTCAGCATAACGATTTTGCCTATATGAACACCCTACACTTGCCTCACATTAATTGTACCCCTGTAACCATATTAAATTGTTTTGTATTGCTATAGTGACACCCACTGGCAATACTCATGGTAATGTTGAGCCACTTGGCATCTCTCTGTGGTTGAAAGTGTTGATTTCCTGGCCAAGACATTACCTTAACCTGTTAGGTCCAGAGTCCATGTTTTTTTCAAACAAATACATATTAATATAATATTGTAACCCTTTAACCATATTACAATGGTTCCTTTGTTACTGTGACACCCACATACATTATTCCTGGTCTTTTCGAACAACTTGGCATCTCCCTGTGGGTGCAAGTATTGATTTCCTGGCCAAAACACTACCCTACCCTATTAGGTCATGAGTCAATATTTTGACAAACAAATACATATTAATATAACATTGTAACCCTTTAACCATATCACAATGGTTCTTTAATTATTGTGACACATACATTACTCCTGGTCATTGGAGCAACTTGGCATCTCTCTGTGGGTGAAAGTATTGATTTTCTGGCCAAAACACTACCTCACCCTATTAGATCACGAGTCTGCAAGACTGCATTTTGTCAAACAAATACATATTAAGATAACATTGTAACCCTCTAGCTATATTAATGTGGATGTTTTGTCAAAATATTACCCCACCCCGTAAGGTCAGGAGTGCCTATATTGTCAAACACATACATATTAAGATAATATTGTAACATTATATATATATATATATATATATATATATATATATATGATATTAATAATAATGTAATATATATATATATAATACTTCTATTGCACTAAAATCCTTGGGAGACCCAAGCTCAACACCGCACCAAAACAAAAGGGGTTAAGCAGTTCATAATCGATAAGCAGTTCCAGTTGAAACAGTTGAAACAGTTTAGACAGGTGGGTTTTCAGTTTACAGCGAATTGTTGCTATATTTCCTACAGACTTAACACTAACAGGGAGTGAGTTCCACGGATTCAGTGCAACAACTAAAAAAGCTCTAGTTCCGACATTTGTCTTAACACAGGGAACAAAAAGTAGATTAGAATTAGATGATATTGATTTTGTTTGCTACTGTGACATCCACTAGCATTATTCCTGGTAATTCAAAACTCAAAGGACCAAGAGTAATGTCAATGGATGTCACAATAGCAAAACATAATTTAACTTGCTTAAATGGTTACAATGTAATCTTACTGTGTATTTGTTTGACAAAATAGGCACTTGTGTCCTTACAGGGAGGAGGAAGGATTTGGCCAGGAAATCAATACTTTTACTGATAGAGAGGTGTAAAATGACACAGTATGACCAGGAATAATGTACCAATTTAATTTGGTTAAAGTGTTACAATTGTGTCTTCATGTTTATTTTTGTAAAAAAACAAATCATCTTGCGACTTTACAAGGTGAGTTTTTGGCCAGGAAATCAATACCTGCATCCACAGGGAGATGCCAAATGACCAGTGTCAAAAATTAAAATGTGACCTTTTGACTCAAAAAATTACACTTTTCCCTTTAACGAGTGATTATTTTCAGTGGAAAAATTGTGTTTGTCATTTGTGATATCATGGCTAATAGTTTCTGTCAAGATTTCATGTTGTCGCAATGACTGGACGGCATTCTTGAATGGAAGTGATTTCAACCCAATGGCTATAGGTATGTTCTCACGCATTTAGCCTCGATGTGACAAATGCACACAGGGGAAACTTGGGGACTTTTAATATGTATTTTGCAACTATCGTGAACAAATTAGCTTTGTTTTTTATTATTTATCATGTTGGGTCCTTTTTTTACCTAATATTCCTGGACTAAAGGTGAAGGCCACTAGGCTCTCAAATAATAATGGAACCCTAATATATAACTTATTTTATAAACAAACAATCTATAATGAAGCCTAAATCAGGCATTCTAACTAAACAATTATTAGGCTACCAACCATATTTTACCTCTTTAAAATACAGTTCACCACTAAGAACTTTTACCAAAATATATAAAAATTACCATACGTAACTCTGAAACAATTTCGAACTTTACATATGAAGTTTCCTCATTAGATGCATTGGTCATGTGAACAGAGCAACACGTGAAACAAGTTGAACAAAAAATACATTTGTCTGGAATGGGTGTCTTCAAAGCTCTTTCAGGACCTGAGCCCAACCAATAATGATACTTTTCATACCAAATTTTAAAAGTAGTAATATCAAAGTTTATTGTTTGCGATGGCAGAACTTTTTGATAATATTACTATGATCAGAACAAAACAATTCTTTTCGTTACAATTTTTTTTAATTTTACAAGAAACTGCCAGCTTTCCGCCTCGACGTGTAATAAGATTATTATATTAGCGTTAATTTATTATATTAGCATTAATATAACATTGGTATGTTGGGTCTCGCATTGTCGTTGAAGTAGGTGCCCCTAAACGATAAGACACAAATAGTCCGAGGGGCAGCAGCTTCAAAGTGCGCTTATGAAAAAAATGTCAAGTTGCAAAGAAATTAATATTACAAAGAGTTTGCAGTCTTTAGTTCCAGTCACAAATCAAAATTGGTAGCCATCTTGAAAATTTATATTTTTATGCACTTTGACAAAATGTGCATAATAGTGAAATGTGGCATTGACCCCCCCCCCACCCCGTAGTGACATTCCTCCCGACTTCATGCAGGAGAGCAGTGGCGGGCGCCATTTCAGCCACCCGCAGCAGGGCTGGGCCATACAAGGGATCATGCCTCAGTTACACTCAGGGTTGTTTGATTTAAATCTTTTGATTTAAATCATTGATTTAAATCAGTTGTTTAATACTGTACCAGTTTGTATTCTGGTTAGATACCCTTAGAGTACACAGAGCCCTGGACAGGTGGTAATCCACCCTATAGGCAAACAATAATTAGCACTGCTACAGACACAGAGCATGCTTTCCTTTCCAAGACAGATTATGCTACTACAGGGGGTGAGGCCTTGTGGACATTGTCTAATGTTTTTATATAAGCAAAAATCATGTACCCTCTGTTAAGACAAGAACCCAAATCGATTTGAATAGAACATGTTTGAAAGAGTTTACAAATTTAAACATCTATATAAATATTTATATACCAGATTTAAAAAAAATCAAATAAATAAAAAAAATCAAATAAATCCGATTAAAATTTTTTTAAATCTGATGTTTTTGATTTTTTTTTTAAATCATGATTTTTTCAACCCTGGTTACACTTCCTTGTGTGTTACAGACGAATATAGGGCATAGTAATTTTAGGTATGTGTTATTTAAAAAAATCATGTCATCTGACATAACTGCATTTGAGCAGGACATTGGCAAGTTTGCTGGTAGAACATGTTGGCAGTGTAACTGGATTTTTAGATGATTTCAATAGGCGGAAGGATTTTTGGCAATTTTTTTGCCACAATGCATAGTAATTCATGAAATTGGTAAACATTGATGGGCATGGCACATTCAGGCATTTTAAAGAGTTATAAATATGTAATTTTGATTAAACTCGACCAGCATGATGACAACGGCAGGTAAGAAATTTCAGAATTTTTATAGTTTCGTTTTCTTATAATCATGCAGAACGTTAACGTGGCCACCATGGCAACGGAAATGTGGTAGCCATTGAACAGTCATGGAGGAGGGTTTTTATCAAAAATATACTGAAGAAATGCATGAAAACATGTGTCTGTCACCAAACAATGAGTGTGTACTATGGACAGGCTGCACAAAAGGGAGAATTGTTAAATATGGAGTTATTAATTGCCAACTCAGATGTGGCTACAGTCGTGCAGTGACCAGTGCATAGGCTCAGTTACATGCTTCAACACAGAATCACACAGTCATGTTGACCAAGGCTTAGATGCTAGTCATCTGTGCCATAACAGCCTGTGTGTCAAAGAAAGCCATATATCTATGGAGCCACACTCTGTAAATAACAATAGGCAATAATGTATGGCTCAAAACATTTGCTTTGGTCATGGGGAATACCCCCAGTGCCTATTAGAGTTGAAATAAAAAAAATTGTAAAAACTTACATTTTTTTAGTGTTATGTAGAATGAACTGTTTCGAATCATCGTCTTAATCACTGATGTGCATCAACGTCAGTTAGCCATCATAACTGGTGTTGCATCGTGTGTATTGGTCTTGGCATCAGTGTCAGCAGTATGTCATGTGTCTTGGTCTCTAGGTCTTCGTATGATTGTGTTCGCAGAGATGTCATTACAGCCTGTAGGTAGATAGTAGATGCTGCATGAAAAACAGAATATTGCATTACATGTATTAGAATGTTGTGTGTGCATAGTTCTTGTGTGTTTACTCTCTGCTGGCATAGTTGTGGTCAGCAGATGTCCGTGATCTTAACGAATATGGGTGATCAGTGCGATCTGCAGGTGGCTTTCTCTGCCACCGCCTTCTTTTCACCACTGGCCTAGTAGCAGTGTGCTTGTCAATTCTGAAGTTGATGCCTTAGCCACAATTGCTCTAGTTGCAGGTTTTGGGTCAAGCTGACCTTTTCTGTATCTGTCTTCTTGACGCCGTTTCTCTTTTGCTTCAAAATAGTCTTTCATTCTCTTTAACTTTGTATACCGCCTGTGCAGTCGCACTGATAGCCATCTGGAATATGTTCGTTGGTAGACCACGTTGTGCTGAATGCACTTGACTGCCCGAGCAACCCTGCCACCCTTTGTGATAGGACACTGTACATTTTCCAATTTTTGTAGCATTGAATTTCCAGCTCCATAATTGATGCGATCAGTTACGGAACACACTCGTCCCTGTGCATTTCTGCCGACGTTCACGTTCTTTGGAAGGGATGCAGATAATGATCTGTTGATCAATTCATTCTAGTCTGTTGTTAATCTCTGTTGCGTCATCAGAAGTGTTGCATTTCCGAGACGCATTTCTATCAATCCTTCAAGTGTTAACCTATCGCCATCTGTCATATTCAGTTGTGTCATGTCACTTGCCTTCAAGTGCTGTGATTTATGCCACCAATTGTTTTGTAATCCACCTCGGCATACCACTGCATGTCGGCAACAGTTTTTGCACAAACCAGCATAGCAGTCTACAGTAGTTTGAATTATCTTTGACATCTTACTAGTGATGGTAGTAATGTCACTGGAATACAGGGTGTGCACACTTGTGTATATCTTCTGGCATCTGGTCTCACATCTTCAGCAAACATTCTTTTCTTTTCTGCTCTGATGATGGCTGTTTCTCCCGGAAACATTCGGGGGGAGAATGAAGCTTTCATGATATGTCTAAATTGCGTCTGACCTGTGTGTTGTGACAGCCTGTCTTTCTATGGGGACTGCTGGCATAGCATCCTGTACCTCACAAGAAGCTAAAGCATCTCCATCAGTAGCCACATATCTTATTGCAACGTTGTCCTGTGCGAAACTGTGGCCTATCTGTTTGCCAATTTCATACTCCGAGATTGGATCCACTGCTCGTAGAGTTGCTGAAAATCGCTCATGGCCAGGGCATGTGACATTTTGACCTTGACTGCGAAGCATGGCTCCTACTTTGCACAGCTTATTCTCTACATCAAAACCTACAATCTGGTGTTGATCTGTCTGCCACTCTATGGCAGCTCCGATCGCTTGCGATGCAGCCTGCCTGATTCTGTAACTGTTCTTATGTGCTGTTGCGTTATACCTCACATCCATGCTCATGTTGATCGGGAAATTCTCTGGCAGACCACGCAGAATGTTAATTTCTTTTGATTGCTCTCTTTTCTGCTTCATATCATCCATTGTCGGTTGGGCAGTGACAGTGGCAACCCTGTCTGCATTTCTCTGCAATCCACATCGGCTTGGAGGGGGTGTGTTCATTGCAGCCAGAATGTGACGCATCTTTGTGATTCCTATAGTCGAATCCTGAATTCCAACATGGAGTGCCACATTCGATGTAGCTGGTTTTTGACCGCAACTGCCAGTGCATGTCTACTTCAGTGTACAATTTGTACATGCCTGACTGATATTCACAGTGCATGGAGACATTGTAATGACATTTTCCAGCATAAACCAATTTGTCTTTCATCATGTACTTCCAACTGTGGAGATGTGCATGTCGTGTTTTTTTCGCATGCTGTGAAACACTCATTCCATATTGCCACATTCTTCTGCATGTTTAGCAGACACATCTCAGAAACTCCAACAGTCTCTTCTGTCTGAAGGTATCTGTCTGTTAAGTCAGGGCATTGACCGGGCTGTAGTTGTAGAATCTTGCATATTTATGTATATATATTTGTGTGTATATATATATCATGTCGTCATTACCGTGATATTACAAAAAGTAACCATCAGAATTGGATAATTGTTTTTGTGGAACAAAACTAACACACACGGCTACATTTGCTTCTCTGGGTTGACGATAATGACATTGGAATTGTGTACAGCTTGGTGAAGTTGACGTTTGTTTTTTGGTCAATATTTCCTAGTTTGCTTCATTATTTGAAAATCATATAATTGTACCACAGCAATTCTAACAGCCTATTTCATTCACAAATTCAACGGTTGTTGAGATATACGCCCTACTCATTTTGCTACAAGTTACGCGCGTCATAAAGCACAATTAGTGACCATCTTACGGTAAACCAGTTGTCAAAAAATTTTGCCCGTATGAAACTTCGCACTGCCCGTATAAACTAAACCTTAAGCTTAACAGGGTGTTTCTTACTGGGAAAAGTTGCTGTCTGTTGTCTTTTTTTTGGTATCATAGTCATGGTTATTGGAGAATGGGGGTGTGCTATGTGTAGGAATGGCAAGGGGAGTAATCAATCAGAAAAAACTAAGTATTTAAAAAAATAATGGAACATTGAAATACTTCAGGAAAGTTTCATTTTGTTAACTACAAATAAATTAGTTTTCACAGTATATATTGAAAAGTACACAGATGTACTCATAAATTCTGAGTACATTGAGTATGAGTACGAGTACCTGACACATAAGGTATATGAGTATGAGTATTTTCAAAAAATTACTCGAGTACACGAGTACTGAGTACTTCCGCCCCAGGTCTGGCCGAGGACATGTTGCATATGTGGCATGTTGATAATCTCCATGGCATAGGCTTAGTGTAACAAAACCTCGCCCATGTGCTTAGACTAGTTATTGTTGTTGCTCTCCTCTTTTTTCTTTTTCCCTGTAGTCCGGGTGAGGCTGGCACTGATACTGGTTGATGATTTATTTTCCCCCTTCTTCAAAACTAGTCCCGTTTTACTACCATCTCCACTCCCCTCTATCCCTCGCCCTCATTCTCCATTCCCCTCCCACTAAATCTGTCTTCATGCAGTCCTCCCATCTCAGTCTCTGTCTTCTTCTCCTTCTACCCTCCACTCCCTTCTACCCTCCACTTTTCAGATTCACATTTTGTAATACAAAATGCCTGATGAATAATGTACACTAAGTAGTTGTCAGGCACCAAGGCTATGCACAGTTTATCTTGCCGGTTATTCTGTCTAATATGTCAACAAAACATTGGTACCCACTTGAATGAAATTACGTACATTTGTGATTGTCCAAGAAATGCAAGACATTTAAGTGTGGCCCTACGTCATGTTCATGCTTGGATAAATTATGGTGGGAAAGAATTGGCCCATTGAAATGTAGCAAATTGAAAAAAGTTACATCATAATAATTATGAACAAACACGTAAATGATCATCTAAAGATGTGGAAAGAAGAACGGTTATGGAAGAATGGTTGTTTTAAGTTAAAATGCAATCATTGTTGTAACAACACTGGAAGCTTCAGTGAGTCACTACTGTCCCATCAGTGCACACAGATAAGCATCAGTCCAATCTGCTCTAGTGTTGTGTGTTGTGTATTGCCCTGCTTCATTGACACATCCATTGTCTCATTGTTAAACATAATGCCTCCAAGTGGGTTGTAATGTAAAACCCTCCCAGTCTGGCAGTAATATACCAGCCCTCCTGTTGTGAATTGTGCCTGTGGACAGATGTTCATTTGACTATGTCAGGCAGAAAACCAGCATTTGACCAAAAAAATATCCAGAAAGCAACTGGTAATCAAAGTGAATAATATTTGATATACTGTATAAACTTTAACTACAGTATAGAATATAAACAGTATAAACATTATCAATTATGGGTATTCACTACATATTTAGGAAATAAATTATTTGATTGTACTATGGACAACCCATTACATGCATGCACATTGCTACCATCCAACGTCAATTTGATGGGCACATCACTAAATGGAAAGTAGGCCAATGTAACATGGGGCATGAAATATGCAAATAAAATAGTTATTTAATGAAAGATTAAGGTATGTTACAGATACAACTAAATATTTGTCTATGTTGATATACATGTAGGAATAGTGTGTGGAAATAAAGCTACATAAAAAAATAATGAAAATAAAGTCCAAAATTTGCCTAAGAAAGTCACAGAGAAATATAGTAACAACATTGTGTTATTCAAATACCATATATTAAATACAAAGGTACATTCTTGCGCATTTTCACTGATACTTGAGCACAATAAAGTTTGATGATTAAAAAAAAATTACATTTTGACACAATATTAAGTGATAATATTCATTGATTAAATAAACATATCACTGGAGCAGTCAACCCACTCTGGCTTAGACAGGGGGTTTAGCTGGCTTAGACAAGTGGTTGAGTCAGCTCTGAAAGTGGCTTCTCAAGTGTCACTAACAAAAAAGTAAAGGTGACCAAACACTTTGGTGATCTGTAATCATGTTTATTTATTGTTTGTTTTGTTTTAGTATTTCAACTTGTATTATAAGTGCAAAGAACTAGATATATAAATGAACAGGCTTTTGCTGATGAAATGAATGATTTTTACAGACATTTTGATACTCAGGACTCTTCCAGTAGATGTGATTCTGTGCTCAGCAATGTGTTTGTCAGTAATGCCGATAGGCTTGAAATTGATGTAGATGTTGTTACCAAAGTCTTCCAACATGTATGTAGTAGAAAAGCAACTGGTCCTGATGGCATTCCAGCTTTTTTATTTAAAACATTTGCTGAGGAGCTGGCACCAGCTTGGTGCCCCATATTCCAACTTTCGGTCGATAGCCACAGGGTACCAATACTCTGGAAAACCTCATATATTACTCCTGTACTAAAGATAATTTGCCCAAAAGAAAACAATGATTACAGACCTGTTGCACTTACATCAATTGTCATGAAATGTTTGGAACGCTTAGTGGCTTGTAAGCTGAGGTTAGGCGTTCAGGACTATCTTGACCCATTCCAATTTTCCTACAGGCAGGGCAGAGGAACAGACGATGCTATCAACACTGTTGTCCATTTACCGGTAATTTTGAAACACTTAGACAAGGCCAAGGCTTATGCTAGACTACTGTTTATAGACTTTAACTCGGCGTTCAACCTTATCCAACCTCACACCCTGCTCACTAAACTGAAACAAATGAATGTCAATCCATATATCACCAAGTGGTATCATTCTTTTCTAACAGACAGAGTGCAGCTTGTTAAAGTAAATCAGACTCTTTCCCAAACTGTGGTAACAAATACTGGTGCACCCCAAGGTTGTGTCAGTTCGCCGATTTTGTACATTCTGCATACAAATGACTGTACCAGCAGCAGTACTAACAACTACATAATCAAATTTTCTGATGACTCGGCTATTCTTAGTCTGTTACATGCTGATTCTGACATCAGTATGTACACTTCTGAAATTGAAAGCTTTGTACATTGGTGTGACAACAACCGCCTCAAACTCAATGTTAGTATCACTCAATAGATGATTTTTATGCTAAATGTATTGTTGCCGATCACTTGCCTACCTAGGTGTCCATCTTGATAACAAACTTAGCAGGAATGTCCATGTTCACAGTGTGTGCTCCAAAGTCCACCAGTGGTGGAGTTGGCAGCTGGATCATGCTTATGAAACATAACAGTTAAAACTTATCTATTGCAGCTTCCCAGTGTATCAGGCACGAAATTTCCTCGCAGCAATAGAAGAAGCACAAAGATTTGCCACTGAAGACAAACAGCAAAGGGCACACTGTGTAAGCATAGCTTGTATACATTGTTGTTAGACACAACAATAATGACATTCCATTACAGCACAAATAGCGATTATGTTTCTACTTAGCCCCGTGGGGTAGTTAGTATTTTGTAAAGAAGACTACATAGTGATTAAAACAATGTTTCAGATGGCTGTTTACACAAAGAAAGAAACATCATTCACATATGTTAATATTTCCAAAGGGAGGTTTATTGCGTTACAATACACTACCAGTAATACAGTGCAAAATAAAACAGCATGTGTATATCATGTTATGCATATGCATTCATATCCAGTATTTTCAATAACATTACATTTGTGTTAAATCATTTAGCTATTTGTGTTGAAACAGTACATTGCACCAGCATGTGGAATGGAGAATGTCTTGCAAATGCCATCCTGCCTAACAAGAGTTATTAATTGTCGTATAACACATCATTAAATTTGTTTGTTAATTTACAGTTGCCACAAGGTATTCAACAAGAGGGAAAAACCGGACAATTGTGCAAGAGCGGCAACCGAAACATTATGAGTACATTGTCAGCCTGCAGGACACAATCATCTGTGCCTGCATAGAGGATGAATTGCCCAAAGCCAGGAAGCATGGCATCAAGCCTGACAATCCCAGAAACATTGCACCCAAAGTCACAACAGTCCCTGCTCCACCAACATCTGAGCTAGTTGCCAGGCATCGTAGTCGATTTAGAAAGACTTAACCGTGTCGTTGACATTAGTTCCCAATATAACGCAGAGAAGCAAGGTAGGAACAGGTAACCAATGTGCCATTTAACCTGTGTATTTGTTGTGTAATATAAAACAATTCAAAAGTAAAAAAATTTCTGAAAGCAATGTGGTTAGAAAACTGTCATGGGTAACTTTATAATGTGTCTGGATAATTTTTCACAAAGCGTATGAGTGTGCATTCATGTTTAACAAGTAATGACTTGACCTAATCTATGAACTTTGAACCCAGTGTATTGTCCATTTTCACTTGGAAATGTCTGTCTAATTTGCTACACACAACAGCTTGGTATAACACGGCGGTTACATGTTCCCAGCTTGCCATGTCGCCACAGAACAAACTGGTGGTATGCATAATGCCGCATGGCATCATTGTCCCCTCGTGCTAGCATACCAAACACATCAGCTCTGTAACGTCCCACCATTGTCAATACTGTAGGGTCGAGTACCAGTAAATCCATTTCCTGTAGAAAATATATATCATTAAATTTTAGGCATTTTAACTGTACTGTTTGCATAAAATGACAGGTGATTATGCATGTGTGGTTACATGAATACATATATATATATATACATAATAATTGTACTGCCACAAGATGCCATGTATATTATATTATGAGAATATTATATTCATTGTAGGTCTGATTTGTTGTAACAGTTGCAAATAATGTTGATATGAAAGTAGGATATAGGTCAAACACTCAACAGCATATTCTGTGCCAGAGATATAATGCTACTAGACAGGGTCATAGTCATTAAGAGTGTTCATTGTGATCAGTATAATGTGTTTGTTATAATTTGTATTATCATCTTGTCATGAGGTATGTGTATAATTTACAATTCTTCGTTATCATTTTCATTACCAATCACATATAAAACCATGTTGCAGCATGGAAAACTTTGTAGCAGACATGACTGCTTAACAAAACGCAAACAAAGAAAGAGTGATGCTTGACAGTTGTCTGCTGATGTAACACAGTCTGGTTATCCCATACTGTTCTTTTGTTGCTTCACGGACAGCTGATTATATTTGTTCAGTAGTTCTTAATGAGATCAGTTGGTTAGAGCCACTGATGAATATTCTGTAAGACAGTTGGTGTAATAAGGTGTTTGTGTTTGTTCAAGCATTGTCCAGCATGAAAGGGCAGGGAGCTGCAATGATTGATTTAGATTTAATGATACAAATGTTGAAGACAATCTGCTTAGTGCTGGTCAGTAGTCATGTTGGTCCACTGCTGTAAGTGTGTAACCCTTATCCATTACTTGATCACCAGTGAGTGAATGGCTTCAATGGCAAGCCTGTGGAACATGTCCTCATAGACTTGTGTACAAAAAGTTGTGTAGGGAATTTAATTAAAAGTATGCTTCAAAGTAGGTTACATAGGAAATTTGAGGCATTCAGCAGTGACTGACTGTCAGTGTCTCCTGTTATGTATACTCCACAGTGAAACTCATTGAGAGCCATGATTGCCGGGGGGGGGGGGGAGCATCATAAAGCCTAGAGAAACTCATGGAATCTGCTATTTCCTCCTAAATGGTGACAACATAATTAAATAACCTGATAGCATGATGATCATTATTTTTCCTCACCTTATCATTACGTGAATTTTAAATCGATTATTTTCGTTATAATTATGTAATTAACACAATAATTATAATTTCTTTATCATTAACTTCAAAAAATTATGTTCACTACAGTACACAAGTAATTGGGGTGGCAGAAAGTGCGAGTTTGGTCGGAAAAATTGGTGAGAGGATAAATCTAAAAAAATGGTGGGAGGTGATAGATTGGATAGGAGATTGACTCTAAAAAATGGTGGGAGGTGGGAGTTTGGGTAAAAGGTTGGACCCACAAACAGATTCTGGTGCTTTTCAACGTGAAATGATGGTGTGCAGGTACATCTTGATTCAAAATGAGTAAACTTATTTTTTTGCGGTTTGCTACTACATTTTGTTGCTAGTACATTTAAAATGATTTTGGCTTGAAAGCAGGTTGTAAAAATGCTGAAAAAGCCAAAGTGGTACACTTACACGTACATGACACACAGGTATTGCTGCTGTTGCAAAGGGTTGCAGGGATACTATATGCACTTATTATTGTCTATAATATTTGGCTCGGAACTTTAAATGTTGATCAACACATGAAATCATCACCATTGATGTTGTATGTATATTATAATAAAAAATTGTTTTCATTGTTTGTAAACTGTGTGACAACTATTCTACAGATTGTTTCCTGTATTTTTTTGCATCATTATATTGACTAATAATATTACTACCTATCATTGAGTGATTGGGGCTGTACTTATATGCATTATATTATCAAATATGCATTTGTCATCTACGTGACATACAGATGTCATGTAGTGTTGTTAAAATAACAAATTAATGTCATGCAGGGGTCCACATCATGTAAATGATCTCCATCTCCCTTAACCTTTGTACAATACAGACAGCTTAAGTTAAGTCAATGTAATCTAGCTACATCTATCGTGTAGATATTTATCAAAAAGGTGTCATGTAGATGAGACAAAGTTCATATTTATTTTTGTGACACTCGCGTAATGGTCGTGTAATAAATAATACCATTGGACTATAATAGCCAGTTAACGTGTTTAATTTACATTCCATTACTGAATGTATATCCTATACAATACATACATGTAGAATTTCATAATCACCAAAACAAAGAAAATAAATAATAACCAACGCCTCGCTACACTGCGAGTATAACTCAAATTAAAATTAAATAACAATGACAACGATTCACATTATCGCTCGAACGCAGTTCACATATCGCTTAATAACGATTCACCTATCACTTGAACATCGTCCACACACTACTTGTGTCACTGGTTCCCAGACAGTCAATCTTTTCCTGTCGCTCAACCGACCATGCCCTCACACGACGCTCCAGCTCACCCTCCGCTGCGTGTATGTCTTGGCTATACAGCCCACGCTGGTTGCCAGTCGTTATATCCCAAGCTGGTTGCCAGTCGTTATATCCCAAGCTGGTTGCCAGTCGTTATATCCCAAGCTGGTTGCCGGTCGACTCTGTCTCTGATGAGCTGGAATCCCCTCAGCCATCAACGTCAACAGTGACAACCCCCACCTCAGCAACCAAGCGGAAGTTCAGCTATCGACAGGGACTTCCACTGCGCGAGAGAATGAGTGCTGCTGAGCGACGCCGACAACCCGTTGAGACATCGTTTGTACGTTGTTGTATGATGTCAACGCTTGTGAAAGGACTGCTTTGCCTTGAATGTAGTGCGCCTACATTGAAGATACGTGCCATCGATCGGCGCCTCGGCCTCATGTGTCTGTACGAGACCTACTGTACGACATGCGGAGTTGTGTTGAACTCGACGCTGTCATCCGATCGCACTGACAAGGAGAGGGCAGGGAATGTTTCGTTCGTTGTTGTGGGCCATGCGGGTCTTGTGAAACTGTCGTTTCATGGCTGAGGCATCAACGAAAACTGCATGATATGCTCGCAGGATTGCTCGTGCGGCAGCGGCCGAGGCTTCAACCAGGGACTATGCTGCTGGAGAATTGTAGGGCATGCTCAAGGAGTCATAGTGTTTTGTCTGTGTGTGGCTACATAGAAACGTGTTAGAGCAGTGGATGACGGACCAATACTTTTTGTGTGATTTTGTCAATTTTTTTTATAAATGTTTCCAACCATCGAAATGATGAATATTATACACTATTAGAAAGAGCATGAACTGGAGAAGCTCTCTGTGTAATATTGGTCCTGTAGCTCTACTTTTGGCAGTCAATTGAGATGTGTGTTATTACGGTGGCAGTGATGATGGACACATAATTATTTATGGTGTGGTTGTGTCGGAATTTTGTTTATTCATGCTTTCAGCCAACCAAATGATGAACAGTATACACCATTAGAAAGAGCATGAACTTGAGAATATCTGTGTGAAATTTTAGTACCGTACGTAGCTCTATTGTTTGCATGTGAAATTTTGTATTGAAATGTCTACAAACTTTGAAGCTGTTTTTCTCAATAAAATGTTTTTGACCGACAAGACATCTCTTGTTTGGTAGAACTCGGCTATTTGTCAACAGAATCATTTGAAATTTTCAGAATATCATCCCAATATAATGTGCAATATTGTGACAGTTTCTGATTTGAGATGCAACATATAGATTGCATAATATTATGACTTTTATGGAAAATTTGACTTTTTGATGTTACCAAGATTGAAAAAATCATATAAATTTTTTTGGAAACCCAAAAAAAATCCAACTGTCACAATTTGCATATGTATGTAATCAATCAATGTGCCAAGTTAGAACAAATTTGGTCAAGCCATTGTCCAGATGTACCAATCACGGTGAATCAGCTGAAATCCAAGATGGACGCCACCCACACCGCCACCTGGTGGTAAAAAAAATATGTAATTAATTTGTAAAATGTTGTTTATATGTCACTAACATTGTCCTGAAATTTCAATAAGCTGGGTTGAAAAATAAAGAAATAAAATAGAATCGACCAGAGCACGGTGCCTTAAAAGTAGTCTCTACAGTTTGCCACATACCATAAATAATGCACCTGATTTATTTTAAAATAAGATCACCACTCATGGTTTACATGGCTTTGCAATTTATATGAAACGTTATTATTTGCAAACACATATTGAACAATGTATATTCGGAAATTGTTATATCTGCCAACATGAATGGCTATATCATTGTACCTCCTCGGTTACAAATTACTCAATGTTAGATCGATTACATGTATTTTTTTTTGTAGTATTGATGCACTAATATAACTAGGGAGTATTTGTTTTATAAAATAGAAATAACTGTTGAAATTAATTAACAGGGTGACTCCTACGGCAGCGATTAAATTTAGTCTTAGTAGGAGTCTCTCGTCCCCTATTAACTTTCATTTTCATACTGTAATAATATTGTTATCACTTCCTTTTTTCCTGCTTACTTAACATTAATATATTGTATGGTTTCTGTGTTGAATATTTTTGTTTTGTTGTATCTTTGGGACGATTAAGCATTTCCTGTTCCAGTTCATTGGAACATTCTGGAATATGACGCCAGACTGTAGTGTTTCTACGCACTTCTTGTAGTACACATCCAACACGCTTTTGTTTGTAAGTTGTGTGAACAAGAAGAAGATTCTTAAATGTGAAACAGTAAATTTGGCCTTTGTTTGACGGTGGCAATTTCAGGTAAGGAGTATTTGTTATGTTCAGAATGCAGTGTACCTGCCGGTGAATATCACTACGCACAAGCATAGGCCTATATAAAAATATCCCGCACTATTTCTTTCTTTCTGCTGGTTGCTTTCAAGAAGCACGTGTACAGAAAAGGTTGAGCTGCTACAAGTACGTACTAATTACTACATATTTAGCATATGACATAGTTATATATTGTGTAGGTGCTAAGTTGTTAATGTGTACATTTCTAGATGCTAAGTTGTTATAACATTAGTTACAGTGTGGGAATGGTGGTCTACAGCGTAAAACGCTTTGAGCGGTCCTGAGGACTGCTCTATACAAGAACATAAGAACAAAGAAAATCTTCGCGTCACGCTTTCACAACCGTTTAGTTTCTATAGTTAGTAACATAAATATATTTTGGTTTAATGTTTGGTGACATCAGCGTTCCGGGATCTACTGACGAATCGTGCGTGGGGCTTTTACAGTGACTACCACATATGTTGGAGAAAAAATTGTGCTCTCATACCTAGGGTATTGCCGTTGTGGCTCAGAGCATACGATGAGACATCGCTGGAATTACCCTTCCAAGCAACATTATACGAGATACTATCGGTTAATAATGAAACTGATTACACTTTTATGACTTACCAACGAAGATGTCTCCTTCCTCCACTTCGTCACTACATACTACATGGGACGCCGTGGCGGACAAAAAGGTAAAGAAACGGCGAAACATGTTGACTGTTTGTTGAAATGGCACGATTACTAGTTGAAATGGCGCACAGTGCGTTTAATATACGCATGTGGTAGAGAGCGCTGTCTTACAGAACGTCGACTTCCTGCTCAAGTGGTTGAGAGCAACGCTTGACGAAAAAACTAGTTAACACATAAATTAAAACATTTTAGTCACTGCTATTTCCCCATTAAAATTAAAATTTACAAACTGAAAAATGGCACGTTCAGTAATTAGGACAGGTACTTTTAGTGCATGCGCCCAGAAAAAGTGTAGCTAGATCTGAGCCAGTGCCAGTCAGCATCTCAAAATGAGAAACTACTAATTAAATTATTCTTGAGGAATTTTCACATTACACTTAATTACATTAACATAAGAATATACCATAGGAATTTTGGCTAAGACATTACACATATTGTAAGACCTCCAATTTCATAACCCTAGAACAGGGAATCGAAGGAAGTTCACTGTGAGAGAGGGTACGTGTGCGTGCGTGCGTGCTTGTTTGTAAGCGCGTGCACATACATATGTAAGTTTGTACGTGTGTATGTAAATATATACATATGTATGTACGCAGGTTTCGAGACCCTTTTGTCTGCTACGGCGACCCATATACTAATGTGTTCTGGGAAATTGTATGCGGCCAACATTTCTGAGAAATAGCGGTGTTGATATTTAAATGAAGTTTCACTATGCTGATCTAGTTATAGGTGAGCGTGTTCATGTGTGTGCACTGTGCTAAACGTTTTATCTACACATGTTAACATTCTTCTTATTTGCTCCCGTTCCACCTTATTAACGTAGGAGTCTTGTTGTCAGCGCGTTTAGGGTGGATTCATACTGGGAACAAAGTCAGTGGCGATTAATAGGTCGCTGTTAATAGGTCGCTGTTTTCTATAAAACAGACAACTGTTCTACCACAATATTATAATTAGGGTTTATGGAAACATAAAAATGTATACATAAATAAAATATAGAACACTGTGAAAATCATGCAGTGTGACATTTGGACAAATTTTGCTTCTTACTATGAAACGTAAAACTTCATCAGACAGAGTTCCCGAGTTGAAAGTGTCGCCACTGACTTTGTTCCCAGTATGAATCCACCCTAAACGCGCTGGAACAAATCAGAAGGAATGTTAACATATGCAGATAAAAAGTTTAGCACAGTGCACACACATGAACACGCTCACGCACGCGCGTTCACACGCTTTTGTACGGCTATAATTAGATCAGCATAATAAAACTTAATTTAAATAACAACAGCACTATTTCTCAGAAATATTGGCTGCATACAATTTCCTAGAACACGTTAGTATATGGGTCGCCGTAGCAGACAAAAGGGAGACGAAACCTGCGTGCATACATACGTATATATTTACATACATACGTACAAACTTACAGATGTACTTGCACGCGCGCACAAACAAGCACGCACACACATGCACCCTCTCTCACAGTGAACTCAGGGAGGTACCTGGACTGGTGGATTCCCTGTTCTAGGGTTAGGGAATTGGAGGTCTTACAATATGCGTAATGTCTTAGCCAAAATTCCTATGGTATATTCTTATGTTAATGTAATTAAGTGTAATGTGAAAATTCCTCAAGAATAACTTAATTAGTAGTTTCTCATTTTGAGATGCTGACTGGCACTGGCTCAGATCTAGCTACACTTTTTCTGGGCGCATGCACTAAAAGTATCTGTCCTAATTACTGAACGTGCCATTTTTTAGTTTTAAATTTGTAAGCATTCAGGCATGGGGAAATAGCAATGGTTAAAGCGTTTTAATTTATGTGGTAACTAGTTTTTTGGTTAAGCGTCGCTCTCAACCACTTGCACAGGAAGTTAACGTTCTGTAAGACAGCGCTCTCTATCACATGCATAGATTAAACGCACTGTGCGCCATTTCCAGGGCTGCCAACCATTACGATTTCTGCAGAATCATTACGATTTTCTGTCTTTCATTACGCCATTACGCCCATACTCTGAAATATTACGATAAATCGTCAATTTTCCCAGTAATAATTTCGCTCGGACTATATCCACCGTTTTACCACCCCCACGAACGCCGGAATCATGCGAGTTGGACTCGTCCAGCCAGCGGCGCATGCGCACAGACGTTTATTTTGCGCGGGATAGCGATAGCAGCTGATGAAACAACGCCATTGTTTCATTATTGTTTGTAGAGATGCCGAAAAAGCGAGAAATCTCCATCAAAGCAAAAGGAACAACGTGTTTTCAGCAGAAACATTCTTGTGCCTTTCTGGCTACAGCTAAAAGTGCCACATATCAAAACCTTCAAGACAAATAAACATTCACAAGTGACTTTAATGAGACAGAACTGAAATATAATGTGTTATTTTGAATCTAATCTGGAAATGTTGATTGTGTTACAATATTATTATTATATACCTGAAATAAAATTTATTTGGAAAGTATAATCTGGAAACGTTGATGATGTACATATAATATACTTGAAATAAAAGTTTTTTTTAACAGTTTGGGAACACAATCTGTAATTATATCACATTCCTATGATGTTTGGGTATTATTAAACATGAAAAACTATCGAAATATATATATATGGGCCATAGGCCGCGATTCGAGCGAAAATCATTACTCTTTCCCATTTTCAAATGTTGGCAGCTATGCATTTCAACTAGTAATCGTGCCGTTTCAACAAGCAGTCGACATGTTTCGACGTTTCTTCACCTTTTTGTCCGCCACTGCACCCCATTTAGTGTGTAGTGACGAAGTGTGGGAAGGAGAAATCTTCGTTGGTAAGTCATACAAATGTAATCAGTATTCATTATTAACCGATAGTATCTCGTATAAAGTGGCTTGGAAGGGTAATTCCAGCGATGTCTGTATGGTCTGAGCCACAACGGCAATACCCTAGGTATGAGAGCACAATTTTTCTCCAACATATTTGGTAGTCACTGTAAATGCCGCACGCACGATTTGTCGGTAGATCCCGGAATGTTAAATGTCACGAAACGAAACGAAAATATATTTATGTTACTAAATATTGAAACTATCGACATCAATGTTAATAACAATACATATTCAGCTGTATATAAACACAAACCGAATATATACACATACCGAACACCACGCACGCACGCACGCACGCACGCACGCACGCACGCACGCACGCACATATTGCACACACACGCACGCGCACACAGACACACACACACTGCACGCACATGCACAAACACGCACACGCCCACACAACCACCCACGCACAAACCCACCCACGCACGCACGCACAAACACACGAAAAAAACAATTGCGGTCTCACTCCAATCAGTTTGTTTACATGATTTGGAATACAGGTCAATTCTCAATTCTGCTCAGAAATCGTTCAGATTATCACGGCTTGCTCTATTTTTGTGGGTTTACTGAAACATGCCATATACCCAATATATTTACCTGTGAAATCATCGTATATTTGCAAATATTCGAAAACCAGACATTGTTAGTCATTGTTAATCCGTGAGCGAAAAGTTCTTCCGCCATCAGTCCACGTGTCTGCCATAAATCCGACAGGGTGCGCCACCACGGAATGTTAAGTTCTGGGATGTTCGTAGGTTGGCAGCACTGAAGAAAAAGAAGCATACTTTTAATAATAAGCCTGTGTGTAAGATAATTAACGGTGTTATAGTTTGGAATTATTTTAACACAAGACACGACACAATGTATATTACATAATGATGCTAATATATAACATGTTACATCATGTTAGCCCCAGAAGGGGCTGTATGCATTAATGAACTGAAGGCTGAGGAACATGCATCACATTCACGAATACTTTTCTACACGTGCACACTAGTTTCGTGTTTTATTGCTAAGATATTATATCCCTGTTGTTCACTTATATTGTTACATAGGGTTTCGCTCTGCTTTGCATTTATTGTAAAGAATTACAATAAATTTGAATTGTCTTGATAAGTGGATATATTGCTATTTATAGAGACGTGTGTGAATTGTTACTTTGATTAAATAGCCAGGTCGTATTTGGGAGGGACACAAATTTGCTAACACCCTAACAATTTGCTAACACCCTAACAAATATAGGAACATGTATATACAAATATATTTTCATTTGGTGAGCGAATTTTCCTAGACTTTGACACTCGTGAAGTAGTATTATCTACAGTATGGCGCGGCTCATATAATTAAGATGTTGTGTGTTCAACAAAGTTTTCCTAGTAAGCCACTGGCGTGATATTCTTAATACTCTTATTTGTAGTTGTAAATGTTTTGGTAACTCTTATAAGTGCATTTGTCCAAAACCATGACTTTTGTTTCGCTTTAATGTTTTTTTATTTGCATCAATCAATTAATACGCTCTTGTTTTGAAGGATTTCGTTGCCAAATGGATTCGGCCGCATTAGGAATAATCGGCGGTGCTGTCGCCTGTGTCGGGGGTACTGTCACCTTGCTCTTGGGTAATGTTCTCATACACTTAATATCTGAAACATTAAGCGATTTTAGCATAGCTGTTTTTACAATGTCGAAACTTGGGGCTAGTGGTGGCATGGATAAATAACATTTATATGTGGCGTTAGAATTGGATTTACTGACAGGTAACGTGTGTATTGAAAAGTTAATGTAAGTGTACTTGAATAGGAAAACAGGTTATACATATACAATGAGAGAACACCAGAAATGTATGCAGTTGTTTCTGGCGTGAAAAGTCACAATGCCTTCGGTCTAATTTTAAACTATGCTTAAAGAGAATTATTGAAATTATTAAGGTTGCTTGCAGTATTCTAAGCGAGGATTACATATTGTTTTACATACAATTATAATTAATTGTTAGCAAACGTTTACAAAAAAAATATTCATAGACTTGTGTAAAGGGAATTGGACAGATAGGGAAAAGTGAAGAAGAACTTCCATAGGACTAGGGGGGTCAAATGAAAGCACTGGAGACATTGTTATCCAGATAGTATGTTAATATGGCGGGAGAATAACAATGCCTGTGATATCTTTGTTACAGCAATCATGCAATGGAAGGAATCACATAAAAATAATGTCAAAGAGAAGAAATTGAAAGGTACTACCACAATTGCTTTGTTTGCACTTCAATTATTGCACTTCAAGTATTAATTCAGAACGTAATAAAATAGGGCTCGAAAGCACATCTATTACTTGATTATGATGAACTTTTTTTATTATTATGATGAACTTATTTTAATTATTAGTTCTACTCTGTCATTAATCTACAAATATTATGTTTAAAGTAAACTAGACTTATATATTTGAAAGAGTACTATCGAAAGTGTTCAGCAAAGTAGATACATAAGCCATTGCAAATATATGCTGTTAATTTTACAAGTGTGGCGTACGGCATATTATTATTTGCAGAAAAAGTCAACAAGTTGGAAGAGGAAGTGAAAAGAATGAAAAATGACAAGAAGGCTAACTGTATGTGCAACTGTAAACCATATGTCTTTTACAATGTCCGTATCAAGCTATATATATATATATATATATATATATATATATATATATATATATATATATATATATATATATATATATATATTGTGTTCTGGGCATATATTAGGGTGGTTATTGTTAATATGGGAAAAATAATTTCTTCAAACAGCCATGGCTATGTTCTAAAAAGTAAGTGAGATTTGGTGAGAAAACAACTGTGTTTAAATAATATGACAATCCGTATTATATATTTTGTCTGGAACGTTGCTCTGTGTGGCCGTGAGTCCTGGACGCACAAGAAAGATAATGAAAAACGTATAAACGCATTCGAGATGTGGGCATGACGCAGAATCCTCAGGATAAGCTAGACACAGAAAAAACTTCTGTTTCGGAGATAAAGTAAGGATTAAGGAAGAAGGTCTGCTTTGTTTCATTAAGAGAAGAAAGCTGGCTAAGTACGGCCAGTGGAACAGAAGACCAGGTAGTTTGGTATTTACCAGCATACAAGGAGAACTACCAGGAGAAAACCGAAGAGGTAGTAGAACAAATAGGATGGATTGACATCAGGCATTGGATAGATGGTGGACTCAGTTAGGCCGTTGGCGTCCCCTGGCAATTTCTCTAGCCACTGAGTGTGTACGCGCGCGCGCGTCCGTGCATGCGTGCGTGTGTGTGCAAACACATTTTTAGAATAAACTATTTTGGTTATAATTATACACCTTTTACCAAACGGCTTATTTCATCCAACTCATATCCAGTCTCTTCGTATTAAGAATCAGCCATTTTTGGTCCGGGAGTCAAAAACAATTATTTTCTCCTATCGCGACTCGTAAATCGTAGACGGGAAGCACCGCGCGACTGTTCCCAACTGTTCAGTGTTCAAGACTGCCAGTCGGCTTCAGTCGTCCCGGTTCAACATGTTGAATGGACACGACTGATGCCGACGCGACATAAAACTGAGAAGTCGTGATCAATCGTAGTCGCAAACACATGCACACTGAGTATCTACAATTGTCCACAACCCGACGGTCAAGTTGCGTCGGATCTTGTTCATGCGTGCGGTGTGTGTCTGGGTTAAAGTGTATGTGCAATGCTGGCTGTGACACAGGCATTACATCTTTGCTGCATGTTTTGTACCAGGCGTCGTATGTTCTGTTGGAGGATTCTGTCCAGCTTGTTGTGGTATTGTTTGGTTAGAGCAGCCGTAGCGGCGAGTCACACCACGATGGCTCAGTCCGCATTAAAACATACCGAGAACATGGTTGCGTTCATCACTTGATAGGTGCAGCCTCTTAACCCATTAGACCCCACAACGGCCGCGGCCGGCCACTCTGTGCAGTCCTGGAACAGCCGCCACCGGCCGCATACAAGACCCTCTATTTAAAAAAATCCTGGCGAATAACTACTGAACTAAACACTACCAAATTTTGCCACACCCTAGCGGATACATTTTGCAACAACAACAGCTCGTTGCGTTCATGTGTTGCCCTTTTGGAAATCTTGATTTTCATTGGTTTTGTTCACCCTATTTCGAAATTTTTTATTTCTATATTTGTCATGATAAAATATGGTATAACCTGAAAAATAACCGTCAGAATTTGATAATGTTTTCAGTGGTGCAAAGCTAACACATATAGCTACATTTTCTTCGCTGAGTTGCATAGGGTTATAGCATGGGATCACTGTCAAATGTCAGTTGCAACTTTCAAAGTTTTAACAAATGTACTATTTTGTATTTGCAAATTGTGATCAAATGTCAACATTTTATTAATATATCCTATTTCTATGTATACATGCATGTGGAGAAATTACTACTCTTCAAAATAAACACAACTTGTAATTGTCAATATTGAATAGTTTTTTCTACAGATTTTTGAACACAAGGAGGTAAAATCGCTCGAAATTTGCCAGAAATCCTGGGAACATGGGAGCATGTTTTAATAAAATCCTGGGGCCTAATGGGTTAACCCTCAGATAAAGTGCTAGGTGGCATCCACTGGCATGATTGAAACGTGATATGATCACGCATGACTGAGCCTTTAAGATATCTACACATTGGTGAAACTTGCATATGAGCTATACTGCCATCTGAAATTTATAATAAATGGTTAAGATTACTTATTTCTGCTTTCAGAACGAAGACGTGGACTCTGGGATGACATTGGATTGGCTTTGAAATAAAATGTCGAATTAGACAATGAAAATGTACCTCGGGTGTTTTTATTGTTTTGCTGTAATCGCGTACCTATACGTGTTCGGTGGCGTAGGCCTACGAAATTATTCAAACGTCAGATTTTGTTTTCTTGGGACAGTTTTATTAAGATAAGTTTAACTTCATAAATACATTATGAAACAAAATCATTCATTAAATGTTGACGGCATTTTGAAAATGCGCTTAACTAAGATGCTCATAAAATCTATCGTAAGTCGATAAGCTTAGGAGCGTAATGTTCATCATAAGACCCACGGTGGGCACCACTGGGCATACAAGTATGAAAAGTTGTGGAAACGTGGTTGGAAATACGTTCCACGAACACTTTTTTAACACCATTTGACTGTTTCGCTTACTGGGTGAAGAGCCAAAATGTGATAATTGTTATAACAGATGCTGCATGTCACAGAGAGCAGTACTTCTGTGACGCACCTACGAAAGTGTGGAAGAAGAATGTTTGATGAATGATTTACAAATGATAATTGTTTGCTGTAACACCGTGCACGTGGTTTTGCGGCGTCGCGAAGGTCACGGTTGTTCAGGAAGTGTTTGGTATTCACGTTCATAGGCTTACAATTATTTTTGCATATCTCAAAGATTTTATTTACCTGTAGAGCTTTCGCCAATTTTGTCAAGTTGACTTCGTCAGTACTAACAACGATGACGTCCTGGTAGGATTACGTCATCGTAGACGTGTGGAAGTTCGTTATCCTATCAGGACGTCATCGTCATTAGTAGGTAATGACGAAGCCATGTTGACAAGATTGATGAAAGCTCTACAGGTAAATAAAATGTTTTGGATATGGCAAAAGAATTGTATGATCATGAAAATGAACTATCCTGAGACATGTTCAATAAATCGTTTGGTATTCAATTTGGAGCAAATAAACAAACGTATTACTCTACTCGACGACACAATTTCGCATAAACATAGCCATCACGCACCTGTACTGTTGTTGGAGGGCGTAACGTAGAGTAAGTAGTCAACTCCTCTGTGTTGCGTCCTACAGTGTCTCCGGTACGAATTCTATGTTGACGGTTGACTCTGATAGAGAAAGCTTGTCAGAATCAAAGTCGGTAGTTTGATAATCTCGCTTAGCCGACTCTCACTCGCTTTCGTGAACTCCCCGGGATAAATGTCTGGCCACAGACCCGTATTTTCATTATTTGGCTTAATGTCAGGTGGCACCACTGGTGCTATGTTTCAGTTCAGTTGAATTAGTTTCGTTTGTTCAGTTGTTACCATAGTTGCTGGACAGTCAGTAGATGCCTTCGGACGCATGCCCGTTTATGCGAGACAAGGCCGTGGCGAGCTTCCACTCCTCGACAGAGGCGCCGACATGCGAAAGCTGGTGGCGGTATTTTACACAACGAACAGTGTAAAATATAAATTCAGTTTTGTTTTTGTGTGTGAATTGTCTATATATAAGTCCGGTTGATAATAGTTTCGTATGCATTGTATACGCTGATAAAATGTTACTCATAACTGATGAGTTCGAATGAACGATTCTGGACAAACATCCGTCACTCCAATAGGAAGTGCTGTTTGCAGCAAATGTAGTTTCGCTTGTCCGACTCTCGCTCGCCTTCGTAAATTCGCCGAGAACAGAGTCTGGCCTCAGAGATGTGGTCTCGTTGTTACCCACTGTCACTATTCTCTTGTGTGTAGGCGTTCCCGTGAAGCGCCAGAAGCCAATCAGCGTCATTATCGAGATTCTACAGTACATTTTTTTGCCTGATGTTTCATTCTGACATTTGTGTCAATATAATCAAAGTTTAAAGTTAATTTGAATTGCATCGTATCAACTGATAAAAAGTTCACTCTTATTTTATGAATTAACCAAATGCCCGGATGACATCGTAATGAGCTAATTATGTGTGCACCCAGAAGCTGGGTGCATACATAATTTATGTCACAATGAAAAGTACACTGCATCCAGGCGTTAATGTGTGCGACAAACTGTGGATAATCGAGACTACAAAGGCAGTTGTGAGAGCGACAAATGTGGCGCCACCTCACGGAGCGTTGTTAACCGTAGCTAATGTTGCCCACGTGGAAAAATCCGTTTACGACATGTAAATAGATTTCACGACACCGGTCAACTCGGAATAACCAGTCGAGAACTGAAAATTAAAAAAGGACTTAGCGACTCGTATTTACGAGTTGATGGGGGTCGCTAACTTTATTTACATATATCACCAACACGCATTCACGAGAAGTACCAGCGCATTTGAACGCAGCATAAATACCACTAAATACACGGCGCTAACCGAGAGTGTAGCGCCCCCTTACGGATAGTGTGGGTGTTGCGCCATTAGTGCGGTTATGGGCCGCTGCACTAGTCTCGATTACCCATAGAGTTACATCATTAATCATCCCCCTAGACACAAGAGCGATAAGCCAGCTCACTGCAGAGAAGCGGTCGTGGAGTCGTTGACCACTGGCCGGTATTTCATTGCACAGCAGAAACAGTAGCATCCACTGGCATGACACATAGGGTAGTACTGTTTATAGTGTGAACATAGCATGTTACAAATAGTTGTCTAACATATGTAAATAAGTAAATAAGTAAGTAAGTAAGTACATTTATTTCCTCCTCGCCATCATCATGTACAATATAAGGCAAACAAAAGCAATGAAGATGAGGTGGCTACCAGAGAAGTATAAACTTATCGGGCTAGTAGCCAGTGACGATGACATCAGGAACCAATTAACTTGAAGATTTGTCATTGTCATTTGTTTTTAATGGGGCATGGCCACCAGACTGATTAATAATTTGGGTGAGGTTGGTCCCAGCAGTTGTGTTATAAGTGTGGGCAGTTGGGTTGTTCATGCTGGAGTGAGCATCGTGCATTAGTGTTAAACTCTCCAAGACAAACATTTTGGAGGCTTGCTGGAGAAAGTTGTGTGACAACGAATATGGTTATGTCCTGTGTGGTTTACAGCTGTACGAATCAACAGAAGACAGGATCTAACATCTCGTTATTTTCAGGTAATTTATGTCGCAAATGTTTATTCTGTGTTAGTGTATCTGCGAATGAGTGTAACAGTTTCGAAAATGTTCTGAAATATCAATATATTACAGATACGTTCGTTTTTTTGGGGGTAACGTACATTCAGTGTTTCCCAGTAGTCACATTGATTGGGTGCAACATAAAATGTTATAGGGGTAGGATTCAGTTTTATAAATAATGTGTGCGTGCATGTATGCATATTTGTAACTCTTTTTTAAAAATCTACTAGATGTCAGCTCATTAATAAGATTTTTGTTCTGTTTTAAGTCATCTGCATTTAATGAGGCTCTCCCTTTTTGGTCGTCGTTTGCCTTTTCATCGTTGTGTGAACCACTATCATGTAACTCATTCTGTACACATTACAACATTCATTGCATTCTATGCATTTGTTTGACAAACCATGTGAAAGGTTGCCTACTAAAACAATTGACAGCTTAAATGAGCGGCGTGTCCTTAGGCAAGTTGGCCAGATCACATTCGAGAAAGATCTTGATCTGCAGGTGTTAATGGCTGTGATGGAGCAGCTGGGGAATGTGTTGGAAGAAGGGAAAAGAATATTTCTGGGACCTTGAGCGCTGTCGGAAGAATGTCCAACAGGGCTTAATGAGATTTTGACCACTTGCAGTCATTAGCTAATGTATATAGCACTTCAGAAAGTTTACTTTCGATTATGTTTAGTGGTGCTACTGTTATAGTTAATATGTTATGATATTTGATATACAAGGTGCATGGATAGATTGTGCACGTAATAAGGTATTAGGTATATATAGCTATATAGTAATACTCTCTTATTAGTACTGTATATTTATAGATATATGATGAAGACTGGGTGCTGTACAGTATGAACACTAGGCCTCCAGTGGGTTCTTGCCGTGCAGCAGCACGAATGTCACTGGTCCATGCCGGCATCGCTTTATCATGTGTCAACTGATAAGGGCTCAGCGGTCTTGTTTTACTAACGGGTGTTCAATGGGTAAAACCACTGTTGACCTTCCTATTTATTGTTTCACACGAATGTAGGGCGTATTAAATTGCGATATGTGAATTTAAACAATTCATATGATGTGACATAAGTGCAGTTGAGCAGGCATATTCACAGGTTTGTTTGTTGAAGCCATTGGCTGTGAAATGTTGCATTTTTTAGAGTTTAACAGGCGGAGGGATTTATGGGAATTTTTCTGCTATGGGCCACGTGGGCGCATGAATACATGGCTATTTTTGTAAAAATTTATGGGCATCGCACGTCGGGGCATTTTAAAAGAGCTGGAGGTATGTAATTTTTACCAAATTTGGTCAGCATGTCAACGCGATGATGGCAGTTGCTGTGGAAAATTTTAAGAATTTTTAGTGGTCACATTTTGTTATAATCAGACAAAACGTTAACATGGCCACCAGTGCAATCCTCAACAGTGGTCTGACTCCTCTATTTATGTATGTGCGATTACCCAGGCTCCGTGCTGTGGCGCCACCATTTGTCGCACACATCATCGCCTGGGTTAATCTCGCTTATCCGACTCTCGTTCCCCTTGTGAATTCGCCGAGAAGAGAGTCTGGATGCAGAAGCGTGGTCTTGTTGTTACCCACTGTCACCACTCCATTTTTAAGCGTTCCCACGAAGCACCAACAGCCAATCGGTGTCATTATTGAGATGCTACACTAAACATTTTTTTTTGCCTGATTTAACTTTTCAGTCGGACAGTTGTGTCGATATAATCAAAGTTTAAAGTTAATTCGAATTGCATCGTATAAACTGATAATAGTTCACTCTATATTTAAACGTTCACTCACTTTATTTTATGAATGAGCCAAATGCCAGGATGAGATCTTAATTAGCTACTTATGTATGTGCCCGGAATCTGACGGAAATTATGTATGCGCCCAGATTCTGGGCACATATATAATTAACTAATTTCGATGTCATCCGGGCATTTGACTAATTCATAAAATAAGAGTTAACTTTTATCAGCTGATACGACGCAATTTGAATTAACTTTAAATTTTGATTATATTGACACAACTCTCCGACTGAAAAGTTAAATCAGGCAAAACAGTTTTTAGTGTAGCATCTCGATAATGACGCTGATTGGCTGCTGGCGCTTCACGTGAACAAAAAATGGATTGGTGACAGTGGGTAACAACGAGACCAACGCCTCTGATGCCAGACTCTCTTATCGGCGGATTCATTAAGGCGAGCGAGAGTCGGATAAGCGAAATTAAGTCACAACGAGAACCCCACTCTGCATCCAGGTGAAGATGTGATCAACAAACGGTGGAGCCACAGCGCGGAGCCTGGATAACCGAAGCTATGTCTGGATGCAATGTGCACTTTTCATTGTGACGGAAATTGTGTATGCACACAGATTCTGGGTATATACACAATTGGCTAATTACGGTGCCATCTGGCTAATTCATAAAATAAGAGTGAACTTTTATCAGTTTTAGGCCTACGATGCAATACAATTAACTTTAAACGTTGATTATATTGTCTGTCAGACTGAAAAGTTAAACGAGGCTAAACATTTTTTAGTGTAGAATCTCGAATTAGCTGGGGGAACGCCTATAAAAAACGGAGTGGTCACAGTGGGTAACAACGAGACCACGCCTATGATACCAGACTTTCTTTTCGACGAATTCGTAAAGGCGAGCGAGAGTCGGTTAAGTGAAACTACGATTATCTGGTGGCGCCACAGTTTGTCGCACACATCATCGCCTGGAGTGCACGTTATATTGTGACTTTTATATATTGACACAACTGTGAGCTAAAGTTAAATCATGCAAAATAAATGTATAGTGTAGAATCTCGATAATGACGCTGATTGGCTGCTGGTGCTCCATAGTAATGCCTACTAGTGCCCTGCACGGGCCGGGCTTTTGGTCGAAGCCCGGGCCGGGCTACATAATTTCGCGGGCCGGGCCGGGCCTGGGCCTACATATTGCGGGCCCGGGCCGGGCCTAGGCTGAAAACAATTTAAACACATTGGACTTGGACCGGGCCTGGGCCTAGTGTGAGCGGGCCGGGCCGGGCCGGGCCGGGCCGGGCCGGGCCGGGCCGGGCCGGGCCGGGCTTGGGCTGGGCCTGGACATAATAAAAATATTCATACAAAACCCAGATTATTAATTTTATTATTAATAAAAACTGATTATAAATTGTAATTCCGGTTAATGAATGCTTAAAATTATTTCTTTTGTATTATGTAGTTGCAAATTGAGACCTTGCATGGAATTATGAATGACACTAGTGCTTTATACATTGGAATGCAGTTTAACATGGGACTTCCTATGGTATCATTTTAATAATGTGCATTCTTAGAGACATTTCATATAAAATATATGCATAGTCGCATGCCCATATCTTTGTATGGTAATTATTTAAACATGTACTGGCTTTCCAAGACACTGTGACTGGAGTAGACTCTGTAAACTGCATATTTTTGGCATGAATGTACCCTTTTGCATAGATCTAATGGCCCCATATCAGGCCACTTAAGTTCACCTGGCTGGAAGCAGCCAGCCCCAAATGTTTACTTTAGACATATTTGCAGAGGCAATCAAGCCATGATTAACCACCAACTTATCACCCTTTGACCCAACCAGTGGATATTCTATTGTCTAGGTCTTCCCTCCAAATATTGCCGGCCTGAATTACCAGCCCACTGACCACTGCCCACTGTCCACTACCCAGTAGTGCCAGTACCCAGTACCCACTCCAGTTGGTAATGTTCAATTGTGTTAACTAGTGTCTACTGTTCAGTGTCTACAATTTCCCCAGTACTGATTCATTCACACTTGCACTGATTCACACATGTCTGAACCTGATCTGTATCAGGCTAGTGACTGCAGACCTGCTGGAAATGCCACTGGGCGTCAGTGCCAGTGGGTGACATAGTAGTAGCTAGTACTAGCTACTAGCTAGACACTATTAAACAACAACTGACATTAGTATTCCAGTAGTAAACATTATACAATGTTCATAATTATTTTGTATTTAATAAAACAATAAGTCTGTTTTTACAGTTTATTTGTGTTTCGTCTTTCTTATAAGATTATAGGTTTATCGGTGTCATCCCAGTAGCCCCCGTGTCTCTAGCCCCCGTCCCAGTAGCCCCCCGAGGTGTGAGAATTGAGTGCCAGTAGCCCCCCGAAGTGTGAGAATTGAGTGCCACTAGCACTCCAGTCAGTATGCTGTTGATTTAACACACCCCCTCTTTCTAGATATTTCTAATTGTAGGTAGACTTAATCATTTGAAGGGTCAACCATTTGAAGCTCCATGTAACTTTCACACATCAATTGTGTGGTATGAAAAGCTCACTGTCCTAAGAAAGTAAATCCTCTACCTAAAGCTTGTTTGAGGCGAGCAAAACCCAATTTAACTCACACATAAAAGCTATTTGCCCTAATCCAGGTAAAAGCTATTGAAAGTCAATTGCCCTAACTTTTAACTGAATAAACTCTTGATTGTGGATTTATGGTGTTCTGTGCCTGTCAGTTCACACATTTCTAGCCAATAAGGAAAGGATATGTTGAACTGCTCTGCTCTAGCTGGCCTGAGTTTCATGTTGAATTTTATATTTGAGTTCGGAATGACACGTGAAACATGGCTGCTAGTGTTGAGTTCATCGAAGTGCTAGGGGACTTCCTGTTGGTGTTTTGAACAGTTATACCTATCACAAATCGAAAGCGTTGACAAATGGCATGACATTCACATGTAGCAAGAGAAAAAGTGTGACTCATGCGGAAGGCAGGCAAGATACACCCCAATATCTTTGAGGTGGTCGAGCTGTTCAGCCAAGAGGAAGGAACAACTTGGACTGGAGTACATGTTATGTGACCGGGGAACTGAGTCATATCTCAGTGCCATTGGACACATGATGAACAATTTCACTTAATTTCATTGACTAGTCATGTTTGCATATGGATATGGTATTATCATGTGCAAACAACTTATTATCAACTTTGATAACATATTGTAATGTTTTCCCACAACAATGTTTTGATCACTGCTATGAACACAGCATTATTTTTATGTTACACTTCCATTTACTGTCTATTTCCCTTAATGGTTGGTTAAGAGGGTTTTTACAGTTTCCCTCCAATAAAAAAGTTCCTTGAATATGCACCAGATATATGACTATTTTCTTATTTAAAATCAGGTACCTAAATGTTTTCACCCCTAAAGTTAAGGTGGGATAGAACACTGAATGGAACAGCCAGGTGGCTTTGGCAAAATGATAAGTAGTGCCACTAGCCCCCCCCCCCCCCCCCCGTTAGTGCCAGTAGCCCCCGGGGGGCTAGTGAGACGGGGGCTAGGGGTACTAGACCGGTTTATTTTCTCTAAACTTAGCGGGCTTGCGGGCCGCGGGCTTACCCGTCTTTGGCCCGCGGGTATGGGCCGGGTATGGGCTTGAAACTTGCGGGCTGGGCCGGGCCTGAGCCAAACATTCACGGTCTGGGTCGGGCCTGGGCCGGGCCTGGGCCTAAATTCTAGTTTGCGGGCCTGGGCCGGGCCTTGACTCTAACTGCTAATTGCGGGCATGGCTTGGGCTCAAATTATAGGCCCGCGCAGGGCACTAATGCCCACACAAAATGAATGGTAACAGCGAAACCGCTCCTGCGCAGCCAGACTCTTGGAGCACCCTAAAAGGCGGGCAGGTAAAAGGCGGACAAAGGGGGCAAGAATTAACAAGGATGTGTAATAGTGCGGTGCTCCCGCTTTACACGCGCTGTAGTTATTGTTGTTGCTTTTTATGCGTGCGTGTGTGCGTGCGTGTCTTTTATTAATAGTTTAACAAATATAAAATAAAGAATGTTACCGATCTCACTCACGTGTGTTCATATCAGAAGCATTATTAATTATTCTTAGTTGAAAGTCATTGAACGAATATATAGATCAACATATTAATAAGAAGCACAATCAATCGTAAATTGAGAGCAGAGCAGAACAGCTAGAGTAGAGCAGAGCATAGCAGAGTTTAACAAGATTTGCCATCCAAGCCAAAGGCCCAGATGGCAAGTGGACAAGGAAGCCATTGGCTTATCGAGAGTCCAAGTTGAAGTAGATCATTTGATATACATAATCACTTGGCAAACTGTGAAGTTTGTCATTGTTATTGTATGTCATATTGAAAACAATTACCACAGAGGAAGGTGAGGAATTTGGATGCTTTGCTAGTCTTTTAATTGTGCTTGATCTTAGAATTTGGTTTGAGCTCGATTGGTTTGTCATGCAGTGTGAGTAGTTCATTGGATTTGAATTTTCATATTGAACCAAGACCAAGTAAAGCATCTTCCAAATTTCAGTAAGAAGATGCACCTTTTATTATTACTTCCTTCGCAATAGTAGCGTTCTCTTTTTCACCTTCACCCTCATCTCTTGACAGGGACAGTCGTAGGGTTCCATTTACACATAAACTTCGCTTTTTACACCTGCGTAAATATGGTGAATATTTTGAATTTTATTTAAATGTTTGCTAAAGAATTAACTAAAAAATTATGGATAGGTCATAGTTATTAGTAAATATTAATTAGTAAATATTCCAGAGTTCTAAGAGATTGTGAATGTATTTTTTTTATCGATTGTAGCTTGTAGCAACACGTACGGCTCTGAGTGCTGAATACATTCTGTTATTAATGTTTCATCAGTGGTTACAATTATTGTGATGATCCCTATATTGACATAATTACCTCATTTTGACAGTGTTTATTGTGATGATTCTTTATTATATTGATTTTTGCAGTAGTATTACAATTGTCTGTTTTCTTAGTATACAGGGGTCAATGTGTTCCACTTGAATGGGCATTTGATAAGTGTTCTGTTATGAAGAGATTGTGAACGCATTGTTGTAATGATTGTAGTTTGTAACTACATGCACGGCTCTTCGAGCACTGTATATATATTTTATGTTATTCATGTTTCTTCAGTTGATCATTGATGAAATTGTGGTTTGTTGGCATTTACCAAAATAAAAACAATCAAACCAAGCTAAGAATTGTCAGAATATTAATTGTATTCATTTTGTCAAACATTTGAAGCATTCAGCCTGTTCATATTTGCGCATACTTTGACATTGTACAATAAATACAGAAATCACAGGTTTCACACACACGCAGGCATGCACGCACACACATTTCAGGTGCAAGTATTGAACTGATAATTATATTAATAATACAAAATAAATAAATAAATATACTTGAATAATAAAAGTAAATTATATATATATATATATATACGCACACACACACACACACACACACACACACACACACACACACACACACACACACACACACACACACACACACACACACACACACACACACAAATTAAATGTTGAGGCTATTGCTACCTAATGTGAATAACATTACGAAAACATTATTTTATTTCAATGCGTAGAGCAACTATACAGTATTCGTCTATCTGCAAGACATCTACTAAAATGCGGTTCGAAAGAAATAAGTCTTTAGTTTTTATTAATACAATTAAAATTTAAGGACATTCACACATGCACGTTACATCACGACATTATCCTGACAGGCCGTTAATTAATTATTTGATCCGTTTACTGTTTCTGCGTCAGCTTATTAGCAACATAAAACAACACATCAAGGATATCATACTACTCATCAACATGACGTTCCGAGTTCTATATAAAAATCGCTGGCGACCATATAAAGTTATTGTGCCACCTGTTGCAAAGTAGCCACAGTTCCATTGTAAACACGACATAAATGCGAGGTTTCGTGATATTTTGTAAAGTAAGAGCTATTCGCATGGAAGAAACACTGTCCACATTTAATTGTGTAGGTACTGGTGAGAAGAAAAGCTGCTTTCATACTAACACGCACGCACGCACGCACGCACGCACGCACGCACGCACGCACACTGGGAATAATTACTTTATACTCAATGTTAGTTATGTTCGTTTGTTTTCTGCTGGGGCTCCCTCGCGTAGCGACCAGTAGGAAGCGTGATTGCAGTCACATGTGCAAACGTTATTTCAAACATTCCAAACTCGCCAGTAGTGGTGTTAGGTGCAACAAATTATCGGCTAGTGTGCTGCAAGCTATATGGCTCGACAAATTTTGACCCCAATGAAAAATCTGCTAGTGTGCTGGTGGTTTAAGCCCATCCAATTAACATAGATATAATTGATGCTCGTTTTATGCTTAATTCATTACAATTATGCTGAATGTAGAACGCAGAACGCAGAGTACCTATTGTCAGTGGATTATGGCTCCTGTCCCATGAAACTGGATCAGGTTTGCAATGCTTAATTAAATAAACAACATATCTGATTTAATTGTGATGCCACAATTACTAATTTGGATGAAATCTCAAACAATTTCGTAATTTTAGGGTTGTTTTAGTCAACAAAATTGATCAGAATTGGTTACATATTTGTAATTGATGTTACAATTTTAACTGTACATTGTTTAATGTGTAGTGCAGTCTTAGCTTCACTTAAATAAACATCATTTTAACTGTTCATTGATGAATGCGTAGTGCAGTCTTAGCTTCACTTAAATAAACATAATTTTAACTGTTCATTGATGAATGCGTAGTGCAGTCTTAGCTTCACTTAAATAAACATAATTTTAACTGTTTATTGAAGAATGTGTAGTGCAGTCTTAGCTTCACTTAAATAAACATAATTTTAACTGTTTATTGATGAATGCGTAGTGCAGTCTTAGCTTCACTTAAATAAACATCATTTTAACTGTTCATTGATGAATGCGTAGTGCAGTCTTAGCTTCACTTAAATAAACATAATTTTAACTGTTCATTGATGAATGCGTAGTGCAGTCTTAGCTTCACTTAAATAAACATAATTTTAACTGTTTATTGATGAATGCGTAGTGCAGTCTTAGCTTCACTTAAATAAACATAATTTTAACTGTTCATTGATGAATGCGTAGTGCAGTCTTAGCTTCACTTAAATAAACATAATTTTAACTGTTTATTGATGAATGCGTAGTGCAGTCTTAGCTTCACTTAAATAAACATCATTTTAACTGTTCATTGATGAATGCGTAGTGCAGTCTTAGCTTCACTTAAATAAACATAATTTTAACTGTTCATTGATGAATGCGTAGTGCAGTCTTAGCTTCACTTAAATAAACATAATTTTAACTGTTCATTGATGAATGCGTAGTGCAGTCTTAGCTTCACTTAAATAAACATAATTTTTACTGTTCATTGATGAATGCGTAGTGTAGTCTTAGCTTCACTTAAATAAACATCATTTTTACTGTTCATTGATGAATGCGTAGTGCAGTCTTAGCTTCACTTAAATAAACATCATTTTTACTGTTCATTGATGAATGCGTAGTGCAGTCTTAGCTTCACTTAAATAAACATCATTTTTACTGTTCATTGATGAATGCGTAGTGCAGTCTTAGCTTCACTTAAATAAACATCATTTTAACTGTACATTGTTGAATGTGTAGTGCAGTCTTAACTTCACTTAAATAAACATTTACTGAGAATGACCTGATACAAATTAAGCAATAGCCTACTGGTCAAACGTGTGAACATGGTCCACAATGTATTGTCCATTCGGATAAGCACCAATTTTAATAAGCAATAATCTTAAGAAATATCATCTTGTGAACTGGCTCATTCCTGGTGAATGTATCATTCTGGCTTAATGTCCCATTCCAGCCAAATGTCTCATTCCAGCAAAATATGTCATTCCAGTCAAACATCTCATTCTTGTTGAATGTCTCATTCAAACCTAATGTTAAATTCCAACCGATGTCTCATTTGAACTCAATGTCCCCTCTAGTTCAATGTCTCATTACAGCTGATGTCTCATTCTATCAGTGTTCCATTCCTGCCAAATGCCTCATTCTAGTGAACTGTCTCATCCAGCTGAATGTCCCATTCTGTGTACACTGTTGGTGGTGCTGCCATCTACCCACGTTCACAGATCAAGTCAATCACCTGTAAACAGAACATACAGATTAGCCAGTGTACGATACAGCTACTTAGGCATCGTAAACAGAACATACAGATTAGCCAGTGTACGCTACAGCTACTTAGGCATCGTAAACAGAACATACAGATCAGCCAGTGTACGCTACAGCTACTTAGGCATCGTAAACAGAACATACAGATCAGCCAGTGTACGCTACAGCTACTTAGGCATCGTAACAATGTCCTGGTTTCTCACCAGTGTGTGCATTTGAAAATAGGTGCAACAAAACTTTTTTACTGTCTTCTAAATATGTTTTTTCCAAGCAACAAACAATAAGCAAGATCCGAGTCACGCTCAAGGGCACTTTTTGTACATTTCTGCAGAGGGTGTAATAAGTACACTTGGTATCTCCATCAGCATACCAAAGAAACCTGATCCCTCATTTACTTTTAGAAAACATTCTGATGAGAAGCTGGGATTTTATTATGTCACTTTACATATAAAAATGGTATAAGGCACCTAAGTGTGGATAGCACAAAATAAAGCAACATATTGTTAACACGATTATTAATACATTACACAATAATAATTATAATATATTAATATAACTGGTTTAGTTACTTAAATCCTCGTCAACTTGAACACAGAGGTGTAGCAAACTAGAATTGTTAAGCATGATATTGTAAACAGGGACGCATGAATCATCATCAGCAGAGGTTAAGGGGCTGGCAAGGATTTAGGGGGAAATGAAATTTTGAAAATAATGCCGTTTACTAACTCTATGGCTCAGATTTCACCAGTCATTTTCAAAACACATACGTGAACGATTTTCTAATCATACATGCAAATGAAATTTGTTTTAGTTGAACTATCCTCCCGAAATCGTACCCCAGCCAGTTTTAAAAGATATCTATTTCTGATAACCACAATGAAATCCTACAAGTTTATATGACAATGAACAAGTCTGTTTATATGACAATGAACAAGATTGTTTGTATAACAATGAACAAGTTGGTTTGTATGACAATGAACAAGATTGTACGACAATGAACAAGTTTGTTTGTATGACAATGAACAAGTTTGTTTGTATGACAATGAACATACATTATCATCTTGTTGATTCATACAAGACAGTGACTACATCACAGAAGGGGTGTAGTACAGCCACCCCAGTGAAGTCATGTGACCATAATATAACTTATACTAGTCTCCATGGTGATGGGGTCGAGGCAGCGATGTAGGGCGCTGCCAACAATCTCATCCAACAGGAAGTGCACCAAACTGTAGAAGATACCAGACATGGAGGAATTAACTTGAAAAGTTCATGAAATTACAATTAGATTTAACAAGATTTAACAAGATTGCCATCTCAAACAACAAGTTCCAGATGGCAAGTGGACAAGAAAGCCACTGGCTTATCGAGAGTCCAACAATTTTCTCATCTATGTGTAGCCTGCCCTTATCAGATATCTGTCAATTTTATGTTTAAACATATTCACACTACTAGCATTAACACAATCATTTGGCAGTTTGTTCCATTCATTTATCACCCTGTGTGAGAAAGAGTACTTTCTCATGTCCAACCTACACTGCTCCTTAACTAATGCTGCTTTGTGTCCTCTGGTTCTAATGCCTTCTTTAAGTTTGAAGAACATATTCCTATCAACATCCTCATAACCATTCACTATTTTAAACACTTAACAATTAACTAAGGCATTTTCCAGGTAAGTTAAATTAACCTGACAAATTGTCCAAATCAATTAAAATTAAATTAACCTGACAAATTATTTAATTAAGATTTAACACTAATTGAATTTAGTTAATAAATAAACTAAGTGTTAGTAAACATGATGAGTACATTAATGTTTAAATTTTTTAATTAAATTAACCTATCAAATTCTTCAATTCAATTAAATTAACAAATAACTTTAATTCAATTAAATTAAACATTGGTAAAATTGCAGATTAGAGTCATATGTAACTGCTTTTTGTAAGTTTAAGCACTTGATGCAAGTCATCATTGAAATAATACACATAAATTTATATGATAAGTTTACTATATCATGTTACTGTCATGGTAGAACAATTCAGAGTTGTTTGTCTCCTTGAGACTCCCATTCAAATGCCTGAATCTGATTACTTCCCCAGTTGAAAGTCTTATTATGCCTTAAGCAGCATATTTCAGCCACTTAAGGAGGTAAAGTGAATATTTAGTTACACTAGCTTACACTAAATATTTTCCAGTAAAGAAGCCACAGTGACGTTCTCTGGAGAGTGGTTTGCCCCTCAATTCGTCCACTGTTTCCATCTTTCTCCAACAGGTAGAAAAGCATATCAGGTGAGCAGCAAACAGGTAATTAAATAATTCTAAATAACTACCTTTGTGGTTTTTTAAACACGTCGCCAATTGACGTCAGTGTAAGACCATGGCTGCACAGATGACAATGGAAGGCTTTATTATTAATAATAAGATACTCACTTCTCGTCGGAGACAAACCTCCACAGGTAGAGTTGTAGGTAGTGAGCATCCACCTGAATCTGTTGCAGGCCGTAGCGGCCAAATGTCTGCAGACGCACACACTCCAGGAACGTCTGCAGTCACAATAACACATCCATGTCAAACAGACGCACACACTCCAGGAACGTCAGCAGTCACAATAACACATCCATGTCAAACAGACACACGCACTCCAGGAACGTCTGCAGTCACAATAACACATCCATGTCAAACAGACGCATGCACTCCAGGAACGTCTGCAGTCACAATAACACATCCATGTCAAACAGACGCACACACTCCAGGAACGTCTGCAGTCACAATAACACATCCATGTCAAACAGATTCACACACTCCAGGAACGTCTGCAGTCACAATAACACATCCATGTCAAACAGACGCACGCACTCCAGGAACGTCTGCAGTCACAATAACACATCCACGTCAAACAGACGCACACACTCCAGGAACGTCTGCAGTCACAATAACACATCCATGTCAAACAGATGCACACACTCCAGGAATGTCTGCAGTCACAATAACACATCCATGTCAAACAGACGCACACAGTCCAGGAATGTCTGCAGTCACAATAACACATCCATGTCAAACATGCTAAGATTGCAGTGATGAGCCGGCACATGCTGGGATTGTAGTGATATGCCAATGCATGCTGGGATTGCAGTGATAAACTAGTGCATGCTGAAATTGTAGTGGTAATCCAATGCATGCTGGGATTGTAGTGATAAGCCAATGTTGTGATAAGCCAATTCCTCCTGGGATTGTAGTGATAAGCCAATGCACCCTGGGATTGTAGTGATAATCTGATGGATCCTGGGATTGTAGTAATAAGCCAGTGCATCCTGGGATTGTAGTGAAAAGTTGATGCATACTGGGATTGTAGTGATAATTCAATGCATGCTGGGATTGCAGTGATAAGCCAGTGCATGCTGATATTGCACTGCACAGCCATAATGAAAACAGATAGAACAGTGAACAGGTAGTGCTGGCTAAGGACAGATACACATTAGCCAGGTTACAGGACAGCTAAGGACAGATACACATTAGCAAGTTACAGGACAGCTAAGGACAGATACACATTAGCAAGTTACAGGACAGTGGCAACATGAAATTCTTGGTGCAAATAGTTTTATGACTGACATGAACCCGCAGAAGTTCACAGAATTATCACATCAAGCCAGATTAATGACCCAATGCTATGTTCACACACATTTAGCTCAAATTAGGTAGTCAGGAATACTTTTTATTTTTATTATGGATTTTCAACAAAGTTCAGAGGTGAGACGACTAAACTAAAATAACAAGTGAAATGTGAATAATTCTGGATTAACCTTTACATTTGCTTTGGCACGTAACATGAATATGGAATTAACTCGGTCAAACTTATGTGTGTGAACAGGGATTAACTTTAGACAAGATGTCCCCACCTTGAGACTGATCTTGATGATTCCAGTGAGCACTGTCACCTTCGAGAACTCAACAGTGCTGAAGTGAAGTTCTCAATCCGCTCAGAGAACAACTTCTGTATGTTACTCATTAGGCTGTTGTCTATGGTGCTGTAACAGTTGTCATGGCGACACATGGACACTGCATGAAAAAACATGACCATGCATGCACGCACAAAAGACACACACAATTCAGAATATTTGACTATGTGGTTTGGCACTTACATACATAATACTTAATATCCGTAAAAAGATGCGAGAATATCCGTATGGAATTTGATAGCTATAAATATTTCTAAACGGAGCAGCTGCTGTCACATCTGCCATGAATGCAGCATTAGGTACTCTTTAAAGCCTGCTGAAACAATATGAATGAGGTATGCCCATCCATTTACACACTCATCAAACCATCATGCAACAAGTAGACGTCGGGCGCAGTATACTATTTAGAAGGTCATACAGGAAGCTGGTGAGGAATCGGTTAAAGTGGGCAGGACACATGGATTGAATGGAAGGGGAACAGTTAATGAAGAGAGCGGATGAGCTCAGAGTGGAGGGTAAAAGGAGAAGAGGAAGACCGAGACCGAGACGGGAGGACTGTGAAAACAGATTTGGTGGGAATGGGAGGGGGGAGTGGAGAATGACAGTGTAGGATGAGGGAGTGGAGAATGACAGCGAGGGATGGGGGGAGTGGAGACGGCAGTGAAACGGGAACAGTGACAGAAGGAAAAAAATCAACGACCAGTATCGATGCAACCCTCACCCCGGACTTCAGGGGTAAAGAGCAACGCAACATAACTCCGAGGTTTAAATCCCTGCACTGACCTGGGTGTGAAACTCCAGTTCGACCGGGTCGCCAGGCGTGACGTGTAGCTACGTTTGGTTGAGTCGCTGTTGTGGTCACGACGCACACCCTCCTCGTAAAGCCGACCCACCTCGCTGTCAATACATGTCACGTCCTCCACCACCCGTTTCATGACTGCACGCACATTGCGCGGCTCGATCGTGTTGAGCCAGTCACATGTCTCGACACTTTTACGCAGCATCTGTAGAAATAGTTTTTGTTAAATGTGTGTCAATCAGTGTGTGATGACAACGACAGAGATAGCTAAGTCATGTGATGATGACAATTATGATGACATGAGAGTTACAATGACATATGCAACTATGGTAAATAATTATCATAATATCTTAATAATGTTTTGTTTAGTAAGTAAAGCCTATATTTCACAATAGCAACAATGTGATGTTTATAATGATGTGTGCTTGTTCTACTGTCACAGATTATTGATAATTATTACGTTGTATTTATTTTAGACTAGTAGAAGTGTAGACAAAATGAGAACTGCTGAACATTAAAAATATGAAACCAATTCTGAACAATATCATTGACACAACAAACAAACAATAAAGATATTTTCAAAGAACATGTTTTAGATTTCCTACAAATTATACTTTTTTATGCAACCAGTATAGATTTAAATGAAGGTAGGCAATAACATACATGTATTTGTCGGACACATTCATGAATGGATTATCCCTTCTACAACAAAAGACCATGTCAGCCTCACCAACTGTTATGTGTAGCTGCCATCTTCAAATCTTCAGCCCCTCTGATAACAGAACACGAATAAAATCTGAGTCATGACTCCAAATTTGTCAGGAATTAAAAATGAAGCAACCCCCACCTGCGATATCATGAGACCCTGCACACTCACGTAGCAGTTGAGAAGTTTCTGGTCCTTCAGCTCAGCATACAGTTGAGAGCAGGATGTCCCTCGGGTCGCGTCATCAATCTTGAACTGCTCATCAGCTAATGTCAGCTGTCAACATGTCACATAATTTACACATAAAACTCTTACATATATGTAAGCATCACTATTGTATTGATTTATGAATTTGATCATAATAATTTTTTTTAGCAATGCTGTATTTTAAGCGCCTCTGAACATATTGTAATTCCGGTTATACGCCACTATATAAATAAAGGTTATTACTATTTGTTATTTATGTCACACTTTCATTCAGCAGTTTTTTAAGATATGCATATTTGTTAACAAACATGTGGTAATAAATGTTAGAGTTATGCCTGCTAACAAAGGAAAGTTTAGGAAAGATCGAATAGGAAGAAGGGGCGGGGGAGTTATTTTATATGTTAAAGAATCTATTCAGGCTTATGAAATAAAACTAGAAAGGGAAGCAGATTGCGATGAAGCTGTTTGGTGCAAAATTGTTTCAGGTAATTCAAAATTAACTATTGGATTAGTTTACCGAAGTCCAAACATAAACGAAGAGGACAACACAAAAATAAAAAACGCTATAAAGGAAGTTAGTAAAGGGGAATGTATCATAATGGGAGATTTTAACCATGGACACATACAATGGAATTCTCTAGAGAGCACAGGGATTGAGGACCAACAATTTCTATTTTTAATCCAGGATAGCTTTCTTACTCAGCACGTACTAGAACCAACCAGGGGAGAAAATGTATTAGATATAGTTTTGTCATCACAAAAAGAATTAGTGGACAATGTAAAAATATTTGAACCATTGGGTAATAGTGACCATAATCAAATACATTTTGACATCAATGTAAAATCAGAAAGTAAAAATAAGAAAACGTACAAGAGAAACTTCCACAAAGGTAACTACAAAGATATGAGAAAATACTTAGCAAAGCTAGATTGGAATAACATGCTGATGAATAAGACCGCAATTGAATGTTGGAATATTCTAAAATATGAAATTGAGAGTATCATCGATAAATTTGTTCCCTTCCAAAAACAAGGAAAACGGTGTAGAAAGAAACACTTGTCAAAAGAGGCTATTAGAAAAATAATGCTAAAACAAACTATGTGGAGGGTTTATAGGCATACCAGAAAGGACGAAGACTATGCAAAATACAAAGAGGCACTTAATGCAGCTACAACTGAAATCAGACAATCTAAAAGAAGCTATGAGCAAAAACTAGCATGTAACATAAAAAACGACAGCAAGAGTTTTTATGCATATGTCAGGAGTAAACAAAACGTACAAGACAAGGTTGGACCTCTAGAAGACAGTGCTGGAAATATAATATCACAGGGGTTTTTAATGGCGGAAGACCTAAATGGTTACTTCAGTTCAGTGTTTACCAAAGAAGATATTAGTTCATTACCAGTTGCTGATGCTAAATTTCAGGGGGCTAAATCTGACTATTTAGGTCCGTTAGTTGTAACTCCAGAATTGGTAGCTAAGAAAATAAAGGCAATGAAAGATAACAAATCACCGGGAGTGGATGGGATTCTTCCAAAATTACTAATGGAAACAGTAGAACAAATCAGTATACCACTTGCAAGAGTATTCAACTTGTTATTAAAAGAGGGAGTTGTTCCGTTTGAATGGAAAGAAGCAAACATCATACCATTATTTAAAAAGGGTTCGAGAAATAAGTCAGATAATTACAGACCAGTGAGTTTAACGTCAGTGATTTGTAAATTATTAGAAAGGTTAATTAAGGACCATATGGTGGAATTCCTCGTTAAGCATAAATTATTAAATTCATCTCAACATGGATTCCTTAAAGCGAGGTCATGCTTAACAAATATGTTATGATTTTTGGAAGAAATCACTAAGTGGATAGACGTGGGATCGCCAGTAGATATTATCTACTTAGATTTTCAGAAAGCTTTTGACAAAGTGCCACATCAAAGATTACTACTTAAATTAAAAGCCCATGGTATCGGGGACAGCATAACTGACTGGATAGAACAATGGCTGACTGACAGAAGACAACGAGTTGTAGTAGATGGAGAAGTTTCAAATTGGAAATCGGTTTTGAGTGGGGTACCTCAAGGATCAGTATTAAGACCAATATTATTCTTAATTTATATCAATGGCTTGGACGACAGTATAACAAGTAACGTACTGAAATTTGCGGATGACACAAAACTGTTTAGAAAGGTTAATACTGATGGTGATAAACAACATTTACAAAACGATCTAGACAGATTAGTGAAATGGTCTGAGAAATGGCAGATGTTGTTCAATTTTGGGAAATGTAAATGCCTACATACAGGACATAGGAACTTGAATGTAAACTATAAAATGGGAGATACTGTTCTGGGTACTACTGTAAAAGAAAAGGACTTAGGAGTTACAATAAGCGCTGATATGAAAGTTTCAGAGCAGTGTGGTATTGCAGCTTCAAAGGGTAATCAAATTCTTGGATTGATTAGAAGAAACATAACATACAAGGGAAAAAAGTTAATTATACCTCTTTATAAAGCAATAGTTAGACCTCATTTAGAATACTGTATACAAGCATGGAGACCATATCGTAAGAAAGATATAGATACGCTTGAACGCATACAAAGGAGAGCAACTAAAATGATTCCAGAACTGAGAGACCTTAGTTATGAAGAACGCCTGAAAGAATGTGGTTTAACAACTCTAGAGACAAGGAGGTTAAGAGGAGATCAGATTGAAGTGTTTAAGATATTGAATGGGTATGAAAATATTGATAGAAATATGTTTTTCTCACTCAAGAAGGATAGCAGAACTAGAGGACATGCGGTAAAATTAGTAAAGGATCAATGTAGATTGGACATCAGGAAGCACTCGTTCTCACAGAGGACAATAAATGAATGGAACAAATTGTCTACAGATTGTGTAACTGCTAGCAGCGTGAATATGTTTAAAAACAAGGTTGACACATATCTCAGGAGGGCGGGTTATAAGTAGATGAACATTGTTGGACTCTCGATAAGCCAATGGCTTCCTTGTCCACTTGCCATCTGGGCCTTTGGCTTGGATGGCAAATCTTGTTAAATCTTGTTAAACAATGTTCTTATTTACAGGCAGTCTGTACAATAATACAACCTTTTTCACTCTATATTCTTTCTTATTATATACTTTGAAAACAATTAGTAAATCCAAATTTATTTATGGGGTGAACTATGCATATTGGAAGCTCAGCGTTTAGTCAATATTGGCTTGAACACAGAAACCACATTGCACTATTGGCTTGAACACACAAACCACACTGAACTATTAGCTTGAACACATAAACCACACTGCAGTATTGCAATAGCATATGGCTTCCAACCAGGGCTTTCAATTAAAATTTTCAGCTACAATTATATTTTTGTTAATTACAATTATGATAATTATGATTTGTAAAGAATGTTGCTTTGAAACGTTGCAGTTTTCCAGTTCAACATAGTTATTAGAGGTGGAATTGTTTACTTTGCTGACTACGTGGGTTATAAAAGCTGTTCAACAACAAGTTATATCAAGGACAATACAAAAACATTTTTACAAATATGTATTTTTTATTTGTGACATAATTGGAATACAGTTAAGCAATATAATAAGGTATATCAATTAAATGATATATAATGAGGTATATGAATTACAAAGTTAAATCACAATTAAATAAATGTTTCAGTTAAAACTTTGTAATTAATTACAATTACAAAACTACAACTGTTCTTGCCCATAAACACACACTCTACATCAGACAAAATCACAAGTTCTAGAAAAACTTTCACATATTTGTAAATTTTTATGAAACTGACTTACTATCATCAACCAGCTTTGACAGATGACAATAATGTGATGTGTCACTCATCATGTAACCTATAGTCGGCTGTTTGAGGTTGACACAAAGTCGTGACATAATCAGTAGCAGCGATGGTGCCGCAATGCCGTTTTCCCTCGCCGTCTCGCAGAACTCCTGTTACATAACACGTCACATGACTAACACCAAAAGGTCGTGTCAGTAAGGACATGTGTGTATAGAGTGCATGGTTGAAAGATCATGCCATCTGTGAGATTTAAAAAAAAACATGTTTTAACTGTCATAAGCTGACAGAAATATGTTATATTCCGGGCCCCCAAGTAGGTCTAGGCAGCTTCAGCCGGTTAGTCCCAATGAACTTTTTATTCCTCGATTTAAATTTTTATAGTAAGGATTTTTTTATTGCCGCACCAACTCTATGGAATTCACTTCCTACTAGTGTTAAGTTAGAAGGAGGTATTAGGAGTTTCCATCATTAGTTGTAGACCTACTTTGGAACCTTGCTTCCCATTTGGCTATACTTATCATCCCAAACCAACTGTTGACAACTTGGGTCTGATTCTCGATTGTTGATTTTGCCTAACTCTTTACGTTGACATGCCTAAGTACCAGTGCATATGCAGGCATAGTGAATGTATAAAACTTGACCTATGTTTACTATGGGCCATATTTTTAATATGACAAGGTTAAGTGAATAATGTGAATGGGTATATAAATTAAATATAAAGCTCTTGACATTTGGAAACAGTTACCAGTCACTAATAGAACTCTTCATTTACTATAGATACTAATGAATGGTGACAATGTAATAAAGAAACACTTGTGGAATAGTGGTCTGACACGTCAATAATGAAATCACATTTCCGTCAGTAATACATTGTCTAGTGGAGACAGAGAACATGTGATACATACATCAGGGATGACAGAGATTTGTTGGATGAATGCACCCTTGAGCATAAACAGAGAACATGTGTTACATACATCAGTAATGACAGAGACGTGTTGGATGAATGCACTCTCTAGTATAGACAGAGAATATATGATACATACATCAGCGATGACAGAAATGTGTTGGATTAATACACTCTCTAGTATAGACAGAGAACATGTGATACATACATCAGCAATGACAGAGATGTGTTGGATGAATGCACTCTCTAGTATAGAAAGAGAAAATGTGATACATACATCAGCGACAACAGAAATGTGTTGGCTAAATGCACTCTCTAGCATAGACAGAGAACATATGATACATGCATAAGCGATGACAGAGATTTGTTGGATGAATGCACTCTCTAGCATAGACAGAGAACGTGATACACACGTCATCAACAACTGAGATGTTTTGGATGAATGCACTCTCTCGTATAGACAGAGAACATGCGATACATACTGTTAGAATATTTGTATTCTGTAAGTCCGATATAATTCAGACGCGCAACAAGTTATACTGCAGGCGCACTGATCTATATATAACTGGATGGCGCGTGGGGTCATGCCTCAGTTACACTTCCTGGTGTGTTACAGGAATGTAGTGCATAGTAATTTTAGCTATGTGTTATTTTTAAAAAATCATATCATCTGACATAACTGCATTTGACCAGGCACATTGGCAGGTTTGCTGGTAGAACATGTTGGCAGTATAACTGTGGATGTTTAGATGATTTCAATAGGCGGAAGGATTTTTTGCAATTTTTTCACCACAAGGCACGTGTGCGTAGTAATTCATGCAGAAATTGGTAAACATTGATGGGTGTGGCACGTTCAGGCATTTTAAAAGAGTTAGAAGTAGGAGACTTTGACTAAACTCGAACAGCATGTCAATGGGATGATGACAACGGCAGGTAAGAAGTTTCAGCATTTTTGATGGTCCCATTTTCTTATAATCGTGCAAAACGTTAACATGGTCGTCAATGTGAAATGTAACAAGAGGCTGAACCCAAATAGGTACCCTGGCAACGGAAATGCGGTAGCCATTGAACAGTCATGGAGGAGGGTTTTTTTGCAAAAATATACTGATAAAATGCATGAAAACTTGTGTCTGTCATCAAACAATGAGTGTGTACTGTGGACAGGCTGCACAAAAGGAAGAATTGTTAAATATGGAGTTATTAATTGCCAACTCAGATGTGGCTACAGTCATACGTGACAGTGCATAGGCTCAGTTACATGCTTCAGCATAGGATCACACGTGTTGACCCAGGCTTAGATGCTAGTCATCTGTGCCATAACTGCCTGTGTGTGAAAGAAAGCCACACACACACACACACACACACACACACACACACACACACACACATATATATATATATATATATATATATATATATATATATATATGGAGCCACACTCTGTAAATAACAACAGGCAATATTGCATAGCTAAAAACATTTGCTTTGGTCATGGGGAATACCCCCAGTGCCTATTAGAGTTGAAATAAAAAAAATGGTAAGAACTTTTGTTCAGTGTTATGTAGAATGAACTGTTTCGAATCATCGTCTTAATCACTGATGTGCATTAACGTCAGTTAGCCATCATAACTGGTGTTGCATCGTGTGTATTGGTCTTGGCATCAGTGTCAGCAGTATGTCATGTGTCTTGGTCTCTAGGTCTTCGTATGATTGTGTTCGCAGAGATGTCAGTACAGCCTGTAGGTAGATAGTAGATGCTGCATGAAATACAGAATATTGCATTACATGTATTAGAATGTTGTGTGTGCATAGTTCTTGTGTGTTTACTCTCTGCTGGCATAGTTGTGATCAGCAGATGACCGTGATCTTAACGAATATGGGTGATCAGTGCGATCTGCCGGTGGCTTTATCTGCCGCCGCCTTCTTTTCACCACTGACCTTTTCTGACCAAGCTGACCTTTTCTGTATCTGCCTTCTTGACGCCGTTTCTCTTTTGCTTCAACATAGTCTTTCATTCTCTTTAATTTTGTATGCCGTCTGTGCAGTCGCACTGATGGCCGTCTGGAATATGCTCCGCTGGTAGACCATGTCGTGCTGAATGCGCTTGACTGCCCGAGCCACTCTGCCACCCTTTGAGATATGACACTTTACATTTTCCAATTTTTGTAGCATTGCATTTCCAGCTCCATAATTTATACGATCAATGACTGAACACATTCGTCCCTGTGCATTTCTGCTGAAGTTCACATTCTTTGGAAGGGATGCAGAGAATGATCTGTTGATCGATTCATTCTTGTCTGTGGTTAATCTATGTTGTGTCATCTGAAGTGCTGCATTTCCGAGACGCATTTCTATCAACCCTTGGAGTGTTAACCTATCGCCATCTGTCATATTCAGTCGTCTCATACCACTTGCCTTCAAGTGCTGTGATTTATGCCACCAATTGTTTTGCAATCCGCCTCGGCATACCACTGCATGTCGGCGACAGTTTTTGCATGAACCAGCATAGCAATCTACAGTAGTTTGAATTATCTTTGGCATCTTACTAGTGATGGTATTAATGTCACTGGAATACAGGGTGTGCACACTTGTGTAGATCTTCTGGCATCTGGTCTTCACATCTTCAGCAAACATTCTTTTCTTTTCTGCTCTGATGATGGCTGTTTCTCTCGGAAACATTCGGGGGGAGAATGAAGCTTTCATGATATGTCTAAATTGCGTCTGACCTGTGTGTTGTGTCAGCCTGTCTTTCTATGGGGACTGCTGGCATAGCATCCTGTACCCACCGAGAAGCTAAAGCATCTCCATCAGTAGCCACATATCTGATTGCGACGTTGTCCTGTGCGAAACTGTGGCCTATCTGTTTGCCAATTTCATACTCCGAGATTGGATCCACTGCTCGTAGAGTTGCCGAGCATCGCTCATGACCTGGGCATGTGACATTGTGACCTTGACTGCGAAACATGGCGCCTACTTTGCACAGCTTATTTTCTAGATGAAAACCTATGATCTGGTGTTGATCTGTCTGCCACTCTATGGCAGCTCCGATAGCTTGCGATGCAGCCTACCCGACTCCATAACTTTTCTTATGTGCTGTTGCGTTATACCTAACATCCATGCTTATGTTGATCGGGGCATTTTCTGGCAGACCACGCATAATGTTAATCTCTTTTGTTTGCTCTCTTTTCTGCTTCAAATCATCCATTGTTGCCTGGACAGTGATAGCAGCAACCCTGTCTGCATTTCTTTGCAATCCACATCGGCTTGGAGGGGGGTGTTTGTTGCAGCCAGAATGTGGCGCATCTTTGTGATTCCCATTATCGAATCCTGAAGTCCGACATGGAGTGCCACATTCGATGTAGCTGGTTTTTGACCACAACTGCCAGTGTCTACTTCAGTGTACAATTTGTGCATGTCTGACTGATATTCACAGTGCAGACAATGTAATGACATTTTCCAGCATAAACCAACTTGTCTTTCGTTGTATACTTCTAACTGTGGAGATGTGCATGTCGAGATTTTCGCATGCTCTGTGAAACACTCATTCCACATTGCCACAGTCTTCTGCATGTTTAGCAGACGCATCTCAGAAACTCCATCAGTCTCTTCTGTCTGAAGGTAGCTGTCTCTTAAGTCAGGGCATTTATCTGGTTGTGGTCGTAGAATCTTGCTATTTCCACAAACGCCATCAGCATCGGGCACTGTTAGCAGTCCACCAGGGGTTACATGTACCACTCTTGAATATTCATCCATGTTCAGTCGTCGCAGCCACATGCTGCGGTTCGTTTGTCGAGTTTCTGATGTTGCAGCATTTTGTGGTCCCCAGTATGGGTGGCCACGTGTGAAACGGCGCACTTTCTTAATGCCACCAGGGGGTGGTTTGCGCTTACTCTTAACCTCACTCTCACTCTTAATTTTACTCTCACTATTCTCAATTACTGTCGCTTCCATTTTGTAACAATGCACGGTAATCCAGGCAAAATTACAGTTGAAAGTGACAAACCGTTATTTGAAATCAAAGACCTCTAATCAGTCTGAAAGTCCAAATGAAAGTTACAGAACATCTGTAATATAGGGGGGGGGGAGGGGAGAGAATTACATTAGTAAAGCCTCGATTTGGACATGTATATCAATCTCAGTCAATGACATTGCAATATAATGACTTATTGGTCAGTTTTTGTTTACTTCAGCTAATTAGACACATGTGCCTACTGTGGAGACCACCTGAGGTAATACGCCCTCTTGTGGTTTGGGGAAAACTTGGACAGGGCAGCATGCTATCTGATAAGGTCTACTGGCTGGCTGGAGCTGATCGATCAGGCAAGTGCCTTTGTTATTGCTAGTTTGCTAATTAGGTTGTATAATGTTATGCAATTGAACTAGTTGAGAAGTCTAGCTTTGAAGGAATTCACAGTTTGTTTATATTTACATCTGTGTAATAGGGCAGGAGGCCAAAAAAATAATATAATTTTCAGTGTAAAATAAAAACTTGCTGAATACAATGTGCTTACAGAACACATGCTGACCTTTCTGAAACATTGTGTTAGGAATTCATACATGCTAGCTGAGAAAATGTGTTTCAAGAGTTAAGGTGGGTTACAAAAGTGGCTATTCTGTGTATGCATTGTACAGTGGGGTGGTACTGCTCAAATGTGTCTAAAAACCAAACATATAGACGGATGTAATAATTTTTTTGGCTGAGTGCATGATATATGTGTGTCTCTAAAATATGTTAAATTCAAATTTTTTCGCAAACATTGTGATGTCTATTTGGGGTCATGCCTCAGTTACACTTCCTGGTGTGTCGTGTTATTTAAAAAAATCATATCATCTGACATAACTGCACATGAGCAGGCACATTGGCAGGTTTGCTGGTAGAACATGTTGGCAGTGTAACTGTGGATTTTTAGATGATTTCAATAGGCGGAAGGATTTTTGGCAATTTTTTCGCCACAAGGCACGTGTGCATAGTAATTCATGCAGAAATTGGTAAACAATGATGGGTGTGGCACGTTCAGGCATTTTAAAAGAGTTAGAAGTACGAGACTTTGACTAAACTCGAACAGCATGTCAATGAGATGATGACAACGGCAGGTAAGAAGTTTCAGAATTTTTGATGGTCTCATTTTCTTATAATCGTGCAAAACGTTAACATGGTCGTCAATGGGAACTGTAACAGGAGGCTGAACCCGCGTCGGTCTGTAAATTTGACCCCACTGTGCCGCCATATTGGATAGATCAGTGCTGTCAATCGGTAGGCAATCGCAGTGTTAAAACGCTCAACTTTGATGATAAATTGCTGCCTGTATACAAGTATACTTTTGTATTTTGTGATTCATAAGATACTGTTAGAGGTTAGTGATTAATAATATTATGTGTAGCGTCACAAAGTGAACATTCCTATTTAATTATTAATATTTTAAAGTCGACAGCGGCTAGCCTATGTCGGGTTATTGTGAATATTGGCTTTAATATAATATATATGCAAGCTTACTGATTCATCAACTTCAAGGCTCAATGATCAGAACATCGTCTTCAGTATCTAACAATACTCAAGAAGTTCCATTTTGTATATTCTAAATATTGCTTAATGTTGTAAAGTTGAGTGATTTGCGCCGTCATTTCGAAGTCCCCGAAAATGTCAATGACTGAATGAGTGCATGAGTTACGAGGATATGCCTTTTTTGACAAATATCTTAAGGAACATTTTTACAATGCCATGGTCTATATATTATAGATGAGTCAAAATTGTTTCATCGATTGAATGCAAACAAATTGTTAGTATTTTTTGGTGATATACTTACTATTACAGAACAACGAAAAGACGTTTTATTCCCTAAAAGACGCCACTGGCACTGCACAAAAATGCTACCCATAGCAAGACATTTATTCCTGTACTGTAAATCCAAGTACAAGGAAAAACAGGTTTTTTCACCCGATCTAATATATCTAGCTATCACAACAATGAAAGTATTATCAAAATGTTGTGTTTATTTTGTTTTGAATAAACTGCTATCATTATATATCAAATAATTGTACTAGATTCTGAGAGTGAACTTATGCCATTGTCTTCCTTACGTTACACTATTGTTGTTCTAAAGTTGAATTTAGTTCTCTATCTCCCTATCTCTCTTGTTGTCTCCCTCCCTATCACACACGTGCACGCACACTCACCCTCCCTCCCTTCTCCCTCAGGGAATATTCAGAAAATGTAATGCATTATATTTTCAGAATGGCTACTTACCGAGACAGCACTAATATGAGTACTAATAGGCTCACATTGTTATTAGTTGGGCACAGTTTCGTGCATCGTATGCAACAGCAAGTGTGCTGGAAATACAAACATTGCTGTGTTGCTGTACCTGCTGTACCTTACAAACATTGCTGCACTGCTGTGGAATTACAAACATTGCTATGTTGCTATGGATTTATGAACATTTACGTCACAATATACCTGCATGAAAACCAGTATGGACTTCTGAACATTATCTTCCATAAAATTATGACCGTTGCTGCACGGCTGGAATGTTATAATAAATTGTCTTGATAATTGTGCAGTGACATTATGTTTCATCCATTAATTCCCCATCTATTTACCTGTTATGACATACTAGTTACAATAACTTTCCATAACACAAGTTCAATACAAGGTCACACCGTATTCAAGTCGATGTATTGACAATTTTCACCCCCCAAAGTTTAACTGATCCGGTATATAATAAATTACAGCTAAATTATTCCATTAATCTTGGTATATAGGTCAAATGTTAAATGTATGTCAACTAATTAGGTTATGTCAAAATAAGTAAACACTAGACCACATAGTATTAAAGTTAACAATTTGACCATATCCATCCACCAAAAGTTAAATAGGCCTATTACCAAATTACTGACAGCTCTCTTTCATACTCTCCATCTTTCTCACTTCTGCCATTAATCCACATATATAAGTCAAATGTGTATCTGTCTGTCCCTGTCTCGCTCACTCTTTCATACTCTCCCTATCTTTCTGACTCGGCATGTATATTATATATTAGGTTTTTTGATATGTCTTCTCTTGGTAAAAGCTGTGCAACGACATCAATGTGGAAACCTGATGAACAGTTTCTTCTAACACTTAATTACATGCTAATGTCACATCACAAATGTTGGATAAGAAATTTGAAGATGTGATTTTAGACCTATATTTAATAAATAGTCATAAGGATAGATGACAGTCGATTTATGTTTTTAATTTGTTTCATATAAGCAGCTTTAGAAATCATGAATGACACAGATGGTATCAACATAATGCTGTAATATAGATATGTTGTACATGTATTACCCAAGATCCCCAAATTACATCACTGGTTGTTGTACCCCATGGGTAAATAATTTTTATTAGATGTGACATCAGCGTTCTACCCACGAAGAATCATACATGGGACAGCCCAATGCCCAATGCATGTAAGAAAACTGGGTGGTATAAATGTGAACAAACTAGAACAAGAATCTTAAAATTTTAACTAAAATTTAACTAAAATAAAAGTACATGTATCATGTATATTCCTGTCTTGTCAAGTCGATATGTCACTGAGTAGTGGTCAGACACTTGCATCACTAGCAAAGAAATGGTAACCACACTGTCACCCCCAGCATCAAAAGTGTGCAAACCAACCAATTCTCCTAAGTAATAACATTAGTCTACTAAAGCCCCTACATAGCTAAAATAATTGTGTACCATAAGCTAAAGATAATATTATGATTCCAAACTGGCACACTAGGTGTCAGTACAGCTAACCAATTAAGTCAAAATATATGCTATCTTAGTTATGTATTGGCAAGAGACCCATATGGTAGCACCCTCACTGATGTTTTAGCAGCACTAATTTCGATAACCTCTTTCTAATATTTCACCGTGCAACACATCTGTTTGTAGCTTCCCAAGATGACGCATCTTGATCTTTGAATAACACTGGGAACAACATTTGATTAGAGAAAACATATGGTTACTGAGACAGGTTGAATCAAATATATAATTATTCAATGATTAAAATACATTGACCTCTGCACACACCTGCAAGACTGCTGTTGAAACGGCACTAGGTTGCCCTGGATCCTGGGGAAGATTGCACAATTTGATCAGTCCTATTGATAAAACTATCCTCAAAATGTGTTGAACAAATGTTGCTAAATTTGGTTGGCTTGAAACCTTCACGCCACAAATTAACTAACCATCTGCGGTATTGTTCAGGTGCTGTGTTCACACCGGGAAGCCTGAAATGACATAGAGGAGGAATACAATATGAAATGAAAACGAATTAGTGACTGAAAATGACGGATGAATTGTGTTTTGTGTTGTAGGATGGCGACCCTATTCATAGTAGGTCACAGTTACTTAAGTTAAGGCGTGTGGCCAAACACATAGAAATATTAATACTTAAATTATATAATTAATTCAGCATCATACTATCCAGCATTTAGAATTATTAAAGTACAATTATCAATCATCACATTGTAGACTGGGCTCAGTCCTCAGGCTGAGTTTTGAGCGATAAAATGCGCTATTGCCATTAAAGGGCAAAATGTGTGAATAAGCAAATCAACACAACATATTCTTGCAATATAATTGGTCCAATTTATATTAATGTGTACAGTCAGGCTGATAAATGGCATCACAAACATTCTTAAACAATTGTCAAGACCAGAATCCTTCAAAAATCCTTCCGCCTATTTAAATCATCTAAAAATCCACGGTTACACTGCTAACATGTTCTAACAGCAAACTTGCAAATGTGTCTGCTCAAAGGCAGTTATGTCAGATGATATGATTTTTTGAAAATTACACATATCTAAAATTACTGTGCCCTACATTCGTCTGTAACACACCAGGAAGTCTAACTGAGGCATGATCCCTTAATCTATAAGGATGCAGCGTTTAGGTGATCTATCCAAGATGGCGGTTTTGGACTTCCGCAGGCGTCACCTGGCGCAAATGAATACGGCGTGCGCCATCCAGTTATATATATATATATATATATATATATATATATATATATATATATATATATATATATATATATATATATATATAGATCAGGGCGCAGTGGGCAGTTGCGACATCACCACCACGCCACGCTGGTTAATAAATTTGCATGGGTTCTCTGATCTTAAAGTGTTGATCTAGTACAAGAATCCAAACATGGTGTCAGACAGTTCGTAGGACGGGTGAATATCGAACTCGGTAGCACCAGGTGAGAACACTCTAGAAGTTGCCTGTGTGAGCAAAATCGAGAAATATATGATCACTGAACAACTTCCCTCGACGGGCAATTTGCCGGAGCAATGGGCTCGCTTCAAAAAGCAGTTTAAACAGTTCCTCGATGCGAGCGAGAAGTCAGAGGCATCGGATAAATCAAAAATAGCAATGTTATTGCGCACAATTGGCGAAAAGGGTAACGACATCTTTGACAATTTCTCGTTCGAGGCGGATGAGCAGCCAACGTTTGTTGACGTCTTGGAAAAATTCGATCAGTTTTGCAAGCCGCGTGTAAGCGTGTTCACAGCAAGGCACCAGTTTTAAACTATGAAACAGAATACTCGGTTTATTGATGAGTTTCTGACGGCATTAAAGAAGAAGGTCCGAGAGTGCACGTTTGGAGACTTGACCGACGATATGGTGTTGCATGCATTGACGCTGGGACTCGATCAAGAAAGGACGAGGCGAAGGTTATTTGAAACGGAAAATCTCACTTTGGATAAAACTATCGGAATATGTCGATTAGCTGAAGACACAGAAGTTGAGATGAAAAAGTTACATTTGAACGAAGAGGTTAGCGCACTGTACAGGCAGAAGCTAAAGAATCGTACAAAGGTCACGAGGGGCCACACACCGCGAAAAAACGAGAATTTCGTACACGATAAGGCTGGACGTAGAAGCGGCGAGAATTACATTCACGAAAAGGCTTGTCGATGCGGCACTTCCCACCTTGCGAAGCAATGCCCGGCGTGGGGTAAGGAATGTTACGCCTGCAAAAAGAAGAGCCACTTCTCAAAGTTTTGCAGAACAAATCAAGTCCATCTAATCGGGGATGACAGCGATTCAGACATCCTTCATAGCAAAGTTGATAATATCGAGCACAAGCTGTTAGCTACTGTCAAAGTTCTGACAGAGGGGCAGATGTCCAAGCAAATTACTTGTCAACTAGACACTGCAGCCACTTGCAATGTGCTTAGTGTCAAGGATTACCATAAACTTGGCGATCCATCTCTGAAGCCGAGTCATGCCAGACTAACAATGTATGACGGCACCGTGGTTATGTTCAAAGGTCGCTGCCAGCTGGAAGTATGCGATGACAAACGCAACGTACCCCTGATGTTTGAGGTGGTAGAAACCAAGCATTGCTCACTACTGTCACTGGATACATGCCTACGTCTCAATTTGCTATCGGTGAACGAGCATGTTCATTTGGTGAACACTCGTCAGTACAGAAATGTGGATGCAATGCTGGAGGAAAACACGGACGTATTCTCTGGACTAGGGTGTCTGCCAGGAGAATATGACATAGTGGTGGACAACAGTGTCAAGCCGGTGCAGAACAGACCGCGCAAAGTGGCATATGCCCTCAAAGACGATCTGCAGAAGAAGATCACAGCTTTTGAGGAGCAGAAGGCGATTGCCAAAGTGGATATTCCAACACCGTGGATATCCAACTGCTTAGCAATTCGCAAATCAAATGGCACGGCGCGGGTATGCATAGATCCGACCGATCTCAACAAAGCCATCCAGCGAAACCATTTCCCATTACCCACCATAGAGGAAGTTTTGCCTAAACTGAAGGACGCAAAGATCTTTTCCCTAGTGGATGCCAAAGATGGTTTCCTACGGGTGAAGCTAACGGATAAGAGCAGCTATCTGACCACTTTCTGGACCCCGTTTGGAAAACATAGGTGGCTCCGAATGGCATTTGGCCTCACGTCCAGTCCCGAAGAATTTCAGCGTCGCCTTCAACTCGCCTTAGATGGACTAGATGGGATCTTCATTGTAGCAGACGATATCTTGATTATAGGTCGAGGTGAGACCGACGAGGAAGCGCGACGTGATCATGACGAAAACTTGGACCGGTTACTTCAACGAGCAAGGGAACAAAACCTCAAATTAAACAAGGTCAAATCAAGTACATCGGACACGTTCTGTCGCCCGAAGGGGTAAAAGCGGATCCTGAGAAGGTGTCAGACATCTCAAGCATGGCCACTCCAACCGATAGCGACCAAGTGCGGATATTCCTGGGCTTCACCAATTACCTGGCCACGTTCTTGCCCAATCTCTCAACTATCAGCGAGCCGCTCAGACGTCTAATCCAGAAGGATGTTGAGTTCCAATGGGGACAGACCCAAAAAGATGCGTTCCGGAAAATCAAGGAGGTTGCAACATCAGAACAGTCACTCGCGTATTACGATGTGAAGAAGCCGATTGTACTGCAGTGTGATGCGAGTACGCAAGGGCTAGGCGCGAGTCTGATGCAAGACGGAAAACCTGTGGCGTATGTCTCACGATCCTTGACAAAGTGTGAACAGAAGTACGCACCCATCGAGCTAGAATGCCTAGCCATTGTGTTCGCGTGTCGTAAATTCGATCAGTATATCTATGGTCACGCCGAGGTTACGGTACACAACGACCACAAACCTCTCGAAGCCATATTTCGTAAGTCGTTGCTCGAGGCTCCTAAACGCTTACAACGGATGATGCTCACAGTACAGAGGTACAACGTGAAAGTGGAGTACAAGCCAGGCACGGAACAGCTGGTTGCAGACATGTTATCACGTGCCCCATCATCCCGTCAACCAGTGAACGAGATGTCGACTGAAAAGCTTTTCCAGTGTGCGATCCAAGATGAACTGGCGGAAGAGATCGACTCGGTCGACCCACAAATGTATGTCAACGTCAGCGAGCCAAGAATCGCTAAAATTCGACAAGCGACAGCTGCGGATGACACATTGCAGAAAGTGATGACAACGGTTTGGTCAGGATGGCCTCAGAACAAACGAATGCTGTTGCCAGGGCTGAAACCTTATTGGACATTTCGAGAAGAAATGGCAGCGAATGATGGTATTCTGTACAAAGGATAGATAATGGTAATTCCAAAATTTTGTCAGAAAGATCTGCTGGAACGACTTCACAGCAGCCATCATGGAATCGAAGCAACTCTCCGACGAGCAAGAGATAGCATCTACTGGCCGGGAATGACAAACGACATCAAGCAGATGGTCGAGAGCTGTAAAGCGTGCTCGAAAGAAAAGCCACCACAACAGAAAGAGACGCTACGATGTCACGTCATTCTCTCGAAGCCATGGGCAAAAGTTGGGATAGACTTGTTCACATATGACAATCCCACTTACCTCATCATGGTAGACTACTATTCAGATTTCTTCGAGTTCACAAAACTGATCAGAGAGCGGAAACGACCATACAAGCATGCAAAGAGCAGTTTGCACGTTATGGCGTACCACAAATTGTGCAATCAGATGGTGGACCTCAATTCATCAGTGCGGAATTCCAAGCGTTTGCAAACAACTGGGAATTCAAACACTCCATATCATCGCCGTATCATTCGCAATCGAATGGAAAAGCAGAATCGGCAGTCAAGATCGTGAAGAATTTTCTAGGGTCCGTACACCATGACAGAAACCAAATTCAAGGCTATTTCAATGCTAAGGAAAAACAACTTCAAGGCCATTTAAGGTTCAAAATTTAATACTGCAAACTGCACTCTGGAAACGGACAACGTACAGTTCAACATCTGTCATGTTTCGCTTAGAGTTGAAGTTTTGCTCAATGTTCTGTTTCCGAACTTTCTCCTTCTCGGCCTCCAAGTATGCCATGTACCTTTGTCGTGCTCTCTGTGGAAAGCATTGATTTGGCGTTTGGCACACACCACCAGCTGTTGTGATTGCGTCATGCACAATGCACAGTGCGACAAGGGATTCCTCCTTCAGGTTCTCAACAGCCACGTGACTGTTGATTGAGAAACCACGCTCGTCAGTGGCTTGCCCATGAGAGAGGATGCCCATGAGAGAGCAGTTTCTTTGTCACCATCCACAGCTTCTCATACTGTGTGCATTTGAGGTAGACTGCAAGGAACGTATCCAGTCACTCGTTGTCTGGGTTGAAATCCTTGAATGTGGTGGAGTTGGCAGGAACCACCTCATTCACAAAGGATCTGAACTGCTGCTGGATAGCATCGCAATCCGCATCTCGGACTTGGTGCAGATCCGGAAACTTGTGCAACACTCTGCCAAACTTCGCAATGCAGTCGTCCTTCCTGCCAGCCATCAACCGAGGGTCGAGACACGTCAAGTTTCTCGTTATGGTGTATGTGATTGAGCATTTCTCTAGGAGTTTCTGTGTGGCACAGACAAGCCCTTTCTTGCACTCCATTCTAAATGTCAGTCTCTCTCTTTCACTGAGCTTCTGCTTGACAGATGTGACAGCTGCCAACTCCTTCAGCTTCTTCGCTTCGCAGAATCCAGGGTCAATTTGGGAGTGACGCAAATGTGAATCAACATCATCAATGTTGAGCCTTGCCAGCTGTGCTGTAGAGGTGGCCTCGTCTAAGACTGACTGCTTCATGAAGCGCTGGCATAATCCTCGCACAATCACGCCAAGGTCACCACAAAGGAAGGGGACCATTGGCTTGTCCGTCTGGTATCTGACCAGAAACTGGTCAAACTGCCTCGCAACCGACTCGAAAAACATCAGGTGTGCAGCACAGCCTGACTTCACGGTCGTGAATGCTTTTCCATCAGGGACATTGTACTTCATTGGGTACTTGGTGATGGTATCGACGTACTTTCGTACATGACCAAGTACCAACAACGCACGGGATGCCACTCGCGCATTCTCTACCCACCGGTGCACCGTAATTGCGGTGAATTCTTCTCGCCTGGCGGGTGTTTCGTGGAAAATCCGATGCAGTGCCCAGAGAAATGATTTCAGATCCCATCCAGTTGCTCCGAAACCAGTTCTGAATGCACTGCCCGATATCAATCAGTTTCTGTGAGCGGTCATCGTACACCTCAGCCATCAGCTTTTGGTAGAAGGACCAATTCACATTTGGTCCATCCATGGACAGCTGGATCATGTTCGATAGGTTCATAGTACCACACTTCTCAACAAACACATCAACCATGTTTGTAGCTGTTGCATGGCCAAGAAAGGCACTGGTGAAGTATCGGGTATGCACTGCATTTCTACCTTCATCAAAGAACCTGATGTGTATCTGTTTGTTTTGAGTGAAGCGGTTGAAGCTCTCATCAAAGAGGATGACAAAACTGTTAAGCAACCGCACCTGGTCCTTCAGTTGCTGGCAGAAATATGGAGCTAGTCCATGGCAGATGATGTAGGCGCTCTTCTTCTCACCACACCTGAACGACTTTGCGATGGCGCTATCTGGGAACATAAGCTCAAACAGTCTGTCTGTTTCCATGCAGCTAACGTATGAGTAGTGAGACGACATGACTTTCATTGCCTTCTGCACGCCAATGATCGTCGGTTGTCACATGACTTGCGATGGATGCGGTGTTCATCACCGATGACTGAAGACGCGCAGGTATTACAGGCATTGACGTGGTTGCACTTCCAGAAGGTGTAGGTTCTTCAACACAGTACAAACACTAGACAAATTGCTATCTCATTGAATATAATATTGTACACAGTATATACATGATTATCAATTATATATAATGTTATATATATATATATATATATATATATATATATATATATATATATATATATATATATATATATATATATATATATATTTATATATATATATATATATATATATATATATATATATATATATATATTTATATATATATATATATATATATATATATATATATATATTACATATGTATACACCTATAAATAGTATAATTACGACATGTCCAACAAAATATTATTTGTCAACCTATCCTGTCCGTATTATGTACATGATCCTAACTGATAATTATGTTTTCTTATCAATCATGGACACCAGCCGGCGTTGCCGCGCATTAGCAAACAGCTGGAACTATTCATGTAAAGTATGTATTGGCGCATTCGCTAGGTGGCGCCACATGTTCATCTGCGCCATCGACGTAACGTCCGTCAACAAACGCATCGCAGTGAAATATCGCCCATTAACGCGGACAGTTACATGCAATTGTCTTTGCTTATTAATTAATTAACATAACTCCGTAATCTCATAAAACACAGGTCTTATTATTATCATAAAGTATCATAGATACATACCTGTAGTTTCCTGTGGTCTAGTATTGCCGAATAATGTCGCTATTGAGGTTCACGCGCAGCTCGTATTTTGTAGTTTCATATTATCAGCGTGTTTTTTGCCAGCGCTGTGGCTTCTAACGACAGATTCTTCCATCGCTTTCACATCAAACGAACGTTTGCATATCTGGTAATGTGCCAAAAATACATTAATCTTTACTTCTGGCCTTGTCAAAATTCAAGGCTTTTCAAGGCTGCATGCCGGAATTCAAGGATTTCAAGGCCTTGATTTTGAGTTGGTGAAATTCAAGGTTTTCAAGGATTTCAAGGCCCCGTACGGACCCTGATTTTCTTAACAAATCGGACGACCCTTTGAGAGCGGTGTTGGAGTGGAGAAACACGCCAACGTCTCAAATCAATTGCAGTCCAGTGCAACGGCTAATGCAAAGAGGAACGCGGGCGTATGTGCCTCAAGCGGAGCAGTTGATGAAACCCGTGGTATTAACGGCACGTCAAATCCTCAGACGCAAGGTGAAGAAGCAAAAAATGTCACAACAATACTACGACCGAAATGCTCGTGACTTGTCGCCGACAACTTCGACTGAACAAGAAGGCCACATAGACGGGACTCACAGTAGAGATACTCACGTAATACCCATAGACGAGAACACAGATTCGCGGAATTGCAATCGTGTGAAAGGCCAGCTATCATCAGCACGCCGAGACCTGAGCCCGTACCGACGTCTCCTGTGAAAACCAACACCCCAGTGAAAACTCGTTCAGGCAGACTAATCAAGAAACCATGGCGTTTTCGCTAAGAAGGCTTAGTAAAGTTCGGACTCACGATAAATCGTGATAGTGTTACGTGTTAAGAAGACTTGGTAAAGTTCACAGACATTTGCATATTATATTCAGTGCTAGCCGGTTATTGTGTTAATTAGAGTAGTCTATTGAACATACGTTTTTGGACTTTAATTATTAGCTTGACTCGGTGGTAAAGACCGCGGTCATAGGAGGATCAAGTGCTAGTAACCTCTGATCCTAACGTGAGCATTACTTTATTTGTTTCTAGTTAGGTTTCAAAGTATTTAGTTTAAAAAGGGAGATGTTAGAATATGTGTATTCTGTAAGTCCGATATAATTCAGACGCGCAACAACATATACCATTATATAATGTCATGCGCAGCGGCAGTTGCAACATCACCACCACCACGCCACGCTGGTTAATAAATTTGCATGGGTTCTCTGATTTTAAAGTGTTCATCTAGTACAAGAATCCAAACACATACATTAGCGACAACGGAAATGTGTTGAATACACTCTCTAGCACAGACAGAGAACATGTGATACATACATCAGTGACGAGATCCATAATGACGCTGATGTGCCTGCCACTAGACTGACTAGTAACCAAAACGCTACTGTATTGTCGCCCACCACTGGCACTCCGCAGTGGCCAAGTGCGATCGCGGTAGACTTCAAAATTGAGTCTGATTCGGGCTCTGATTCACATACATAACCGGCGCGTAGGCCCTACTATCTCAAGTCTCAAGTGGTTTACTCCAAACAGCCCAAACTTGGGCTAATGCATGAGTTTGTGGTGGACTGTGCGCATGCGCTGTGGGTGGTACATTGGATTAAAAGACTAGTATCATTAATGTTCGAGAGCGAGTTAGTAGGCCTGGAGGGGGGGGGGGTGATCTCAATAATGTTGTTTAGAATTTTGTAGAAGGTAGTGGCTTGTTTGATAATGCGCCTTCGTTCGAAGGTTGGCCATCCAAGGGCAGTAATTAGATCTGCTGGATTTGTGTTCCGTCTGTAATCATTTTTAACAAATCTGGCAGCAGAGTGTTGCACTCTTTCAAGGCTTTTAACTTGTGAAAAGGTGTGGGGATTCCATATGGGTGAAGAGTACTCAAGTTTTGGCCGGATTAGCATGTTGTAGGCTGTTTGTTTAACTTCGGGTTTACATGGGCCAAGAGTTCGTTTAATCATGCCTAAACATTTCGAAGATTTTGAAGTTATGTCAATGACGTGATTTGTCCAGGTTAATTTGGAATCCAATTTTACTCCGAGGTATGAGTGGCTGGATACGGTGGATAATGGCTGGCCAGTAAGCGAGTACTTGTGTGTGCTGGGTTTAGTTTTGTTTGTTATTGGAAGGTGGACGCATTTAGATACATTAAATTCCATTTGCCATTTGTCTGACTATGTTTTGAGTTGGCTTAGGTCAGTTTGGAGAATTTCGTGGTCGGTTTTGGAAGAAATTTTACGATATATAATACTATCATCTGCAAAAAGGCGTATAGAAGATTTGATGTTCCCATTTATGTCATTTATGTAGAGTAAGAAGAGGACAGGTCCTAGAACTGAACCCTGTGGGACACCAGATGTGACATCTGTGATGTCCGACAGGGCACCGTTAACTGAGACTCTCTGTTTGCGGTTGGATAGAAAAGATTTGATCCAATTTTGAGTGTTTCCAGTGATTCCGTAGGAGGTCAATTTTGATAGAAGACGTAGGTGAGGCACTTTGTCGAAGGCTTTGGCAAAGTCAAGCAGGATTGCGTCAATTTGGGTCTTGTTGTCCATAGCAGTCATCCAGTCGTGGACTGTCTCAATGAGTTGAGATTCACAAGACAGTCCCGCCTGGAATCCGTGTTGGAAGTGGAGAATGATGTTATGCTTGTGCAGGTGTTTCCACATGTTGCTTAGGATGATATGTTCCATTACTTTACAGAGGATGCAGGTTAGTGATATGGGTCTGTAGTTAGCTGGGTCAGATTGATGGCTCTTTTTATGTATAGGAGTTACTAATGCTTGTAGCCAGTCATTAGGAAGTTTACCTGTGTTGTATGATTGTTGGAAAATTTGGGTGATGATGGGAGCTATCTGCTTTGCAGTTTCATTAAGGACTCTGGCTGGGAGTTCATCTGGGCCTGTAGCTTTGTTCTGGTTTAGATTTTCCAGCTGTTTTATTACGCCATCTATGCCAATTTCGAGAAGGGGGATGTTGGGGTAAGTAGAGGGGGCTATTTGGAGGGGGGGTGGGGTGCTTTTCTTGGGTAAATACAGAGCTAAATTGGTTGTTTAGGGCATTTGCTTTATCTCGATCATTAATTATTGGTTGGTCGTTTACTCGAAGTGTGGGGATGCCAATGTTTTCTCGTTTATTTGCCTTAATAAATGACCAGAATCGTTTTGGATTAGTTTTCAGGCTGTCTCCAATGTGGTTGTTAACATAGTCTTTGTAGGATTTTGCTAACGCTTTAGTAGCTTGCTTTCGGAGTTCCTTAAATTTTTCCCAGTCACTGTTTAGTCCAGTTTGCTTTGCCTTTTTGTGGCTTTTGTTTCGTCTTCTCTGCATTCTATTTAGTTCACGTGTTATCCAGGGGAGGTGGGTTTTAGCTTTTGTTTATCGTCTAGGTATGTTATTGTTAATCAAGGTAGTCAGACGTTCGCGGAAAAAGGTCCAGTTTATGTCTATATCCTGTGAGTTGGGGTCGATGTCGAAGTACTCAAGATTTAGTTTATCTATGTCGTCTTTGAGTTGGTCCCAGTCTGCTGATTTGTAACTATAAACTTGGTGGGGGGGTTTCTTGTTGCGGACTGGGTTTAAGGTGACATTGAAGGTCACGGAATCGTGATCGCTCATACCAGGAGTGGTGTGGGTGTTGATGGATTTGAGGTGAGTATGAGGTCAAGAATGTTGCCAGAAGCGATGCGTGTGGGGTCGTTTACCATGTTCTGCAGCCCAAAGTCGTTAGTTATTTCTAGTAGTTTGTTATGCTTGCTGGCAGTGCTGTTATTAGTGGTCTGGTGATTTGTCCAGTTGATATCAGGGAGGTTAAAATTTCCAGCTATGACTACGTTAGGGGGAGTTTTTTGTGATCTATATAGTTTAGTTAGGGAGTCGTGGAGAGCTTCAAGGGATTGGAGGTGGTCATTTGGGGGTCGATAATAAGATGCAAAGTATATGCATTTGTTTCGTGCAAAGTGAATTTTTGTCCGAATTATTTCACAATTTGAGTTTAAATTTTGGAGGGGTTCAGCTACAATGTTGTCACGGAAGGCTATAAGGACTCCACCGCCATTGGCATTCCTGTCCTTTCTGATGGTGTCATAGTTGGGTGGTAGGAAAGAGTATGTAGCATAGTTTGCATCTAATTTAGTTTCAACTAGAAATATGATGTCTGGGTTATTATATTGAATAGTTGCCTTTAGTTGGGTTGCTTTTTCTATGCTCTTAACGCTGTTGGTGTTTATCAAAATTCCTTTAAGTGTGTTTCCTTGGGTTTTCTTGTGGCGTTCGGGGGTTGAAGTGTTTTGGGGGTTTGGGGCGAAAATTAAGCCTGCATTTTGTGATGTGTGGAGTGTTGGGGTACTAAACGTGGAGCTGTCAGACTGGGTGTTGGTAGAAATGGATTGCTCATTTCTAGATGGAGAAGTGGTAATATTTGGAATTGGGCGCCCATATGGGCCAGGGTTTGGGTGGATGTCGCCTGAGAGTGCTATCAGTCTGCTGAGGTACAGATGTGTAACAATGTCTGATTTGAATTTGATTTTGGGTGGGAATTTAATTCGGGGATTCAAAGTTAGGGCATAATATTTTGGTTTAATTTTGAGATTTGATCGAGATACGCGTTGACATGTTCAAATGATCGTTGCTATTAGGAGAGTGACGGTGATTATTTGCGTTAGCCCAAGATTAATCCGCGTGGAATGCGGGACTAGGTGAGGCGAATATTTTCTAAAGGGACATCTGAATTGGAATACATTTTGTAGCATGGTTTTCTGAAAGTTAGATCCAAATGCAAACAGTGGCGACTTGAAGAAAAGTAAGCTTACTAATGAAATGCTTAGCGATAAAATGAAAAGAACTCACCCGGACGGCGCCGGCAGTGGGAGTCCGCCATCTTGGTTCATGTGTTGCGGTAAAGGGCGTTGTTTTGATTAGTTGCGTTTGTTGTCGTTTGGTTTGTCTGTTTCTGCGTGATCAGTGGATTATGTTGAGTTGTTGTACCAATTGTGGTCATTTATTGTGTTGGTGAACATGTTGTGTTGGGTGAAATGTGTGGAGCGATGTAACGGACTCGTACCACCCCGACGCATGCGCACACCCCTATCGGCAGCAGCTTCCCAGTTCCTCAACTCAAACGGCAGGCAAACCACCAACGATTAGGCTGTGCTCAGTCTAGTAAATTCATATTGTTTTTTTTTCCAATATTACAATACTGAATCTGGATGATTGCTGTTTTATTAAATAAGTAATGTTTCAATGTATTACTTTCAAAACCAGTTGTATTACTGAGTGCTATATCTTCTATTTTTATTTGTTTTATTGCTTTACTTTTAGTGTCAAGCATTTGATTTTGAGTGTGATTGTAATCATATTAATTTTTTTCATGTTAAACGTATTGGCATGCATGTACTTAGTCTTAAGATGCTTCAAACATTATTTCCATGTTTATATATTTAAAATAAAGTTTCAAGTTGCTTTTTCATGAACCTTCATGTGTTGGCTCTTCTCCTATTGTTATTATTATTATTACTACTGTGCAGGTGATAACGCCAACCTCGCTGCACAGCTAGTAAGACTCGATTGGCATTGGGCCAATATTGGTTAAACCGGACTTGGCCTGCCATTAAAAAAAACTAATTCGGCCAATATGAATAATGGCTGTCATTTGCTCAACTTGCATTGGCCTACCAGTGCAAACACCAAATTGGCCAACAATGGCTGTCATTATATCAACCAGCATTGGCTTGCCAATGGAAAAATCAATTGGGCCAATAATGGTTGTCATAGATGCAACGGCTTCCACGGAAGCCGTTCGCGCGTTTAAGGTTTTTTAGAATGTTCAAGACTTGCAACATTTTATTTATGGTTAAGGGCCTGATGAGCATACAAGTTAAGTTTTAGAAATGGAAATGCAGGAGATTTGTTCGTAAATCGGAGGGTCTCGGAGAATTTTGCGTAAATCGGTGGGTCTCATGGAAAAAGATAATTGTGCATAAATTGGAGTATTTCACAACCTCGCCACGCATAAAAATTACACTAGATCAGATGTAGTTCACAATACATTACATAAATGGTACACTGACATGTTAAATCAATTTGTGGCAATCGAGAATTTCCTTGTGGGCTAGTAAATGATAAAATAACATGTTTACTACTCAGATGGTCTAGGAATAAAAGTTGTTCTAAGTAGAATGTTTTGACAAACTTTGACAGGTATATGTAAATATTTAGATATTTAGATCATTATCGCTTCAGCAGACGTTTGTTTTTCAATATCAGCTAAAATATTGCAGTCAGTTTAGGTATATTACACATAAATAAAGGAGCAACAATTACACACCTTGCAATCATGGTAATTGTATTTTTTGTCTTTGCATCTCGATCGGTCTGATTATCGTGCTTTCGTGAACTCGGCTTTGCGCACGAAAAATGGTGGCACCATGTACCCTTCTATGTGATGTGTTAGTAATTATTGGTTGACTATTGTATATATATATATATATATATATATATATATACATATATATATATATATATATATATATATATATATATATATATATATATATATATATATATATAATTATATATATATATATATATATATATATATATATATATATATATATATATATATATATATACATATATATATATATATATATAATGAAAATTATAATGGAGTATTTCACAACCTCGTTATGTATAAAGGTGTTACACACATATATATATATATATATGTGTGTAACACCTTTATACATTATGTGTAACACAACACATAATGTAATGTATAAAGGTGTTACTACATATATGTGTGTATGTGTGTGTGTGTGTGTGTGTGTGCGTGTGCGTGTGCGTGTGCGTGTGCGTGTGCGTGTGCGTGTACGTGTGTGTGTACATTATGTGTTGTGTTACCATAATTTTTATTATGGATTGTTTCATGAATGTTTGGGTGGTTAGCCCACTATTTTCATTTATCATGTTTGGCTGGGGGATCGAGTACCCCAGCCTTTCTGTTTGTACATGTATGTGTATAGTTAACCTACTTTGATATTACGCCCCTACTATGCCTATAGAACTTTTAGACAATCGTAACGTGATTGTCACTCCCATGTAAGGGCTTTTCGGCATTCCATGCCTATTAGCAATACGGTATTAAATAAATGGAATGCCATTTTTCGCTCATACATATTTCCAGTTATGACCGATATTTACAGAAACTAGCTCAGGCTCCACGCCAGTTTATTAAGAACAAGTCATCAGATTTAGTAGGGAGATTTGTATTAATGACGCAAGACGCAGGTTTGCGAAAAATGGTGGTGCCACATTACGGAGCCTGGATGATGGAGGCTAGCGTACGCTGCATTCGCTGGATGGCAGTGCAATGTGCACACATTTTTGTGGTGCGCTGAACGTTAAATGGGGTACGAAGAAACCTGTGATACAATGCGAGCGAAGGGAACTCCCGGCTAAAGATAAGATAAGATAAGATAAGATAAGATAAGATAAGATAAGATAAGATACTTCTTTATTGTCTCAACAATAAAATTTAGAAATTTGTCTCGGGTAAGAACAGACATGACTGCAATATATACATAAAACCATTCTATAAAAGCGGCAGATAAGTAGACAGTGAGACATATTAAAATAATAGTAATAATAATAAATACACAATAAAATAAATGAATATACATTATATACATTGCATACACATTACGTGTTATGCTAGGAACGACAAGTGACACTGTTTGCAGCAGGCATCATGAGTTGAGTTGTTTAATAGACAGTGGCACAAATGAGTATTTGTATCTATTAAGCCTGCACGGAGGAGTTCTATAGCGTCTGCCAGATGGCAGGAGCTGAAATTCATTATGTAAAACATGTTTGGTATCATAAATAATCTTGACTGACTGTCTTCTTAATCTCTGTTCAAAAATCTCCTGAAGGGAGATCATGGGAGATGTGGAACCTGTTAGTTTCATGGCAGTTCTCATCAAGCGAGAAAGCTGTGATTTCAACTGAACAGACAGATTGCCAAACCAGACAGTAATCCCTTAGCGCAGTATGCTTTCAATAAAGGAGCGATAAAAAAGAACAAGTATTTTCTCATCAACACCAAAAGCTCTCAATCTTTGGAGAAAATACAACCGCTGGTGGACTTTGGAGCACACACTGTGGACATGGACATGGACATTCCTGCTAAGTTTGTTATCAAGATGGACACCTAGGTATTTGTGATCGGCAACAATACATTTAGCATCAAAAACCATCTCTTGAGTCTTACTAATAATGAGTTTGAGGTGGTTGATGTTACACCAATGTACAAAGCGTTCAATTTCAGAATTGTACATACTGATGTCAGAATGTAATAGACTAAGAATAGCCGAGTCATCAGAACATTTTTATTATGTAGTTGTTAGTACTGCTGCTGGTAGTCATTTGTATACAGAATGTACAAAATCGGCGAACTGAGACACCCTTGGGGTGCACCGGTATTTGTTACCACGGTTTGGGAAAGAGTCTGATTTACTTTAACAAGCTGAACTCTGTCTGTTAGAAAAGAATGATACCACTTGGTGATATATGGATTGACATTAATTTGTTTCAGCTTAGTGAGCAGGGTGTGAGGTTGGATAAGGTTGAACGCCGAGCTCAAGTCTATAAACACTAGTCTAGCATAAGCTTTGGGCTTGTCTAAGTGTTTCAAAATTAAATGGACAACAGTGTTGACAGCGTCGTCTGTTCCTCTGCCCTGCCTGTAGGCAAATTGGAATGGGTCAAGACAGTCCTGAACGTCTACCCTCAGTTTACAAGCCATGATGCGTTCCAAACATTTCATGACAATTGATGTAAGTGCAACATGTCTGTAGTCATTGTTTTCTTTTATATATAAGGTTTTCCAGAGTATTGGTACACTGTGGCTATCGACCGAAAGTTGGAATATGGAGCACCAAGCCGGTGCCAGCTCCTCAGCAAATGTTTTCAATAATAAAGCTGAAATGCCATCATGACCAGTTGCTTTTCTACTGAATACATTTTGGAAGACTTTGGTAACAACATCTACATCAATTTCAAGCCTATCGGTATTACTGACAAACACATCACTGAGCACAGAATCACATCAACTGGAAGAGTCCTGAGTATCAAAACGTCTGTAAAAATCATTCATTTCATCAACAAAAGCCTGTTCATTTGTAGTGTGTATTAGTTTCCTAGTACAGTTCATATTTATGGCTGACTTCATTGTATCCCATAATGTTTTATTGTTCATGCAAGTGAAATGTTTCTCCATTTTGTCTTTGTAGTGTCGTTTTTCCTCTCTCAGTTTGGTGTTAAGTTCCTTTTGCACCCGTTTGACCTCTTGTCTGTCTCTTCTTGCAAACGCCAGCTTTTTTCTATGTATGCAGTCTTTGATCTCCTTGGTTATGTAAGGTTTCTTGTTGGGAAAACATTTCAGTTTTCTTTGGAATGACAGTTTCTGTGCAAAACTTGATATAGTCTGTCACTGAATCTGTAGCAGTGTTGATGTCGGGATTGTCCTGAGTGAAAACCTCCCAGTCTGTGCACATGAAACAGTCCTTAAGCGTCTCTACATTGTCAACAGACCACACATTAACGGTTTTCAACACGGGTTTGCTTCTCTTCAGGAATGGTCGGTATGTGGGTATGAGATAAAGTGTCCTACAACTCTTTTTTACAGCTTACAATCCGGGAGATGTCCTTGTTTTCCGGGAGGACGGGAGTTACGTAACAAATCTGGGAGACTCCCGAAAAATCTAATGGTCATATCCTATCTTTAGTTCTCTCAATTCCTCCTCATTGCTGGGTTTGTGATCGGGTATGTAGATAATTTTGCTCTGGTTGATCGGTGCCCATCGTAGTTTTCTCCAACGGCAACGGGCAAGTCGTAGAAACGACGATTTGTCTGGCACTTCAAGGACCTCCATTATCATAGTCCTTAATTGGCCTCACTAACAATCCGACGCCTAAAAAAATGATTAGGCCAAAATAAACAGCAAAATAAGGTGACACGTAACACCCGTGGCTCACCAGATTCATGTCCGCTCAAAAGGTCATGGTCAAATCTAAAATAAATGAAAGGATGGACATGTATATCAATAAACTAGGCACTTCACAAAAAAATTAATATCATGACAAGTTGTTTTCACGTATGTCAGTTTTGTTTTAGCATGCAGAAATGATATCCGTTGATAATTAATTTAGTATGTATGTCGTGACAGTTAGTATAATATTATTATTAGAATAGTAAAGTATTTCGACACATATTTTATTAAGTGTGTTCCATGTGCAACATATAATATAAACGTTTGAAATTTTCTGTAGAAATATATAAAATTACCAACATAATAGCAATTATATTATATCAAAGAATGATAAATTGAGCCAATTTTGTTTAAACTGCCTTATTAGTCAACCCTAATATTTTCTGTTCATATGTTCTAACAGGATTTCAATTGTGCATTATGTATTCAAGTCATCCATCCATCTATATTGTATTCAGGATTTTACATTGTACATTTACTGTATAAATGAGTACCTGTCAATACAGACAGTGGTGGAAATGTGAACGAATAGTCTTCGCGCGATTGCAGCGTGGCTGAATGCTTCCCAGAGAAGTTCAGATGGCCTTGGAATGAACAGGTCTTTCAGGGGGTGAAGTGTAAAGCGCTTTGAGCGGTCCTACTGGATACCCCGCTATATAAGAACGTACCTGTTTTACCTTCACACACACATATGTATATATAACCGGAAATCCAAGGGTATGCCTGCCATACTGTTAGACTGGAGGTCCAAAGATCCAAATCAAATCAGTCCTTTATATCCAAATGAAAATAGAAATATACAACATATGCACATTTCAAATGTCAGTAAAGGAAAAGGAGAAAGTAGAAGTGTATTACTTATTAATCACTTTCCCACAATATCAAAGTAGCACATACATATTAAGAGTAAACATAAATGTTAATATATTGTTAGTAAATAACGATTAACCGAAACCAATTAACAAATTTATACTTCCAAATAGTCTATATTGCGTAACAATTTATTTAAGTAATTGGTACTCTTCAAGAAAGTACCTTTTATTACGCGTTTTAAAGATTATGGTAATTAACTGAACTTGTTATATACTCGTCTGAAGAATTCCACAGTTTAACACCATACATAAAAATACACTTATGTTTCTGCATATACATGTTTTAATTTATTACTTTGGCGTGTTACATACAGTATAGCATATTTTACATTCAAAAATTGTTGAAGGCAACAATTCATTGATGGCTTTAAACATAATTTTATTAAATCAAAGAGCCTAAGAATGACTAGATCATAAAATAGTGTATTGGAATGACATAATGAATTCTCATCACAAATGACTACTTTTTTTGCCATTGATGTGGACATATTTGTCCTAAACCCATAATGGCTACTACTTAGAATGTCATACTTTTCTGTAAATTTATCTAGCCTAACATTAAATATTTTTTGTTTTCAAATTGCAGAAGTAGACTGTAGAGATACAGGCCTAGTTAACAAAAACATTTTTTTTCATCAGCTTTATAAACAGGGATTACTTTGGCAACTTTCATTTTACTGGGAAAAACACCCCCTACCAAAGGATTTGAAACATATATGAGTAAATGGTAATACAATGTTAGAAATTACCTTTTTAACAATTACCAGGCCTGTAAATAGCCATACGCATGTGCTTCCACGCCACCAGTATCACTGTTTGGCAGAAGAGAAATTGAATGGTCCATCCCTAATCTGGTTGGCATCCATCGTGGAGTGCAACCACGAATCAGACAACTATTAGGGCGCCATCTGCACTCACTGCAATGTTATGTGTCTTTCAGGCCGAGTTCGAGCTAGAGGATACACAAGCTGGTCTGAACAATAGAACTAATCCGCAATCGCTCAGTGATACATGATGACCGTCACTAGGTGTACAACAACGTGAAAGGTGCTTGTGCTCGCGTGAGTGGATGTACAGGTGCAGGTGTGGTTAAAATGTTTGTAATACAATGTGCTAGTGCAATTTAAAAATCAAGGGTCACACATGAAGCGGCGCTGGCTATGCGTTGCTTGAAAGTATCCAGAGCTTTTACAACTGAGTGAATTGAAGCAGATTGTGAGGAAGCAGTTTGGTGTAACATAGTTACCAAGAACTCAACATTAACAATAGGCGTAGTTTATTGTAGTCCTAACATAGGATAGAAGGAAGATGTAAAATTACAAAAGGCGATAAGGGAGGTGAGCAAGGGGGGATGTGTTATAATGGGTTATTTTAACCATGGCCATATACAATAGAAATCATTAGAGAGTGCTGGGAGTGACGACCATCAGTTTCTACTTCTAACACAGGATTGTTTCCTTACTCAACATGTCTTGGAACCAACCAGAGGTGGGAATGTGTTAGATTTCATTTGATCTCTTTATCTTATTTTATCTCAAAATGAATTAGTTGACAATGTTAAAGTACACGAACCTTTGGGTTCAAGTGACCATAACCAAATCCATTTTAATATAAAAGTAAAAACAGGGAATACATATAAAAAATGGAGGAGGAACTTCAACAAAGGCATATATAAAGAGATGAGAACATGTCTAGCAAACAAGACGGCAACAGAATGCTGGACTTATTACTGAGAAATTTGTTCTGTTAAGAAAACAAGGAAAAGGTCCAGGAAGAAATACCTGTCAAAAGAGGCTATTAGAAAAAAATGCTAACAAACAGATGCTGTGGGGGTATGTAAACACACTGGAAATGTAGAAGACTACACAAACTACAAAGAGGCAATTAGCCTAGCTACAACTGAAATTAGAAAATCCAAAAGAACCTTTGAAAAAAAATTGGCAGGTAATATAAAAAACGACAGCAAGAGTTTCTATGCTTATGTAAGAAGTAAACAGAAAGTTCGAGATAAGGTCGGACCACTGGAAAACAACAGTGGAAACATAATTTCAGACGGGTTTCAAATGACACAGGTCTCGAATGAGCATTTCAGTTCAGTTTTTACCACAGAAGATATCAGCTCACTTCCAGTTCCAGTTACTAAATATGAGGGCGATAAATTATAACATTTAGGGCAGTTATTTGTGACTCCTGAAATTATAGCAAAGAAAATTAAGAAGATAAAAGATAATAAATCACCTGGAGTTGATGGGATACTACCGAAACTGCTTAAGGAAATTGTTGAGCAAATTAGTGCACCATTTGCAGAAGCGTTTAACTTGTCACTAGAAGAAGGAATAGTTCCTTCAGAATGGAAAGAAGCAAACATTACGCCGCTATTTAAGAAGGAATCGAGGAACAAGCCAAAAAATTACAGACCAGTGAGTTTAGCATCAGTTGTATGTAAATTACTCGAAACATTAGAGACCACATGGTGGAATTCCTTGTAAAACATATATTACTAAATATATCTCAACATGGGTTCCTACAATCAAGGTCATGCCTAAACAATCTCTTATGTGTTTTGAAGAAATTACGAAGTGGGTAGATGACGGGTCACCAGTGGATGTCTACTTAGATTTTCAGAAAGCTTTCGATAAAGTGCCAAAGTGACGTAATCAACTGGATAGAAAAGTGGCTTACACACAGAAGACAGAGAGTAATAGTAGATGATGAGATTTCAAACTGGAAATCTGTTTTGAGTGGGGTACCACAGGGATCAGTATTGAAGAAGAATCAATGTGCGTGTTCAGTTAAGTCAAGTGTGACCGATTACAAAGACAACAGTTGCGACGAGGATGAAAATTCGGTAGCGGAGAAAGATGAAAGTATGGAGGTACTGAACATGAAGTAACCTTGATTTAATTCGTTGAAGAAGACACGTTTAGTCATGCCAGGCGACAACAGAAAAACCGAAGCCGGATGCGAGGGAGCAGCCGTTGCGGTTGCGGCACTTAAGTCTCAAGTGGTTACACTCCAAACAGCCCAATATAGGGCTAACGCAGCTAATGGAGATTCCGGTACCAGGACTTCCTCCATTCGACACGACGGACGAACCAAATACCATGTGGATGAAATGGAAAAATGGATGAAGTCATTCAAATTGTACCTTGCGGCAAAATGAGTGGATAGTGATGGCCAGAAGGTTGCGTTGCTGCTACACATGGGAGGAATGGAGCTCCAGGAAATCTTCTACCAAATCGTACCCGAAAATGCCCAATTAATGTTCGACCAAACAGTTCAGACGTTAGATGGATATTTCCAACTTCAAATTAACCTACCATTCGAGAGACATCTTTTTCGAAAGATGGAGCAGCCACAAAACGACAAATTTGTGTCTCGTCTACGACAGAAAGCAATATCATGCTGGTTTGACAATGTTGATTAAGCTGTCAGAGACCAGGTAATAGAGAAATGCAGAAGCATGCACCTACGGAGAACGTTCCTTGAAAAGTCGGGGAACATACTGTTGAAAGACTTACAAGATGTCGCCGGAGCATTCGAAGCAGTAGACCTTCAAATGAAGGCAATTGAAAATCCAGGAGCATAAACTGACGCACCAGTAAATATTGTCAACAAAAACAAGCCAAAATGGAAAGGAAAGGGAAAAGACAGTGTTACCGGAAGAACAACATATCACAGGCAAACGGAACAGAGATGCTACCCTTGCAATGGACATGGACATTTTGCGCGTGGCGCACAGTGCCTTGCACGCGACCAGGTGTGTAAACAGTGTGCAATGTGTTGTAAAACAAAGGGGTCTAGAAAGCCAAAATGGAAGACTAGTGATACCACCAACCCAAAAGTGAAAACCTGTTACAAGGTGACCGGAAACAGTCAGGGTGAAAACAGAGACGACTATGCTTTCACAGTTGACAACACTGGAAACGAGTCGGGGGTTGTGGACCTGAAGGTCGGAGGGGTGGCCATAACCTCAATACCCATCGACTCAGGGGCAACTTGTAACATTATAGACAAAGCCACATGGGAGATGCTCAAGACGGGTGGTGTAAAATGCGTGTCAGGCAGAACAAAAAAGAAAGCATTTACTGAACGGCAGTAAATGCAAGTTCAGATTACTTCGATGACATTCTACGGCCATGACATGGAGAAGCAGGAGATCACGCCAAGTGAAGAGAAGATGGATGCGATCATAAACACACAAAGCCCAAAGAATGCATCAGAAGTGAGATAATTTCTCGGACTTGTACAATATTCTACCAAGTTCCTGCCGAACTTCGCAGAGGTGGCCGAACCACTAAGAATCCTCACCAGAAAGGATCAGAAGTTTACATGAGGAGAGGACCAAGAAGGAGCATTCCGAGAGCTGAAGAAGCTCGTGACAAGCGCGGAGACGCTGGCGTACTATACGAATGACTGCAAAACACGCGTTGTAGCATATGTAGGACCAACAGGACTCGGAGCAGTTCTGACACAGCTCCTGGGGGAACAATGGAGAGTTGTGGCATACGCGTCCACGAACCTCACAGCAGTAGAGCGGAGATACTCCCAGACAGAGAAAGAGGCGTTGGCATTCGTGTGGGCGTGCGAAAGATTTCACCTATATGTGCATGGGCGTGAATTCGAACTGGAGACGGACCACAAACCGTTGGAATGCATCTACAGCAGAACATCGAAGCCATCGGCGAGGATAGAAAGATGGGTGCTTCGTCTTCAAGGGTACCAGTACAAGGTGATCTACCGGCCAGGGAAAACAAACATTGCTGATGCGCTCTCACGACTAAATCAGACGACACCAAAAGACATGAGTGGAGAAGAAATTGAGGTGGTGGGGATGATTGCTGAGGAAAGCACACCAGTTGCTCTCACAGCATGTGACGTAGAAATTGCATCAGAAGAAGACGCAGAGCTGACCAGTGTGAGACACTACATAGAACACGGGTACTGGCATGAGTGCAATATGCCATACTACACGTGTGTGAAGAATGAATTCTGTGTTCTTGGGAAGCTGGTGTTATGTGGGACAAGGATTGTAATACCACGAAGAATTAGAGATAATATCCTACACCTTGCTCATGAAGGACACCAAGGGATCGTAAAGATGAAACAGCGGCTCAGAAGCAAAGTCTGGTGGCCGAGAATGGACAATGATGCTGAAAAAATACGCAGATCATGTGATGAATGTCAAGTTGTGAGTCCGCCAGAGCCGATGCAGAGAACTGAACCACCGACAGGACCGTGCAAGACGTCGCCATAGGCATGATGGGACCTTTGCCTACGGGCGAAAATCTGCTGGTGATAGTTGACTATTATAGTCGATTCTTCGAAGTTGTCATCATGCAGTCGACTACAACCGAGAAAATCATCGGGGCTCTAATAATTCCTATCTTTGCCAGATATGGATACCCGTTCTCGGTTAAATCAGACAACGGCAGTCAATTCCAATCTGAGGAATTCATGAGTTTCTTCCTGGAACATGGAATCGAACACCCTACATCTCCACCTTTGTGGCCACAAGCAAATGGGGAGGTGGAGAGATAGAACCGAAAACTTCTGAAAGCACTCAAAGTGGCTCATGTGGAAGGAAAGCGATGGAAAGGAGAACTCATGAAGTTTCTGTTGGCATACAGTGAGATCACCGGACGGTGTTGAGTAGAGGAGAAACAGCTTGTTCGTGAAACCATAAACATCCACTGAAGAATCAACGATGACCCAAAAGTCTTCTGTGCCTGATTGTGCGGAAACAGGAGGATCGCAGGCCAATACTCAAAGGAATTCACCAAGCATGAGTACTCCGATGAAGACACCACACTTGGGGTCACCGCATCGAACGAGGTCGAAACGTTTGGTGAAGGTACCTGTGAAGTACCAGGACTATGTAGTGAAATAAAGTATGCACGTCAGATACTGAGGTGAGCCTAGCGCCCTCAGGTAAAGGCTATGAAAGCCTAGTAGCAAATATGTTTGGACTTTAATTAGCAAATATGTTTGGACTTTAATTAGCAAATATGTTTGGACTTTAATTAGCAAATATGTTTGGACTTTAATTAGCAAATATGTTTTGGACTTTAGATGGGCATGTGGACTCTAGTAACTAGCTTGGAAGCTGAAGGCTCAACAATTGCAATTGAATTTGTTAAACTAGCTGTGTGGTACATACTAGTAGTCTAAGTTGTTAATTGCGTGTTGGAAGCATAAGTTTAAAGGAGGAAGGAAATGTAGTGTTCGAGAATTACGAGTTGAGACGAAGACGGTGTGTGTTGTGCGCGGTGTACGAAGAAGAATAAATGTGCGTGTTCAGTTAAGTCAAGTGTGTCTGATTACAAAGACAACAATGATCTAGATAAATTAGTTAAATGGTCGGAAAAATGGCAAATGTTATTAAATTTTAGGAAGTGTAAATGCATACACGTAGGACATGGAAACATGGACGAAGAATATAAAATGGTGGATGCCGTATTAGGTAGAACCACACAAGAAAAGGAATTGGGAGTAACATTTAGTGCTGACGTGAAAGTTTCAGAGCAATGTGGGATTGCTGCTTCGAAAGGAAATAAAATTCTGGGGCTAAGTAGGAGAACTATCATGTATAAGGAGAAACAGCTAATTGTACCTCTGTACAAAGCAATAGTTAGACCACATTTGGAATATTGTATACAAGCATGGAGGCCGTATTGTAAGAAGGATATAGACAAGCTAGAAAGAATACAACGAAGAACAACTAAAATGATTCCAGAATTGAGAGACCGTAGTTATGAAAGCCGCTTATTACAATGTGGTTTGACAACACTAGAGACCAGGAGACTAAGAGGAGACCAAATAGAAGTGAACGGTTATGAGGATGCTGATAGGAATATGTTCTTCAAACTTAAAGAAGGCAGTAGAACCAGAGGACACAAAGCAGCATTAGTTAAGGAACAGTGTAGATTGGACACGAGAAATTACTCTTTCTCACAGAGGGTGAAAAATGAATGGAACAAACTGCCAAATGATGGTGTTAATGCTAATAGTGTGAATATGTTTAAAAATAGAATTGACAGATATCTGATAAAGGCGGGCGAGTGAGATGATTGTTTTGGGGAAGGTTTTTAAGGACACGAGTTTCCTTGTGACAAGGGATCCAGTGGACCCTGTCCTACGACAGCGGACAGTTGAACGCCCCGGAATAATTGGCTGCAACATACTACATAGAGTCGGGACCACTTTAGCCTCAGAACATGGGCCACGTTACCTGGAATTAATCAAGATAAATGAAAATGGACCACAGTGGGCTAGTGTGTTGTCATTGCTCACAAACCCCGGAGACAGCTTAAAGCAGCGACATGTGAGACTGGCAGGGACGGAGCCACATATGTTACCGGCAGGGTCAGCTGTGACAGTCTTGGCTCACGTGGTGAAGCCAGTTGGGCTCTGCCAGCTATTGGTTGAATCACTCGATCAGGAGTCGGGCGGGTTGCCACGAGGAGTGCAGACTGTGTGCTCTCTTGCCAGTGCTGACCAGAGTTGTGTTCAGGGTGGAGTAATTCCAGTGCAAGTATTACATCTCAATGAGGAAGATATCTGGCTTCAACCTAAGAGTGTATTAGGAGCTATACAGGAGGTGGATGTCTTGGAGCCACGTAATCTCATCACTGAAATGGGCCTCAATGATATTATCATTCAGTCGGCGTGCGCTGAGGATTGTAGAATATCTGAGTCGGTAAATGGGCGGACTGGGTCCACAGAATCTGGAGTTGATAGCTTACCATCAGTGGATTTGGGAGGGTTGGACCTTTCAGATGAGGAACTTCAGAGGGTGAGGATGTTGTTGGTCAAACACAAGGATGTATTCACTAAAGACGAAAATGACATTGGTTACTGCGATGCTGTCCCACATCAGATAGTCACCTTGGATGATAGGCCAGTTAGAGTTCCCCACCGAAGGGTTCACCCTAACCAATGGGAGGAAATTATGGCACATCTTCAGAAGTGGCTGAAACTGGGGGTCCTCCAAGAATCCACCAGCTGCTATGCATCCCCGGCTGTCCTAGTCAGGAAGAAGGACAACTCTTTGCGTTTATGCATAGACTATAGGCAACTAAATCTGAAGACAACCAGCCCTCACTGGAGCAAAATATTTCAGTACTTTGGATCTGGCCCATGGCTATTATCAGTGTGCCATCGATGTCAGAGATGTGCCAAAGACGGCATTCCGGGTGGGAAATAGTGGACTTTATGAGTTCACTAGGATGCCCAATTGGACTCTGCAATGCTCCAGAAACATTCTCCCTCCTGATGGATCATGTGTTGGGAAATGAGAATTTCCATTCTCATCTACTTGGATGATGTTCTAGTTTCCGGAAAATCAGTGGATGAGATGTCGCAGAGGTTGGACTTAGTATTCAGTAAATTACGGGGCTTTGGACTCAAGATTAAGCCATAGAAATGTAGCCTGTTCAGGCAAGAAGTTAAATTCTTGGGACATATCGTGTCTGCGGAAGGAGTCGCAACAGACCCAGACAAAATAAAGTCGGTACAAGAATGGCAAGAGCCAAAGAGTGAGAGCGATCTACGGTCCTTCCTTGGATTCACAGGGTACTACCGTAAATATGTACTTTCCTTTGCCCATGTAACTAAGCCTGTTCACCAGTGTATAGGCAAAGCAACCAACTCGAAGAAGGGTACCAGGAGAAAGGTACCACGGGACAGCCAACTCTTCCATGAAAAGTGGAATCGAGATTGTAGTCTGGCATTCCAGAGATTGAAGGAGCAGTTGACCAGTGCCCTTGTGTTAGCCTACCCAGACTTCTCGAAGCCGTTCATTGTTGAGACCAATGCCAGCTTCCAAGGGTTGTGTGTATGGACAACGTTCTATATGTTGAGTCTTTTGAGAATGGGGAAGGAACGCTACAGCTTGCATTGCCAACCAGTTTGAGACAGTCAGTACTGGAAGCTCTTCATGATGGACGTGGACATCAGGGAAGAGATAGGACTCTTGCTCTGGTGAGAAAGAGAGCATTCTGGCCTGGAATGAGCAAAGATGTGAACTCGTATTGTGCCAGTTGTTCAAGATGCTGTACGGCAAAGGCGCTAAGACCTACGGTGAAACCGAGCATGGGTCATCTTTTAGCGGGGAAACCCCCCCAGTTAGTCGCAATAGATTTCACTTTGTTAGAGAAGGCTTCGGATGGACGTGAAAATGTCCTCACGATGATAGATGCCTTCAGAAAATTCACTGTGGCAATTCCATCAAAAAGCATCTACGGTAGCGAAGGTTTTGACTCAAAATTGGTTTTAACGGTATGGTGTCCCTAGACGCATCCATAGTGACCGGGGAAGACATTTCGAGAGCGATGTAGTTAAGGCTCTGTGTTCTGTTTATGGAATAAAGAAGTCGCGCACCACTACGTATCATCCGGAAGGGAACGGCCAGTGCGAACGATTCAATCGTACGATGCACGATCTACTGCGGTCTCTGCCGCCAGAACGGAAGAGGCAATGGCCACGTTATTTGCAAGAGCTGGTCTTTGCGTACAATTCTACACCCTACGCTGCCACAGGTTTCTCGCCTTACTTCTTGTTGTTTGGGCAAGAACCCAGACTTCCCGTGCATGAGCTACTGGATGGGGATAGCCCTCCGTCACACATAGGGAAAGGGTATGGTGATTGGGTACAGGAGCATCAGCACAGATTTGGGGCAGCATTTGAATTGGCTGGACAGAGATTAGCCAAATCAGCTGGGATCAGGAAGGCCAGGATTGACCAGAAGGGATCGGATGCGCCACTGCAGCCTGGGGATAGTTTTTCATAGGAATAGAGGAATCCTAGGACGAAATAAAATCCAGGATCGGTGGATGGCTATTCCATACAGAGTCGAAGAAAGGATGAATCCAAATAGTCCTTTATATCGTGTCCATCGGTTCGATGGTCTGGGACAAGCCAGGGTGGTGCATCGCTCTGCGATACTGGATATTAAGGATATGCGGGTCCCTAATGAGAACACTGCTAAGGCACCAGAAGAGAGAACAGTTGCGGAAACATGAATCAGATGGACACGGGGAGTCAGTCTCGGAGGGTAGCTCCACACCAGTCAACAGGTGGATGATAATTCGCAATGGAAATTACCATGAAGAGGAACCTCCGATCTCCCCTGCTCCACCAGTGTTTCATCCAACACATATCGAGGGGCATAACAGTTTGAAGGAAGAGGAATCACCGACACCCATTCCTACAATAGACAAGTCACACCAGAGTGACCCGACAACGGCTCTGGGAAACAGGGGTGATCGGCAAGCCCAGGCTGAAGATGTGGGGTGGAGTGGTGCCCAGGCACGCACTGTTTGTCTGTAGATTCAGACAGCAACGGTTCTTCGGAGCCATTTCAGAGACAGTCTCGCTGGAAGCGTTTCGTCAAGATCAAGAGCCGGTCTAGGCCGTCGACTTCCATATCAACGGCCGGATCAGCAGATGAGAATGAAACAGTGACACTTAGGAGAACTAAGCGTTCTACTGCTGGCCGCAACCCAAATCCCTACAAGCTGCCATGGTCTGCTGCTCTCCAGACGACAGAGATATTGGTGCAACCACCGTTTGGCGAATTGAGTGAAGCTATGTCAACCTTAGGAGCCGAGTTGAGCTCAACGTTAGGCTCCATGTTACAGACAGCTTGGTTGCAGTCGCAGGCAGCAACAGCTAACAATAATCATATGTAGATCACTATTGCAAAAAGTTTGGTTATATTTGATCAGTTGCTCATGGGATAGCAACTATTTACTCAGGTGTGTATGTAACCGGCATGGTTACTGGACAATTAGTAATTTATAATTGCCCCACCAATCACCCCACCGGTCACCCAGCAAAGGTCACGCGAGGATACCAGAGGAGCATAGGGTTGATGGTGCCATTACTTGCCACCATATGGCAGCACCCTGGGTAATCTATAGAGAATCTAGTTAATTAGTTATTATTATTATAACTATTTATTTTATGGTTAATTGCATTTACTGTGTAGGTTGCTGGTCGTGTTACTAATAATTAAGTTGTTTAAATAAAAAAAATTACCCAAGAGACAGGGGTGACATGTGGTCAGGGGGAGGGGCTGTGTCCCAGTGGGCCAGGCTTGATCCCACTGTCAACAAGACAACAACAACAACCCTGTTTTGGTGCATATGACCCCCTGTAAAATGCAGGATGTGGTTGCACTGAGTCCGTGCGCAGACACATAACATTTTTGGTTAGGCCTGCAGTGCCCAGTTGGGGTTTTTATAATACAAAATAAAGGAAATCACAATTCCCGTCTTCATGCGATTCCCGGTTACATATATATATATATATATATATATATATATATATATATATATATATATATATATATATATATATAATCTGGTCGAACACCCAGACATGTATGTACTTCATATATAATTAACAAGATTTAACAAGATTTGCCATCCAAGCCAAAGGCCCAGATGGCAAGTGGACAAGGAAGCCATTGGCTTATCGAGAGTCCAACAATGTTCATCTACTTATAGCCCGCCCTCCTGAGATATGTGTCAACCTTGTTTTTAAACATATTCACGCTGCTAGCAGTTACACAATCTGTAGACAATTTGTTCCATTCAGTTATTGTCCTCTGTGAATTACGCTTAATATCTGGTCGAACATTAATCTTATACGTGTCCATTAAGGGAACCCAATAATCGCATCTGAGCATCTTGAATTTAGACAAGATTAACTTATTGATTATGGTTTATATATATATATATATATATATATATATATATATATATATATATATATATATATATATATATATATATATATATATATATATATGTCCATTAAGGGAACCCAATAATCGCATCTGAGCATCTTGAATTTAGACAAGATTAACTTATTATGGTTTATATATATATATATATATATATATATATATATTTATATATATATATATATAAACCATAATCAATAAGTTAATCTTGTCTAAATTCAAGATGCTCAGATGCGATTATTGGGTTCCCTTAATGGACATATATATATATATATATATATATATATATATATATATATATATATATATATATATATATATATATATATAAAACAAATATATATATATATATATATAAACCATAATCAATAAGTTATTATAAAACAAATATATATATATATATATATATATAAACCATAATCAATAAGTTAATCTTGTCTAAATTCAAGATGCTCAGATGCGATTATTGGGTTCCCTTAATGGACACGTATAAGATTAATGTTTGACCAGATATTAAGAGTAACTGTATTTTTCAGACATGTATAAAATTAATGTTCGACCAGCTATTAAGCGTAATTATATATGAAGTACATACATGTCTGGGTGTTCGACCAGATATTAAGGACGTATAATATCAATGTGAGGACATGAAATCCATTACCTTCCGAGGACACGGAACGTGACCTGGGTTGACCTACTGTCACGATTTTAGATAAAAATCTGATAAGTTTCGTTGTCTAAGGGTAAATAAATAACGGTGGATGGGCCGACGTGACTTTATTTCGTTTGTGGGTTCTAATAATCTATAAATACTATGGCAAATATACACGATATATATAAGAGACTATAACACGTAATAATAGTTTGCACATTTATTACATAAACAATGAAACAATATGTTCTTGTCACAGTCAATCATATATTATTAAGAAGCAGGCGGTAGTCATTGGCTTTCTACTCTTGCATTGTTTCATTGAGCAGATCTGTTCGTGTTGTTTGTCTGAACATGGCCTCCTTTTGATGTTGTCGACGAGTAGGCCTACAAAAGCTTAAGTTAAGCCCTACTAATTGCGTGGGAGACCAAATCGACGTAGGCCGAGGTAAGAACGACGTGTTTCATAAAGATGACTGCATGGTCAGAATGGGCTACAATTGGTTAGAATCGTAGCCACCACCCAGCTTTATAAAGAGGGGAATATCGAGGACCCCCAGCTCTGTATTCACTTACAAGCACGAAAGTATGATATTTGAATTGCTTGTGAAAGTACGACTATAAGAGTATGAGATACTTTATAAAAATGCGACTACAAGATTTTAATTGTTTGTGATCGTGATCATGAATCGCGAGCCTTCCGCATGTCTCCGTTGTTTACGAATCGAGCGTGAACGTCAAGAGGCTCTTTTGTGCGGCAGGTGCAACTTATGGCAACACAGAGTGTGCGCGACAGGTACGTTGCATGCGTTATGCAGTCCTTTTCACTGTTGATACTATACAGAAACAATGACAACCCGAAAGCTAATTGTTATGTGGCGGGATGGCAAACATTTTCTAACAACTGATGTATAAAAAAAGTATGGGTTCTATTATGTTTCTAAATATTTCATCAGATGTATTGGGTTTCTTGATATTTCATCATAATTATAGCATACATTTATTCGTATGAATTTGCAGTTGTCAGCAGAGCCTTCTTACTGGTCAAGGGTTTCGTTAACCTGCCTCAATGGAAGTGCTGCAATTGTGCACCAAAGGTAATATTGGACGAACTGTGTTAACCGATGTGTTTTTGGACTAAAACCAGTCATTGTCTTCTTGGCAGGTGCACACACCGGTACCACCGCCGCCGCCGCCACCATCTCCACCTCCACCACCAGATACATCAAGGGTAATTTGTAATAATTTGTTGTTGTGAAGTATTGCGGAATATTATGCCAAATATACAATAATTGTGTTCAGTAATTACTTTATGTTGATAGTAAACAACACTGGAATATTAACTAATTTTGGCAGATTTATTTCAGCAACAACGCGGCACATGTGGACGTTGGTCACATCAGCATGGACACTGCAACCTCAGTTTAATTACCCTGACGCAACCTACGCCTTGCAGGTAGAACCAATAATTTCATAATCATCAATCCACACAAAAACTGCAGATTGTAGTAGATAAACATTTCTAAAACTGTGATGATGACGATGATGATGATGAAAATGTGATTTGTGTTTTGTTTCAGAATACTACAGACATGGAGGTGACGTTACCTCCGCTGCAAGCGCCGAGGGTCGTCCAGGAGGACTCCATTGCGGATGTAACCCCTCAAGCGTGCGAGTCAGAAACCGAGGACAACGGTGACCCGGTGTATCAGCTCATAGAACATTTCATAATAATAATATCCGGATATGTATCGGTATACTATGTATATAATTATATAATTATGTTTAGTTGCGTACATCAAGGAGACGTGGATTGCAAGTCGGGTGTGGCCCCGACCAGCTGGTCTGTGTTCGGACAAAGCGTCCGGACAAACAATGATGGCATCACGGATTCAACACGAAGGCCAAGCAGCAGATGTTATTCTACCATTCTATATATATATATATATTCACATTTTAGATTGTATTCAGGATTTTGTATTGTGATTACGATTTAATTGTACTGTGTGGTATATGCATGGTTATAACAGCAATGTTATGTAATTTCTAATTCTTTCTTGGTTGGTTTCCCCCATCTTTGCTGTTATTTTGCTTATTAGATTTAGGGTTGCATAGGTTACGTCACAACATTTATGTATTGATTTTGAGGAAATTATAAATATAAATAGAAACTTTCTACATTGTGTCTTTTGTCTTCTGCAAACTAGCCACGATTTCGAGTCTGAACGTTGTCCCACTCGAATAACGAAATTAAATATATATGTATCTAAATTATAACCAACAACTGTCTATAAATAATATATATATACTATAATATCAGTACACTTCACGGCAATGGACTGTACATACTAATAAAATGTTAGTTATAACTGATGAATTAAAATGGCTGTATTTAGCACGCAGAATTTGCCGATGATAATTTATAGTTTTTATATTTAAATGTCGGACATAACTATAATAAAAAGGCCCGTTATAGAAACAGGCCGAGATCGCTGTTAAAAATGGTATCCGGACATTTAGCCAATGGACATTTAGCCAACAGACACTTAGCCAATGGACATTTCGCCAATGAACACTTAGCCAACGGCCATTTAGCCATCATTTGCAGGGGGGACATTTCGCCAACATTCAAAAAATTATATCTTACATTTTGGATATCTTTATTGTTTTTGATAATGTCCATGATAAGCAAATCTTGATGAATGATTAAACTTGCATTTTCACTCACCTTTTTATTCATTATTTTCCCAAAAGGAAAAAAGTTTATTTGGTAAATCACATGATGGAAAATATGAAGTTTAAGATTGATATATTTTAATTATTTATAAAATGTTATATTTTCCTTTGAAAATGACCTTTCAATAATTACCATCATGATTTAATGCCGAGACCTACTGCTATTCATTATTTCCCCACCCTTTGGCTTAATTGGAGACAGTCCCAGATATATGTGGCTTCATGTCAAGCTAGAATGAGCTCTTTGTAAGTGATCAGCTTATCCATCTGGGCTTCAATCTTGATTAGAATAGGCGATCCTCCATCACAATTGGCCCAATTTAATTTCATTCACCTGGAACACATGGCTTCCATGGGCTAATGGGATAAAAGGACTACCCAATATCAGAAATTAAATCTTACACAAGTTCAACCATGGAGATTATAGCTACTAGCCGAGGGAAGCAGAAAGTTTGTCTGGAAGGTTTTATGTATACCAAGCAGATAACTTCCAAACACCAGATTAGATGGCAGTGTGTTAAACGCAACAACCACTGCAAGGGTGTTATATCTACAACTCTTGACCTTAGTCAGGTACTCAATACCAAACCTCACAACCATGATGCAAATCCAATGGAAGTTGCAGTTGCCAAGACCAAAGTCGATATGAAACATTTAGCAGCCAACACCAGAGAACGACCAGCAACAATAGTGTCTGCCAAACTTGCTGAACTTCCTGCTGCTGCCAGGCAGTTAGCTAGTGAGGAAGATGCCATGAAGAAGATGATACGACGCGTACGAAAAGGCCAAGCCCCTCCAGTTCCAGCTTCACTCAGTGAACTTACCATTGAAGGCGAATGGACCCAAACATCAGGCCCTACACCAGAACCATTCCTGATCTACGACAATGGCCAAAACTCAGATTCCAGGATAGTTGTTTTTGCATTCCCACCTGCCCTGCGTACGCTCTCTACAGCTGACACATGGTTCATGGATGGCAACTTCGCTATGGCACCACCTGGATTCCTTCAACTATATGTTATCCGGGTCCCCTTGGATCCACGACTGTTGGTATAGCATATGCCCTGCTACAACGCAAGACCCAGGACACATATGAGGAACTCCTCCGTGCCTTGTTGGATAAGTGCAGCTCTATGGAACTGTATCCGGATCCCAGAACCATTATGGTTGATTTTGAGCAGGCTGTTATCAGTGCCATTGGAGCAACCCTGGACAATGATGTCCAAGTCAGGGGCTGCTTCTACCATCTGACCCAGGCAACCTGGCGAAAGATACAAGAGCTGGGGCTAGTGCCTCAATACAGGGATGACGAGGACTTCAAGTTGTTCTGCGGACAATTAGATGCCCTAGCCTTCCTGCCCACCGAAGATATCCCTCAGGGAATCATGTACCTCCGTGGTAATACCCCTCCTGATGCAGAACCTCTGGTGGATTACTTCGACCAAACTTACGTCACTGGCACTTACCGTCGTGCTGGAGTTCCACGAGATGGTCCACATGGAGCAGCCATTGTTCGTATGAGGAGAGTTCCTCCTCGGTACCCACCTGCCTTGTGGAATGTTCACCAGGCCACTCTGGATGATGAACCAAGAACTAACAACCAGTGTGAAGGCTGGAACAATCGCTTCACTCATTTGGTTGGCTACCAGCATCCCTCCGTGTGGACCATGATAGATGCCTTGAAGAAAGAAGATGCAGTGGCTTGCACTCACATCGCCAAAGATCTAAACGGTCAACCTCCCAAGAAGAGGGTTAGGCGTGAATACAAGGACATGCAGATCCGTCTGCGTACACTGTGTGAAGATCGTGCAGCAGGCAGGAAGACCATCCCTGAACTACTACGTGGAGTGGGTCATAACATACGCTGGAAGCCTGTCAACCGTGAGAATGAAGATTGATTATAAACAGCTGTGGACGCAATATATGCAATGTTCGTGTTTGCAAGTTTTAGACTATGAGACATTACTTTGTGATCGTTACATTCGTACAATGAATTAAATACAATACAATTACTTACACTTGTATTGCATTTATTGAAACAACTATATTTATGGTGAAAGCACACAGAAACATAATATAATTTTTTGAATGTTGGCGAAATGTCCCCCCTGCAAATGATGGCTAAATGGCCGTTGGCTAAGTGTCCATTGGTGAAATGTCCATTGGCTAAGTGTCTGTTGGCTAAATGTATGTTAGCTAAATGTCCCGGATTCGTTAAAAATAAGTCAGTCCGACCATGCTCCATGCAATATTGAACTTTATTGAGTCGAGTATATAGCAGTTGTCACAACACATATATACAACGTTTTATTTTACAAACACTTATTTCTGGCCAACACCACTCTCTCAAACAGGCCGAGATCACTGACTAGACAAGAAGAAGTTTTATCTAACGTCGGTTTTTATAGAAAATTACAGGCCGAGATCACTGCCGCACAGGCCGAGTTCACTGTCGGACACTTATTTCTGGCCAACATCACGCCCTCAAACAGGCCGAGATCACTGGCTATACAGGCCGAGATCACTGCTGTACAGGCCGAATTCACTGCCGCACAGGCCGAGGTCACTGGCCGAGTTCACCAAAACAGGCCGAGATCACTCAGGCCGAGATCCCGAAAGGCCGAGATCACTGTGAAGCATTCATGCTACCCACACCTCCTTCTACCTAGCCTCTTGTTGCCCATATTGACAACATCTGTTGGTCTAGAGACGGTGGCATTGACAGAGCAACAACAACAGAAGCTGCAAGTTTGTGTGTCCGGAAATTACCGTCGCAAAGAGGGTGGATAGACGGGTGTATGCCACAGCCCATGTCACAACTACAACTTGAACTTGTGACATAATTATGTCCTAGACGATATGTCATACGTTTGGAGCGTTATGTTACAAAACGTTTGGACGATTTGTCACAAATTTATTTAAAGTTTGGGTAATCGTTTACTTAACTGGCCTAAATTATTACGGCTTTATGCCGACGGTTTTTACAGCATTTTTGTACCTGAATGCGTTCCTTACATCATTCCGCATATGTTCCAGTAAAAAAAGTTCATATATTCTTTAAAAATATTGTGTTTTAGGCCACTTTTAATCAGTTTTACACATCAGAACAGCGGAACCAATTGCATGATAAACATGGCGCGTGTGCGATTTGCGCATTAGTCACGCCTCGGTGCCATCAGAACCGCGAAGGCGATGTTTGTGTGCACTGGGCATACAATTACGCAACGTAAAAAATGAAGATATTTTTTTAAATAGGCTCCAAAAATGTTTCAAACGAAGAAATTCTAGAAAAAAATTAAAACATTCTCCACAGTTTTCATATTAAACGCAACATTTGTAGAGCACATACAATCACCTCTAACGTAATATTTCATATTCTATTTAATGGAATATTTGATTTGATGTTGCAAATATTATTTGTATGAAAATTATGTGGTCGATATTAGATGTTATACGCATGCGCAACTGCAAGGGGACATCTCATTACATGTCATTGTAAATATAATTACATTTAAAAGAATGCATGGGTTAAATTATCTGTCATTTGATGAACAAAGATTATTGTTTTTGTAATTAAAAATTATACTGATGATATTGCATGTCATGCGCATGTGCAACTTTAAAGGGACGACTCATTGCATGTCATAAACATAATTAAATTAAAAAGAATGCATGGGTTAAATTATCTGTCGTTTGGTGAGCAAAGGTTATTGTTTTTGTAATTAAAATATATACTGATGATATTGCATGTCATGCGCATCTTTAAGGAGGGAAGGAAGGAGTACTTTTATTTTTTGTGGGATGACAGCCTTGACTTCCTGTACACATCAAGGCTTTGGCGTTTTCAGTGACATCCCACCTATTGTTCTAGGACGTATTAGTAAATTTAGGTATCTCCAATGTCACCTTATATGTTTACTATGTTGATACATATTAATGTATAGACAACTAGAATTGTGTCGCCATCTATACGTTTTATTTTTATAGAACACACGATGGGACAATTAGCAAACAACATGCTGGGACAATTAGCAAACATTCTAGTGTTGCTAACTTTATGGACAGTTTATGTTTCTCTGTGTATACATGCATTATTATTATATTGTACCACAACTGTTGCCAATTGACTTGTCGTGTATATACATTATGTGAAAACTACTGACATTAAATACTTTTATCCCAGCTCTGCCGTCTTGTGTTTCACACAAAAATCACTTTATATAAATTTAAGTCAATTTATATAAATTTACAATTTAATGTACTCTCTTTACATTAACATGTTCATTTAAATAATTTAAAAATAATAATTAAATTATATGCATATTCATATTTTTGGGGAACACCAAATACATATTTAGTTTTTTTTATATTTCTAAACTGGTGAGTAATCAAACCACATATGTATTGCTTTTTACGTATATGCTGTGTCTATGTGCAGTTGTAGTATCACTGGATTTGTCTGAATACACATTTCTTGATCGAATGACTGATAGCACATTCACAGCTCACATCCAGCGGATACACAATCCTGTGCATTCAATGTGTATTCGACGGTTATGCGCCAGTCACAGCAGTACGTGCAAATGCCACACAATTTCTTTTGTGCAACTGCCTCGATGTAAATACTTACTAAATAGTGTTATTATTTAGGCTTGGACAAGGATTTCCTACAGCAATTTACCTTATTTCTGCATGCGCCTACATAGGGGTATATATACGAAGCGTTTATCGGAACAACAATAACAAGAAAATTGTATAAAGCCTGTGCCGGACTAGCCATGGTACAGGTGGTGTACTCGTACTCAGCACTCACCCCTCCTCCCACAATAAAGATGTGTAACTATTTTTTTACAATGCAAATAAAGGTTATTACATATACCGCATGTTGTATTGTTTTGTAATTATGTGAGGAAGTTTTTTAGTCCTAGTTTCCATTTAGGTAGGGGAATTATATCCGGAGTAGGTGTGTCTGTATACCTACATTACCATCTCCGGACAAAATAAATGTATGTTGTGATGTGATGCTAGGTCTACTGATTTTGTATAATAAAAAGTGTAAAGATCAGCTTATAAGCAATTAGCCACATCACTGGTATTTCTCCTATTCAATACATATTAAGTGTCAACATGTACGTGACTGAATTATTTTAAATAAACAAGATGCAGACAAATTATGTTGCATTACTGCAAGGTCAAAATAATAATGATCGTTAGGGGTTTTGTCCGTGAGGAGTTATGTCCGTACTCCATTTGTAACAATATTTAACAAGATTGCCATCCAAGGCAAAGGCCCAGATGGCAAGCAGACAAGGACACCATGGGCTTATCAAGAGTCCTCACCTAACTGTCCTTTGCAAATTAGCCTCCTGATGGGGACAGACTTTTAATTGACGCCATTCATTCGTTGGTGCTCACTTCACTGATGTGGGTTCCAGACCAGGGGTAAGCTTACTGTCTTTAACATCTGTATCAATAAACCCACCAAGCAACAGTATGAGTTACACCAACATACAGCTTTAAAACACCATTGTTACTTTGCGACATTTTCATTCAAATAAATATAAGAAACTTTTACAATAGTTGATTCATGGAGTTCTTTACATATAACTGGCCATTGATGGTAATGATAATGAAACTGACAATGATGGCTTGTAATGATAATGAAAAGTAAGTTATGTAGTCCCATAATGATAATACATTTCTGTTTTTTACGTAATTATTGTGGCAAGGATACTGAATACTCTATGACGACTCCATCCCTCTAAGAAAGCTAATTTATAACTGTAAACTGTTGTGTTTTATTTATTACACGTCAAAATCACACTAGCAGTTACAATAGTGTAGCACATTGATTACATTATTAATATGTAAATTAATGTTATATATTTTGTTGAATGTGTGTATGCGCAATGAAAGGATGCTTTTAATTCACGTGTATTATGAGAAAGTAATTAATGTTATTTAATATGAACAATTAAAATTGTTTCTGAGCTATATCTTCTTCTTCCCATTAATCATTGGCAAGGCGGTACTACATCACGATTTTTCCGCAGGATATTGCTGCGAAAATGGACAACACAGAATACCTCCCTCCCTCCGTCCCTCCCAACAATACCCCTCCCCATCAGAAGGAAACCAGACATGCAATATCAGCATAATAACAAAAAAAAAACCTTTGTTCACCAAACGACAGATAATTTAACCCCTGCGTTCTTTTAAATTTAATTATATTAACAATGACATACAATGAATTGTCCCTTTAAAGATGCGCATGACATGCAATATCATCAGTATGTTTTAATTACAAAAACAATAACCTTTGCTCAGCAAACGACAGATAATTCAACCCATGCATTCTTTTAAATTATATTTACAATGACATGCAATGTCCCCTTGTAGTTGCGCATGCGCATAACATCTAATATCGACCACATAATTTTCATACAAATAATATTTGCAACATCAAATATTTAATAAAATAAAATATGAAATATTACGTTAGAAGTGACTGTATGTGCTCTACAAATGTTGCGTTTAATATGAAAACTGTGGAGAATGTTTTAATTTTTTTTCTAGAATTTCTTCGTTTGAAACATTGTAGAGCCTATATTTTCTAAAAAATGTTCTCTTAATTTTTTTTATGTTGCATAATTGTATGCCCAGTACACACAAACATCGCCTTCGCGGTTCTGATGGCACCGAGGCGTGACTAATGCGCAAATCGCACACGCGCCATGTTTATCATGCAATCAGTTCCGCTGTTTTGATGTGTAAAACTTATTAAAAGTGGCCTAAAACACAATATTTTTAAAGAATATATGAACTTTTTTACTGGAACGTATGCGGAATGATGTAAGGAACGCATTCAGGTACAAAAATGCTGTAAAAACCGTCGGCATAAAGCCGTAATAATTTAGGCCAGTTAAGTAAACGATTACCCAGTTCTGTCTATACTTTGCACTTAATAATAATTTCTGCAGGTTTTCATAATAGATCAGTGAAGGGTCTACTGGGTGTTTTAGTGTACCATTTGTTTCACATAGATTTATATATATGTTCTTCTGTCATGACATGTATCATACATACAATGCTGTTACACAATGGGAGTTTTACAGTAGTGTATTTTTAATTGATAAGTGCATTTGGGAGCATTTGCTATGTTACTGGTGGTTTGACAGTTTTGCAAATATGCAATGACTCTTTACTCTTATCTTTATCACGATGACATATGTTTTATTGTTTGCCATTGCTACTCCAATGTTGTAAAAATGTGTGTTGCAATGGTGTCTGCCAATGCTGAACTGCTATTGCACGAATGAGTAAAACTATAGTGGGCCGATGGTGGCCGCTCATAGCAGACATACGATGTTGTCCAACATTCTTAATTAGAGTGCATGTAGTGGGCCAGTGCAGCAATAAAATTGTGACACTGTAGTGGCACTGATCTTCATTGTTCATGTCAGCTGCCTATGTACAAGATGGAATTGACATGGACTATGCCAATTTGCAAATGTCATCAGACCAATGGAGGCTACCATGTTGGGCCGATAGTGGATACCAATAAACTAATGGGTGACTAAGCTTGCCCCCCCCACCGCGAGATCCTAGATACGAACAGTTAAGAACATTCACGTTAGTAAGACATGGCTTCAAGGATATTAGAGCATAATATCACCACACAACAGACAAATGCTCTTTTGTGACATTGTCCCAGTAAATTGACCGTTTATGGAAAATATTGCTTGTTTTGACCATATAGAGTGTTCTTTCGGGACCTTGACACCAGTATTTATGGGGGGCATTTTTTTAAAAATGTTGTTCATATGTATCGGTTTGCACCACTACATGGTAGCAGGTAAACTAATGGGTGACTAAGCTTAGCCTCCCCCTTTGGCCTCCCTTTGCGAGATACGCCACTGGCACCAGTGGTAATGAACTATAATGCTGTTACAAAAAGAATCCATACATATTGAGTATGAGACGCTATGCTGATAAGGCTGCCACGCTAGATGGTATCTTGTACCTGAAGCAGTATGACTCACCTTAGACGTCAAACAAGTTGAATGGCTGTATCTATTTATAAAGTTCTATATTATCACATTTTCAATACATATTGAATATGAGACGCTATGCTGATAAGGCTTTTTGAATTACCAGTATTTAATTACCGCCATGCCAGATGGTATCTCGTACCTGAAACAGTATTAGACTTCAAACAAGTTGAATGGTTGTATCTATTTCTAAAGTTCTATACTACTCACAATTTGCTAAGGATCACAATTTTCTAGTGGAACTCGCACCGTTGGTCTTCTCGCTCTCAGACTCTCGTGGAATCTGTTTCTAACTGTCTGGGTGGAGGCAGTAACTCCAGAAGGGTTTCTTTCCATGACATTACATGGTCAACTGTGATAGACCATGTTTTTTCATATATTATGTAATGTAATTGTATAGTATACCATGGTTTACCTGTTTCAAAACACCATTGTATTATACCATGGTTCCCTGTTTCAAAACACCATGGTATCCCATGGTTTCCATGGTATATCATGGTATTTACCAGGGCTGGGATCAATTCAAATTCCTTTCAATTCAATTGAATCAATTCAAATTCCTTTCAATTCAATCAATTCCAATTCAATTCATTTTTTTTTCAAATTCAAATTCCAGCTCAACTCTTTCAATTCCAATTCAAATCAAATCCAATTCAATTCAAGTTCCAGATTAATTCTATGGGAGTTTTTCCAAAGCAAACACATGGGATAATACTAATATGTAATTGTAAATTACATTTTTTTCTGTAATAGTAATAGAGGAACTTCTTCCATTTGAGCTCAGAACTCTATGTTAGCCAGATATAAATGTGGCTAGAGTATTTTCAAGCCATGATTACTACTGCGTGGCAGTAGTGACTTTTTTCAAAAAGTAATAGTAATAGATCCTAAAGTAATAGATAATAGTCTATTACTTTTCTATTACATCTATTGCTGCAAATTTACCAAATATCAGGTTTGTTTGCATGTTATTTCAACTGCTAGTAATTGTAAATAATGTACAGACTATGGCTGAGTCGTTATTCAAACAACATGAAAAGACCAGTAGGCTGATCATTTTATGGTTTCAGAAATACCTGCTCAATGAAACAATGAAGGAGTAGCAAGCAAATTACTAATTGTTGGGATGCCCCATTGGGGTGGCTATAGCTTCACACACTAGCACACACAAAGGGCATGTCTTGAGATATGTGCAGGCAGACAACAAAAATTATCTTAGAGCAGGAGCTGCAACATGTATTGAATTCAAAGTAAGCTGATCACACCTCACCATATAGTTTGATTTGAGCAGAACTTCTGAGTTATTTTTTCTAATTGCCACATGGCAGACCCTTTGTTCAAATTTGGACAAATGTTCTCACCTCGGATCTTAAAATGGTATACAAATGTATGTTTAGCTGCTACAAAGACATTGAGTTCATATACAATTCTAGGGTTAGATTGAGGATCACAATCATCACATTAGAAATGAAACCAGATCATACCTACACTAGAAAATGAAGTTCAGTTCATTTTCTTTCAATTCCAATTCCAATGCAACTTACTCAAAATCTTTCAATTCCAGTTCCAATTCAACTTGCTCAAAATCTTTCAATTCCAATTCAACTTGCTCAAAATCTTTCAATTCAAATTCAGGAATTGAATTGAATAATTCCAATTAATTTTTTTATTCACCCCAGCCCTGGTATTTACCATGGTTTACCTGTATCAAAACACCATGGTATTTTACTGTGGAATACAACTGTATAATTTCATAAGGGCAGAGGTGAGTAAAATATGCTGTTTTTCCACTCCTATGTGATAACAGTAGGAACCAACTAACCGATTTGTCACAACATGTCTGTTAACGCAAGAGTGATGTTACTGCACTGTCTTAGCAACAGCAGAAACAACAACACAAAGGAACAAGGACACAACAGAATGTGCGGTGAAGCATGGCACAAGCCACAATTCAGTTGGCAGACATCAATTACTGTCACATAATAAATATGATCCTGACATTGTTCTGTACAAAGTACCTGCTTAGCACACAAATGCCTGCGAGTCCATGCCTCTACAATGATGACTTGTAATTGAAATGTTGGCATTTTGTAATTAATGATATTCAGTTGAGTCAATGCAGTGTCAATCCCACAGTTGGCAATTTATGCATTAGATATGAATGCCCTCGAAAAGCATCTGTGAAAGAGCAACAACAAATAGTACAGACTCCGCTTAACAAAATCACTTCGGGTCAGAGTAGTTTGATTATTTTAAATGGCTGCTTTGATCAAGATAAATTCCGAATGATGTGACAATTAATGTGGGCGGGTCAGGTCCGCACACATAAGGTATAATGTATCATAACTAATGAACTGTGTATGCTAGAATGGTAAAAAAAATTCCTTGTTTATCTGTATATTTAGTAGTTTACCAATTATCAAACTTCTATTCCACTAAGAACAATGTGTTATCAATATGTATTGATCACAGGTGTGCGGATATGCCCCAGGCTACTGGGGCATATTCGCACAGGTAAGTGCAAACGTAGGGGAAGGCAGTGTTAGTAGAGCCACTAAGTTAGTTGAGCCACCCATGTTTCCCGGGAAACTACAGTAGTGACAGTTACATGGTACCACCCAGTGATTGAATCTGTTATTAGAACATGATTGACATACAATAAGTGCCATTTGTCACAACGGTCAGAAAATGTGAGTTAAAAGTATGTTTTTTCATGTTTTTTTAAACTTTTGTGATTGTGATTAATGTCTGCTGGTGTGTAAACTATCAAAGCATGTGACCAGACTTCATTGTCTGTTCACTTACAAATGGTTTAACTATGCACAGGGAAGAAAATTATTTACATCACTTTGCACATTAATGAGAAGTTAATTAAAACAGCTTAATTGTCAAAACGGGGTTAGTTGAGCCACCCAAGGCTTAAGGGAGGGTTAGTTGTACAGCGAATAAAGAACAAAGACGAGTGTTCAAAATACATCTAGGAGTTAATTTCTCTGAGCAAATTGGGACATCAGATAGCTGCAAAGCAACATATTAGCATTAGCTAAACTTGTTGCAATTGGCCTATAAGCCTACATTAATTAAGTGTGTCGACTTGTCAGGGACGTTTTGTACCCATTGGGTAGATGTGTTGGCTGAGTTGTTATTAAATTTTAGTACAAGACTTACGTAAATTTTACAAATAAAACATTTACCTAACTTACTCTACATTGTGGCTCAACTTACCCCAAACCAAGTGTTAGTTGAGCCACCTTACCATCCCGATTTGAATCAGCTGCTTATCATTATCTATGCATACTAGATATATTATCTTGGTATAAAATGATCTACTAATAATCATAGTTTGTGTGAGTAAAAACAATTTTTAATTATGAATATAATTGTGCCCTAGATATCAAAAAGAATGAAAATGGCTCAACTAACACTGCCTTCCCCTACATCGCGTATTTCAGGCCTTTGCTACAGAGCAGAATTCAAACTGCAATGATAAATTTCAGGCTGCAGAACAGCATATAGCTTGTTAGGCATATCCATACATATTATTTGGGGGTCAAATGTGCCCATATAAGTAATATAAACATAACCAGCTGTAGTTTATATAATACAATGGTCTAAATTTGGTGAAGTTGACATGCCATGAAGGAAACTAAAAGTACAACATTGTCTTCATACACTTCAAGATATATGAACACTTAACCTACATAAACTATCATGTTATAAGTTTTCTGTCTTTAGCACATCCCACCTATTATTAGGCTAACCTCCCACCATCATGGTGGGTGGGGGGGGGGCAACTCAGTACTTTTCCAGTATACCATCCTTCAGACAAATGTTGTAGATATGTTTTCTGTGCACAATGCACCACGACGCATTCAGCGTTTCAAACCACCATTATTGGGTAATTAAGGGTATGTATTTTGACATCTCAAAATGGTGCTTTTACGATAAATGGAAGACACTGAGAAGTCCCATTGATCTGTGAATCAAATATGTTAGTGAATATGTCATGCCATCACGTTATGTAAAATAACAACTGCGTTGGGGCATATCCACACACGCCTATGTGTATATGCCCAAGACGACTGGCTGTATAAGATTGTCAATGTTCCCATACACGCGGTCTATGACTGTAAAGTTTATTTATGCAACGACAACACACACATTCCAAAAATGCATAAACACACCAATATTATTGAGAGTGTGAGTTACGTATTAATATATGTATAAAATTACATGAGATCCTGCAAAAACAACATTTTAGTTTACAATTTCTTACTGACACAAAGGATTTAAATTTGCAGGTTCAAATGCTCGATGTATGAGTTAGATGCTACCGTAGAATTAATTGAATTCTAATGAATTTTTCGGTGTTGTGGAAATAGAAATATACTACAAGATGTAATATACGATTTCAAGCCATTGTTGTTTTTATTCCCTTTAAATATTATTTTTAAAGTGCCTGTTAGTGCTCTAAAAATTATCCATTTTGTGCCATGCAGAGCAAATGAAATACTATTTTGTTATTTTTAATAAAACATTGACATGACCCTTTTGTGTGTAGCACGACACCAGCGGAAAAGTAGGTGGTCACGCACCACCGGGTCAGCGTATATTTCAAATACTGAGTGCGTAGAATGGTTGGTAGGCTTTGCTTTGTCCATTCCTTTATGTTGTCTACCCAGTTTTTCTTCTTGTGGCCCCATCTTCTATTGCCTTCCAATGTCTTGCATGTCAGGCCGTCATAGGGGTTTTTAAAAGGAAAGTTCGGGTGTACACAGTTAGTCTGAGATTTCTGGTATGACTTCTGAAAAATGTTACAGTTAAACGTCCCTCCTTAAAAAAATCTCATTTCAAAATAATTTTGCGAAAAATCGAACCTACCAAGTATCCACTGGTACTGCAACAGTTTTTGCAAAATCATCAGACAAACTATCAAATTACTTAAAACTGCTTCGCTTCCTCAACTGATTTAGCCTATTGCATATCTGGTTCATTGGTGTCCAACTATGTAGTGTGTGAATAGTTTATGTAACAACTGCAGTCGATTTAATAAAAAATGCCTATTTTTTAAAATCATCGAAAGAATTTACTTTAGTCATTAAATCTAGTAAGAATCAAAATAGTGGATATCCGAAATGGTAAACACTCTGTGGGTCAATGCAAATCATGGACATGACTTCCATCCTCTCACCGATTACATGACAAAGTTAAAACATTTCACCAAGGAAGAAAATCGTGATTTTTCAGCATTTTGATTTTCACTTCAATTTATGCTTGAACAAGCATTAACCGATTTAATAGTTTGTCTGACGATTTCACAAAGACTACATACAAGAGTTGCACAAACGAGCTAGCATGTTGCGGTGGATACTAGGTAGGTTTGGTTTTTCGCAAAATTAATTTGAAATGATACTAGCTAAAAATCGAATTGATTAAGCGCCTTTAATGTTTGATCAATCATTAATTGAAGTGGAAATTGAAACGCTGAAAACTCAAAAAATTTACCCTTGGTGACATTTTTTAACTTTGTCATGTGATTTGCGAGAGCATGGAAGTCATGCCAATTATTAGCATTGACCCGCACAGTGTTTTAACTGCTTTAGTAATGTTTTAGGTGAACTGTTTCTATTACATGTGTGTATGTGATGTGTGGTTTTACCAATTTTATTATTGGCAGTGCAAAGAAAAAGTACTAAAGAAAAATTTCCGTTTTTAATGTATTTTTAAACAAATAATAAAGATCTTGAAAAAAAAATAGTTTTTATTAAATCGACTGTGGATGTTACATAAACTATTCACACACTATATATTTAGACATCAACGAACCAGATTTGCAGTAGGCTAAATCAGTTGAGGATGGAGTTTTAGAAAGATGTTACATAAACTATTCACACACTATATATTTAGACATCAACGAACCAGATTTGCAGTAAGCTAAATCAGTTGAGGATGGAGTTTTAGAAAAAATTGGTGGGTGGGTGGGTGTCACAACAAGGCTAGATTCGTGACAACTATTATAGAGTTTTATCATTATAGACTAGGCCATTTGGTTGAAATCACTTACGTTCATGAATTCCACCGTTCAGTCATTACAACATGAAATCATGACAAAAACTAATAGCCATAACACAAAAAATGACAAAAACAATTTTTCCACTAAAAAGTATTACTCATTAAAGAGGTGTAGTTTTTATTTTTGACACTATGGTATTTTGGTTGTTATCAATTTAAAGCTCATTTAAAGCTAGCTATGAAATATCCAGTATGTGAAACAGGTATCCCGGTAGGTCAGATTTAAGTTCAAAAGGTCAATATCCTATAACAACAATATTCCTGTAAACATGAAATGTTAATTTGTGACAACTGGTCAGGCTATCTTTTTGGATGTATCAACTTAAAAAAATGCTGTTGCCATTTATTCTGACCGTTTTCTGATACCTTGCTTTTATTTTTTATTTTACACATTCAGCACAACGATTTTGCCTATATGAACACCCTACACTTGCCTCACATTAATTGTACCCCTGTAACCATATTAAATTGTTTTGTGTTGCTATAGTGACACCCACTGGCAATACTCATGGTAATGTTGAGCCACTTGGCATCTCTCTGTGGGTGAAAGTATTGATTTCCTGACCAAGACATTACCCTAACCTGTTAGGTCCAGAGTCCGTGTTTTGTCAAACAAATACATATTAATATAATATTGTAACCCTTTAACCATATTATGATGGTTCCTTTGTTACTGTGACACCTGCATACATTATTCCTGGTCTTTTCGAACAACTTGGCATCTCCCTGTGGGTGCAAGTATTGATTTCCTGGCCAAAACACTACCCCACCTTATCAGGTCATGAGTCCATATTTTGACAAACAAATACATATTAATATAACATTGTAACCCTTTAACCATATCACAATGGTTCTTTAATTATTGTGACACATACATTACTCCTGGTCATTGGAGCAACTTGGCATCTCTCTGCTCGTGCAAGTATTGATTTTCTGGCCAAAACACTACCTCACCCTATTAGATCACGAGTCTGCAAGACTGCACTTTGTCAAACAAATACATATTAAGATAACATTGTAACCCTCGAGCTATATTACAGTGGATGTTTTGTCAAAATATTACCCCACCCCGTAAGGTCAGGAGTGCCTATATTGTCAAACACATACATATTAAGATAATATTGTAACATTATATATATATATATATATATATATATATATATATATATATATATATATGTGATATTCATAATAATTTAATATATATAATACTTCTATTGCACTAAAATCCTTGGGAGACCCAAGCTCAGCACCGCGCCAAAACAAAAGGGGTTAAGCAGTTCATAATCGATAAGCAGTTCCAGTTGAAACAGTTTAAACAGGTGGGTTTTCAGTTTACGGTGAATTGTTACTATATTTCCTACAGACTTAACACTAACAGGGAGTGAGTTCCACGGAGTCAGTGCAACAACTGAAAAAGCTCTAGTTCCGACATTTGTCTTAACACTGGGAACAAAAAGTAGATTAGAATTAGATGATATTGATTTTGTTTGCTACTGTGACATCCACTAGCATTATTCCTGGTAATTCAAAGCTCAAAGGACCAAGAGTAATGTCAATGGATGTCACAATAGCATAACATAATTTAACTTGCTTAAATGGTTACAATGAAAGACGAGAACGGTCGTCCTAGGAAGCGTGCAATAATTGTGCGATTCCGGAGTGAGGCGACCCGGGACGAGGTTTTCAAAGCGCGCGCTCAACTGAAGCGGCACAACAGCATTGACAAAGACAAGGCTATCTTCATAAATGAAGACTTGACCACAAAGCGAGCATCGTTGGCCTATAAGACCAGACTGTTGAAGCGGAAAAAAACAATCGCTGACTGCTGGACTTATTCCGGAAGAGTACTTATAAAAACAATCAATGGAGTGATCAAAGAAGTCCACGAGACCAAAGACTTGGATAATTTGTAAAGATACTCTTTCATGCACCATTTGTGAGTTACGTCGAACTTGATGCAGCGTATTCGCGCAGTCCATTGTTAAGTAATAACATTACCATCATTACTGACTAAGTGGCTAATTAATACTTATTCCGCAGGTATCTCCTGTATTAAATAATGCATTTGATTTTTCGTGCGATGGGAATTATGCAAACTCATTTGCAGGTTTTTTTTTTTTTTTTTTTTTTTCCCACTGGTACTGCATATTTATTTTCACATGTATCTATGGGATAACATAACTTGTAATGCAAAATAATTAATTGCAGTGTTCTCATGATATCATACCAATGGGAAGACCGGCCTGGATACGTCCGGTCATGATACGTCTCATTTATAATGTTTTTGTTTTTTCTATATATCTCTTTTTTTTTTTTACTCTTATTGTGGCACAGACATGTATGATGACTGATATAGTAACTTGCTACACAGAATGGAGAATGCCAACTTCGGATCACTATGGGAAAATAAGACTTCGTTTACAGAAGACAGTCGATTATTACTGCATATTTTTCAACCATAATTATTCATTTAAAGAATGTTAGATAACGATTCATTTCTCCGGTTTCAAGGAGGTGCAAACGTAAATTCTTTATTTAATATATTACAGCTAAATGAGGCAACTGATGACGATTTTCAACCAATACATCATTCCTCCTATTATGATCTTGACAACTTTAAATTACTAGCAGAAAGAAATAACGAACAGTTTAGTATACTAAGTTCAAATATAGAATCTATTAATGCAAAATTCAGCGAAATTGAAGCTTTCTTAGAGGAACTTAACCGGATAAACTTTAAATTTAGCTTAATATGTTTTCAGGAATGCTGGCTTTCCGAGAATGATGCTATGGGTCATTTACAACTTGACGGATATCAGTGCATTAAACAAGGCAAATCATGTAGTAATAAAGGTGGTCTGGTCATGTATTTAAGCAAAACATTTAACTACAAAGTAATTTTGTCTCTTAATCAGTATGACAATTGGGAAGGTCAATTTATTAAAGTAACTGGTGGTGGGCTATCTAAAGATATAACAATTGGTAACATTTACAGGCCCCCAAGAGACCTTAACGAAAATTATAAACAATTCCTTTCCGAATTCACACCTATCACTTCATCATTTGACAGAACAAACTCAGATGTTATTATTGCAGGTGACTTAAATATAAATCTTTTGAAAATAAATGAAAAAGAAGTATTCGCGGAATTTTTTGATACTTTAATATCATATAGCTTTTACCCCCACATCACACTTCCTACTAGGCTCTCCAAAAATAATGGAACCCTAATTGATAATTTCTTTTGCAAATTAACTAAATCTACAATGAAGCCTAAATCAGGCATTTTAACTAAACAATTATCAGACCACCAACCATATTTCACTTTTCTAAATACAGTTTCCCACACAAAACCTTTACCAAGATATATAAAAATTACTGTACAGAACTCTGATTCAATATCTGATTTTATACACGAGGTTTTCTCATCAAATGTTTACAATAAACTCGACCAATCTCCTAATGCAAACCCAAATATAAATTATGATATCCTACATGACGTAATGCAATGTGCAAAAAATAAACATATGCCATATAAAACAGTTAAACTAAAAAAATACAAACATAAGAAATCCGCCTGGATTACGTTAGGTCTGCTCAAATCCATTCGATACAGAGATAAATTATATAAGACACTAAAAACTACACGACCAGAATCACCAAAATACTTTGCAATTCGGATCAACCTGACTACCTATAATACTATCCTTAAAAAAAGCATACGTACTGCTAAACGCATACATTACGAATCATGTTTTAACAAATTCAAAAATAACATTAAAAAAACATGGGAAACAATTAATGGTATTCTTTCTAGAACAAACAAAAAGAAAACGTTCCCCAATGCCTTTATTTATAACGAAAATATTATAGCAGATAAAACGGCAATTGCAAACACATTTAATTCATATTTTACCAATATTGGCCCAAATTTAGCCAACCAAATACAAAATTCCACAAATAAAACTTTCAGATATTATCTTAATGGAAACCTTAACAATGTATTTAATTTTCAACTTATTAATGAAGAAACAATATCTAAAACAATAGATGATATGCACCCAAAAGCAAGTTGCGGATTTGACGGTATTTCTTCAAGGCTTCTAAAGTTAATTAAACCTGTTTTGACAAAATCTTTAACTTTAATCACAAATCAAATATTAACTACGGGTGTCTTCCCCGATAAACTAAAAACTGCCAAAGTAATACCAATTTATAAAAAAGGGGACGAAACCCTATTCTGCAACTACAGGCCAATATCAATATTACCTGCAATTTCAAAAGTAATCGAAACAATTATTTATGACCAGCTAAATTCTTTCTTAAAAAGACATAAACTTATATACGATAACCAATATGGATTTAGAAAGGAACATTCTACGGAATTTGCCGCTCTTGAATTAATTGACAGGATATTGACACGTATGGATAATAAGGAAATACCTATAAATATTTACTTGGACCTGTCAAAAGCTTTTGACACTCTGGATCACTTAATATTAATTGATAAGCTAGAGTTTTATGGCGTGGAAGGAGTAGCTTTAGACCTGTTCAAAAATTATTTAACAAATAGAAAACAGTACGTTGAATTTGAAGACGCCCAATCAGATAGGCTTAATATCTCCACAGGCGTACCTCAAGGATCAATTCTAGGCCCTTTGTTATTTATAATTTACATAAATGACTTTGCCCAATCCAGTCCAAAATTCAACTTTATTATGTACGCCGATGACACGACACTTTCAAGTACCTTAGATTCTTTCGCACAATATGGCAAAAATGAAAATGTAGAATTCTTAATCAACACAGAACTGGACAAAATTAATGAGTGGCTTAAATTAAACAAATTATCTCTAAATGTAAATAAATCTAAATATATGATCTTCAAAACGGCTAGAAGAATTAATAATGATAAATCCACTAAATATAAAAATAGATAATACATACATTGATAGAGTAGATGAGTTTAATTTCCTAGGGATAAATTTTAATGAACAATTAAACTGGCAAAGCCACATCAACAAAATTTCAAATAGGTGCTCCAGAATTATAGGTATCCTAAATAAACTCAAACGATTGTTACCACTTAATATAAAGATTATGTTGTATAACACTTTGATATTGTCACATCTAAACTATGGCTTAACGGCCTGGGGCTATCGATGTGATAGAATAAAAAAACTTCAAAAGAAAGCCGTCCGAATTATATGTTTAAGCAAATATAATGCTCATACCGATCCACTGTTCAAAAGTCTTAATTTACTAAAAGTAGAGCACATTCTAAAATTGCAGGAACTAAAATTATATCATAAATTTTCAAACAATAAACTACCTGTCTACCTGCAAAACTTACCACTTGATCAAAACAATAGTATTCACAACTTTAATACACGTGGTCAATATAATATACATACGATCAGGGTACATAACGAGTTTGCTAAACGAAGTCTTAGGTACAGTTTGCCACATACCATAAATAATGCACCTGATTTATTAAAAGACAAGGTCACCACTCACAGTTTACACGGTTTCTTAAATTATATCAAACTTTATTATCTGAATACATACATTGAAAAATGTGCAATCCAAAATTGTTATATATGTCAACATGACTGACTATATATCCGTTCCTCCTTGGTTAAAAAAAATCACTGTTTGTATATCTGGTTGTAGGAATATAATTGGCATTTGTAATATACCGGCATATCTATATTAATATCTATATTAATTTTGTTCATCCAGTAATTATGCATTAATATTTATAGGTATTTTTTTTTTTTATTATTATTATTATTATTATTTTTTTTATATTAATAACGGGTTATATTAATTGACAGGGTGGCTCCTACGTTAGCGATTAATTTTTAGTCTTAGTAGGAGTCTCCCGTCCCTTATATGACATTATCTTTTATTTTCAGACCGTACTCTATATTCTTACCACTTCGTTTTCTTATGTCGACATAGATGTAATATATTGTATGGTTTTTGTGTTGAATACTCTGTTTTGTTGTTTTTGGGACGAATAAATATTTCCTGTTCCTGTTCCTGTTCCTGTTCCTGTTATCTTACTGTGTATTTGTTTGACAAAATAGGCACTTGTGTCCTTACAGGGTGGAGGAAGGATTTGGCCAGGAAATTAATACTTTTACTGATAGAGAGGTGCAAAATGACACAGTATGACCAGGAATAATGTACCACTTTAATTTGGTTAAAGTGTTACAATTGTGTCTTCATGTTTATTTTTGGAAAACAAATCATCTTGCGACTTTACAAGGTGAGTTTTTGGCCAGGAAATCAATACCTGCATCCACCGGGAGATGCCAAATGACCAGTGTCAAAAATTAAAATGTGATCTTTTGACTCCAAAAATTACACTCTTCCCTTTAATGAGTGATTATTTTCAGTGGAAAAATTGTGTTTGTCATTTGTGATGTCATGGCTAATAGTTTCTGTCAAGATTTCATGTTGTCGCAATGACTGAACGGCGGAATTCTTGAATGGAAGTGATTTCAACCCAATGGCTATAGGTATGTTCTCACTTAGAACTTTTACCAAAATATAAAAACATTACCATACGTAACTCTGAAACAATTTCGAACTTTATATATGAGGTTTCCTCATTAGATGCATTGGTCATGTGAACAGAGCAACGCGTGAAACAAGCTGACCAAAAAATACATTTGTCTGGAATGGGTGTCTTCAAAGCTCTTTCAGCACCTGAGCCCAACCAATAATGATACTTTTCATCCCAAATTTAAAAAGTAGTAATATCAAAGTTTATCGTTTGCGATGGCGGAAATTTTTGATAATATTACAATAATCAGAACAAAACAATTCTTTTCGTTACCATTTTTTATAACGTTACAAGAAACTGCCAGCATTCCGCCTCGACGTGTAATAAGATTATTATGTTAGCGTTAATTTATTATATTAGCATTAATTTAACATTAGTGTGTTGGGTCCCGCATTGTCATTGAAGTAGGTGCCCCTAAACGATAAGACACAAATAGTCCGAGGGGCAGCAGCTTCAAAGTGCGCTTATGAAAAAAAATGTCAAGTTTCAAAGAAATTAATATTACAAAGAGTTTGCAGTCTTTTGTTCCAGTCACAAATCAAAATTGGTAGCCATCTTGAAAATTTCGATTTTTATGTTATCATGCACTTTGACAAAATGTGCATAATAGTGAAATGTGGCATTGACCCCCCCCCCCCCACCCAGTAGAGACACTCCTCCCGACTTCATGCAGGAGAGCAGTGACGGGCGCCATTTCAGCCACCCGCAGCAGGGCTGGGCCGTACAAGGGATCATGCCTCAGTTACACTTCGTTGTGTGTTACAGACGAATATAGGGCATAGTAATTTTAGGTATGTGTTATTTAAAAAAAATCGTGATCTGACATAACTGCATTTGAGCAGGACATTGGCAAGTTTGCTGGTAGAACATGGTTGGCAGTGTAACTGGATTTTTAGATGATTTCAATAGGCGGAAGGATTTTTGGCAATTTTTTTGCCACAATGCGTAGTAATTCATGCAGAAATTTGGTAAACATTGATGGGTATGGTACGTTCTGGCATTTTAAAAGAGTTAGAAATATGTGATTTTGATTAAACTCGACCAGCATGTCAAAGAGATGATGACAATGGCAGGTACGAAATTTCAGAATTTGTTATGGTTTCGTTTTCTTATAATCATGCAGAACGTTAACATGGCCAACAATGGGAAACGTAACAGTAGGCTGAACCCAAATAGGTACCTTGGCAACGGAAATGTGGTAGCCATTGAACAGTCATGGAGGAGGGTTTTTATCAAAAATATACTGATAAAATGCATGAAAACGTGTGTCTGTCACCAAACAATGAGTATGTACTATGGACAGGCTGCACAAAAGGGAGAATTGTTAAATATGGAGTTATTAATTGCCGACTCAGATGTGGCTACAGTCGTGCAGTGACCAGTGCATAGGCTCAGTTACATGCTTCAGCACAGAATAACACAGTCGTGTTGACCCTTAGCTTAGATGCTAGTCATCTGTGCCATAACAGCCTGTGTGTGTGAAAGAAAGCCATATATCTTTGGAGCCACACTCTGTAAATAACAATAGGCAATATAGTATGGCTCAAAACATTTGCTTTGGTCACGGGGAATACCCCCAGTGCCTATTAGAGTTGAAATAAAAAAATGGTAAAAACTTACATCTTTTAGTGTTATGTAGAATGAACTGTTTCGAATCATCGTCTTAATCACTGATATGCATCAACGTCAGTTAGCCATCGTAACTGGTGTAACATCGTGTGTGTTAGTCTTGGTATCAATGTGTTCGCATGAATGTCAGCAGTATGTTGTGTGTCATGATCTCTAGGTCTTTGTATGGTTGTGTTCGCAGGGATGTCAGTAGGTAGATAGTAAACGCTGCATGAAATACAGAATGTTACATTATTAGAATGCTGTGTGTGCACAGTTCTTGTATCTTTACTCTCTGCAGGCATAGTTGTGGTCAGCAGATGTCCGTGATCTTAGTGAATATGGGTGATCTGTGTGATCTGCAGGTGGCTTTCTCTGTCACCGCCTTCTTTTCACCACTGGCCTAGTAGCAGTGTCTGTGCTTATCAATTCTGAAGTTGATGCCTTAGCCACAATTGCTCGAGTTGCAGGTTTTGGGTCAAGCAGACCTTTTCTGTATCTGTCTTCTTGACGCCGATTCTCTTTTGCTTCAAAATAGTCTTTAATTCTCTTTAACTTTGTATACCGCCTGTGCAGTCACACTGATGGCCATCTGGAATATGTTCGTTGGTAGACCATGTTGTGCTGAATGCGCTTGACTGCCCGAGCAACCCTGCCACCCTTTGTGATAGGACACTGTACATTTTCCATTATTTGTAGCATTGAATTTCCAGCTCCATAATTGATGCGATCAGTTACGGAACACACTCGTCCCTGTGCATTTCTGCTGAAGTTCACGTTCTTTGGAAGGGATGCAGAGAATGATCTGTTGATCGATTAATTTTTGTCTGTGGTTAATCTCCACATCAGAAGTGTTGCATTTCTGAGACGCATTTCTATCAATCCTTCAAGTGTTAACCTATCGCCATTTGTCATATTCAGTCGTGTCATATCACTTGCCTTCAAGTGCTGTGATTTATGCCACCAATTGTTTTGTAATCCGCCTCGGCATACCACTGCATGTCGGCGACAGTTTTTGCACGAACCAGCATAGCAATCTACAGTAGCTTGAATTATCTTTGGCATCTTACTAGTGATGGTAGTAATGTCACTGGAATACAGGGTATGCACACTTGTGTATATCTTCTGGCATCTGGTCTTCACATATTCAGCAAACATTCTTTTCTTTTCTGCTCTGATGATGGCTGTTTCTCCCGGAAACATTCGGGGGGAGAATGAAGCTTTCATGATATGTTTAAATTGCGTCTGACCTGTGTGTTGCCTGTCTTTCTATGGGGGCTGTACCCCACGAGAAGCTAAAGCATCTCCATCCGTAGCCACATATCTTATTGCAACGTCGTCCTGTGCGAAACTGTGGCCTATCTGTTTGCCAATTTCAAACTCCGAGATTGGATCCACTGCTCGTAGAGTTGCTGAACATTGCTCGTGGCCAGGGCATGTGACATTTTGACCTTGACTGCAAAGCATGGCTCCTACTTTGCACAGCTTATTCTTTACATCAAAACCTACAATCTGGTGTTGATCTGTCTGCCACTCTATTTCAGCTCCGATCGATTGCGATGCAGCCTGCCCAACTCCGTAACTGTTCTTATGTGCTGTTGCGTTATACCTCACATCCATGCTTTTGTTGATCGGGGAATTTTTTGGCAGACCACGCAGAATGTTAATTTCTTTTGTTTGCTCTCTTTTCTGCTTCATATCATCCATTGTTGGTTGGGCAGTGACTGAAGTCCAACATGGAGTGCCACATTCGATGTAGCTGGTTTCTGACCGCAACTGCCAGTGCATGTCTACTTCAGTGTACAATTTGTACATGCCTGACTGATATTCACAGTGGAGACAATGTAATGACATTTTCCAGCATAAACCAGTTTGTCTTTCGTCATGTACTTCCAACTGTGGAGATGTGCATGTCGTGTTTTTTTTCGCATGCTCTGTGAAACACTCATTCCATATTGCCACATTCTTCTGCATGTTTAGCAGACACATCTCAGAAACTCCATCAGTCTCTTCTGTCTGAAGGTATCTGTTAAGTCAGGGCATTGACCTTACAGTAGTTGTAGAATCTTGCTATTTCCACATATACTGTCAGCATCGGCCACTGTAAGCAGTCCATCAGGTGTTATGTGTACCACTCTTGAATATTCATCCATGTTCAGTCATCGCAACCACATATATATACACAAAAAAATAAAAAATAAAAAATAAAAATATATATATATATATATATATATATATATATATATACAAATATATATATTTGTGTGTGTGTATATATTTATGTATATATATTTGTGTGTATATATATATATATTGTGTCGTCGTTACCGTGATATTACAAAAAGTAACCATCAGAATTGGATAATTGTTTTTGTGGAACAAAATTAACACACACGGCTACATTTGCTTCTCTGGGTTGACGATAATGACACTGGAATTGTGTACAGCTTGGTGAAGTTGACGTTTATTTTTTGGTCAATATTTCCTAAAGTTTGCTTCATTATTTGAAAATCATATATTTGTGCCATAGCAATTCTAACAGCCTATTCCATTCACAAATTCAACGGTTGTTGAGATATATGCCTTACTCATTTTGCTGCAAGTTACGTGCGTCATAAAGCACAATTGGTGACCATCTTAAGGTAAACCAGTTGTCAAAAAATGTTGCCCGTATGAAACTTCGTACTGCCCATATAAACTGAACCGTAAAAAACCTTGTTGACACGTATGGATAAAAAGGAAATATCTATAAATATTTACGTGGGCCTTTCAAAAGCATTTGACACCCTGCTCCACACAATATTAATATATAAGTTAGAGTTTAATGGCGTAAAGGGGCCGCTTTAAATCTATTCAAAAATTATTTAACAAAGAGAAAACAGTACATAGAAATTGAGGAAGCCAAATTGGATATGCTTAACATCTCAACAGCCGTACCTCAAGGCTAAATTCAAGGCCCTTTGCTGTTTATGATTTGCATTAGTGACTTTGTCCAGTCTAGTAAAAAATTTGACTTTATTATGTACGCCGATGATGCTACCCTAGTACCCTAGATTCTGTCACAGAATATAATCAAAATGAAAATGCAGAATTTTTAATGAACACATCTGAACAAAATTAATGAGTGGCTAAATTAAATAAATTATATTTTAATGTAAACAAATCTAAATATATGATTTTCAAAACAGCTTGAAGAAATATGGTAAACACACCATATCTAAAAATAGAAAATACAAATGTTAATAGAGCAGATGAGTTCAATTTCCTAGGGCTAAGTTTTAACGAACAATTAAACTGGAAAAGCCACACCTACAAAACACACTGATATTGTCATATTTAAACTATGGCATAGAATTAAAAAACTTCAAAAGAAAGCCGTCCGAATTACGTTTAAACAAACAAAATGCTCACACCGATCCACTGTTCAAAAGTCTTAAATCTATAAAAGTAGAGTATATTCTAAAATTGCAAGAACTAAAATTATATCATACATGTACACACAATACACAACTTACCACTTGATCTAAGCAATATTATTCACAACTTCAACACACGTGGGCAATATAACATTCATGCAATCAGGGTTTCACACGAATTTGTTAAAAGTAGTCTCTTTACAGTTTGCCCAATACCATAAATAATGCACCTGATTTATTTTAAAATAAGATCACTCATGGTTTACATGGCTTTGCAATTTATATCAAACGTTATTATTTGCAAACATATATTGAACAATGTACAATCGGAAACTGTTATATCTGCCAACATGAATGGCTACATCATTGCACCTCCTCGGTTACAAATTACTCAATGTTAGATCGATTACATGTATTTTTTGTATTTATTTTGTAGTATTGATGCACTAATATATAACTAGGGAGTATTTGTTTTATAAAATAGAAATAATTGTTGAAATTAATTAACAGGAGGACTCCTACGGCAGCGATTAAATTTAGTCTTAGTAGGAGTATCTGGTCCCCTATTAACTTTCATTTTCATACTGTAATAATATTGTTATCACCTGCTTACTTAACATTAATATATTGTATGGTTTCTGTGTTGAATATTTTTGTTTTGTTGTATCTTTGGGACGATTAAGCATTTCTTGTTCCAATTCATTGGAACGTTCTAGAATATGACGCCAGCCTGTAGTGTTTCTACGCACTTCTTGTAGTGCTTAACAAAACGTACTACACATCCAACACGCTTTTGTTTGTAAGTTGTGTGAACAAGAAGAAGATCTATAGTTAGTAACATAAATATATTTTGGTTTAATGTTTGGTGACATCAACGTTCCGGGATCTACCGACGAATCGTGCGTGGGGCTTTTACAGTGACTACCAGATATGTTGGAGAAAAAATTGTGCTCTCATACCTAGGGTATTGCCGTTGTGGCTCAGACCATACGATGGGACATCGCTGGAATTACCCTTCCAAGCCACATTCTACGAGATACTATCGGTTAATAATGAATACACTTTTATGACTTACCAACGAAGATGTCCCGTTCCTCCACTTCGTCACTACATACTACATGGGATGCCGTGGCGGACAAAAAGGTAAAGAAACGGCGAAACATGTTGACTGCTTGTTGAGACGGCACGATTACTAGTTGAAATGGCGCACAGTGCGTTTAATATACGAACGTCGACTTCCTGCGCAAGTGGTTGAGAGCGACGCTTGACGAAAAAACTAGATACCACATAAATTAAAACGTTTTAGGCACTGCTATTTCCCAATTAAAATTTTTATTTTTCAAACTGAAAAATGGCACGTTCAGTAATTAGGACAGGTACTTTTAGTGCATGCGCCCAAAAACAGTGTAGCTAGATCGGAGCCAGTGCCAGTCAGCATCTTAAAATGAGAAACTACTAATTAAATTATTCTTGAGGAATTTTCACATTACACTTAATTACATTAACATAAGAATATACCATAGGAATTTTGGCTAAGACATTACGCTTATTGTAAGACCTCCAATTTCATAACCCTAGAACAGGGAATCCAAGGGAGTTCACTGTGAGAGAGGGTACGTGTGCGTGCGTGCTTGTTTGTGCGCGCGTGCACGTACATCTGTAAGTTTGTACGTATGCATGTAAATATATGTATGTATGTATGCACGCAGGTTTTGTCTGCTACGGCGACCCATATGCTAACGTGTTCTGGGAAATTGTATGCAGCCAACATTTCTGAGAAATAGTGCTGTTGTTATTTAAATGAAGTTTCACTATGCTGATCTAATTATAGGCGAGCGTGCGTGAGCGTGTTCCACCTTATTAACGTAGGAGTCATGTTGTCAGAGCGTTTAGGGTGGATTCATACTGTTAACCATTGAAAGTGTCGCCACTGACTTTGTTCCCAGTATGAATCCACCCTAAACGCGCTGGAACAAATTAGAAGGAATGTTAATATGTGTAGATAAAACGTTTAGAACAGTGAACACACATGAACACGCTCACGCACGCATGCACGCACGCTCGTTCGCTCGCTTTTGCACGGCTATAATTAGATACATACATACGTATATATTTACATACATACGTACAAACTTACAGATGTACTTGCACGCGCACACAAACAAGCACCCTCTCTCACAGTGAACTCAGGGAGATACCTGGACTGGTGGATTCCCAGTTCTAGGGTTATGAAATTGGAGGTCTTACAATATGCGTAATGTCTTAGCCAAAAGTCATATGGTATATTCTTATGTTAATGTAAATGTAATTAAGTGTAATGTGAAAATTCCTCAAGAATAATTTAATTAGTAGTTTCTCATTTTGAGATGCTGACTGGCACTGGCTCCGGTCTAGCTACACTGTTTCTGGGCGAATACACTAAAAGTATATGTCCTAATTACTGAACATGCCATTTTTCAGTTTTAAATTTGTAAGCATTCAGGCATGGGGAAATAGCAATGGCTAAAACGTTTTAATTTATGTGGTAACTAGTTTTTTCGTCAAGCCTCGCTCTCAACCACTTGCGCAGGAAGTCGACGTTCTGTAAGACAGCGCTCTCTACCACATGCGTAGATTAAACGCACTGTGCGCCATTTCAACTAGTAATCGTGTCGTTTCAACTAGCAGTGAACATGTTTCGACATTTCTTCACCTTTTTGTCCGCCACTGCACCCCATTTAGTGTGTAGTGACGAAGTGTAGGAAGAAGACATCTTCGTTGGTAAGTCATAAAAGTGTAATCAGTATTCATTATTAACCGATAGTATCTCGTATAAAGTGGCTTGGAAGGGTAATTCCAGCGATGTCCCATCGTATGGTCTGAGCCACAACGGCAATACCCTAGGTATGAGAGCACAATTTTTTCTCCACGCACGATTCGTCGGTAGATCCCGGAACGTTAATGTCACCAAATGTTAAACGAAAAGATATTTATGTTACTAAATATTGAAATTAAACGGTTGTATAAGCGTGACGCGAAGTCGACCGATTTTCTTTATGTTCTTGTATAGTGCAGTCCTCAGGACCGCTCAAAGCGTTTATTTTCATTTGATGAGCAATTTTTGCTAGACTTTGACACTCATGACGTAGAGTTATCTAACAGTATGACGCGGCCCATATAATTAAAATGTGTTTTCAACAAAGTTTTCCTAGTAAACCACTGGCGTGATAGTTGTAACTAGTTACGTTTTAGTGACTGTTATAGGTGCATGTGTTCAAAACCATGACTTTTGTTTCCTTTAAATTGTTGTACTTGCATAAAAACATAAATAAATTAATTAATTAATATGCTCTTGTTTTGAAGGATTTCATTGCCTAATGGATTCAACCATTGTTACGATCATTGGCACTATCTTCGGCGCCGCCATTGGTAATGTTCTCATACATTCAATATCTATAAACTTTAAGCGATTTTAGCATAGCTGTTTTTACAATGTCGAATCTTGGTGCTAGTAATGACATGGATAACCCAAATTTATATGTGGCTTTAGAATTGGATTTACTGATAGGTTTAAACTATGCCAAATAGTATTATAAAAATTATTAAGGTTGCTTGCAGTATTCTAAGCGACGATATCATATTGCGTTACATACAATTATAATTAATAAAAAAGATTCATAGACTTGTGTAAAGGGAATTGGACAGATAGGGCAAAGTGAAGAACTTCCGTAGAACTGGGGGGGGTTCAAATAAATGGGCTGGGCACATTGTCATCCAGATAGTACTATGTTAATATGCCAGGAGAATAACAATGCCTATGATGTATTTGTTACAGCAACCTGTGCGTTGGTGATGCAAATTCAAGAAAATGACGAAAGGGACCGCAGGGACAACAGGAGAGAAGCAACCGCAAGGGCCGAAATGCAGGCCATGAAAGGTACTACCACAACTGCTTTGTTTGCACTTCAGTTCAAAAAGTATTAATTCAGAACATAATAGATCAGGGCTTTAAAGCACATCTAGTTCTTGATTATGATGAACTTATTTTGATTATTTTAATGGTATTAATCTACAAATATTACATAAAAAGTAAACTAGACTTCTATATTTGAGAGAGTATTATCGAAAGTGATCAGTAAAGTAGATACATCAGTCATTGCAAATAATATGCTATTAATTTTACAGGTGTGGTGTACGGCATGTTATTTGAATATATTTTAGACCAATTGAAGCAGTGTGACAGACGACAGAAATGAACTCAAGAACATGAAGCCCAAAATGTATGTGCAACTGTAAACCATATGTCTTTTATAGTGTCCACATCAAGTTAGTTATTTGTGTGTGTGTGTGTGTGAATGCGTGCGTGTGTGGTGGTTATTGTTTGTATGGGAAAAATTATTTCTTCAAACAACCATGGCTGTGGGCTAACAATTTGAAGTTTGGTGAGAAAACAACTCTGCTAAAATAAATTAAAAGGGCAATCATATCATATATCTTGTCTGGAGCGTTGCTGTGTATGACAGTGAGTCCGGGTACTCAAAAAAGAGGATGAGATACGTATACACTCATTTGGGATGTGGGCATGGCGCAGAATGCTCAGGATAAGCTTGACATGGAGAAAGACAAACATCTATGTCGGAGATAAAGTAAGGATTAAGGAAGAAGGTCTGCTTTGTTTCATTAAGAGAAGAAAGCTGGCTAAGTACGGCCAGTGGAACAGAAGACCAGATAGCTTGGTATTTACCAGCATACAAGGAGAACTACCAGGAGTAAACCGAAGAGGTAGTAGAACAAATAGGATGGATTGACAACATTAGGCATTGGATAGATGGTGGACTCAATTAGGCCGTTGGCGTCTCCTTGCAATTTCTCTAGCCACTGAGTGAGTGCGTTCGTGCGTGCGTGCGTTTTTAGAATAACTGCTCTGTTCTATTGGTTATTATTGTACACCTTTTACCAAACGGCTTATTTCATCCAACTCATATTCCGTCTCTTCGTATTTAGAACCAACCATGTTTATTCTGGGATTAAAATAAAAAACACTGTTATCATATTGGTTTATTCCTTATGACTCGTAAATCATAGTCGGGAAGCACCGCGCGACTGTTCCCGACTGTTCAGTGTTCAAGACTGCCAGTCGGCTTCAGTTGTCCCGGTTCAACATGTTGAATGGACACGACTGATGCCGACGCGACATGAAATTGAGAAATCGTGATCAATCGTAGTTGTAAACAGATGCACACTGCACGTCTATCTACGATTGTCTACGACGCGACGATCGAGTTGCGTCGGATCTTGTTCATGCGTGCGGTGTGCGTCTGGGTTAAAGTGTATGTGCAATACAGACTGTGACATAGGCATCACATCTGCATCGCATGTTTTGTACCAGGCGCCGTTTGGTCTATTGGAGGATTCTGTCCAGCTTGTGATATTGTTTGGTCAGAGCAGCCGCAGCGGCGAGTCACATCACGATGGCTCAGTCCACATTAAAACATACCGAGAACATGATTGCGTTCGTCACTTGATAGGTGCAACATTTTAACCTTCCGATAAAGTGCTAGGGTGGCATCCACTGGCATGATTGAAGCGTGATATGATCACCCATAACTGAGCCTTCTTTAAGATATCTACACATTGGTGACACCTGCATATCAGCTATACTGCCATCTGAAATTTATAATAAATGGTTAAGATTACTTATTTCTGCTTTCAGAACGAAGACGTGGGCTCTGGGATGACATGGGTTTGGCTTTGAAATAAAATGTCGAATTATACAATGAAAATGTACCTCGGGTGTTTTGGTTGTTTTGCTGTAATCGCGTACCTATACCAACACGTGTTCGGTGGCGTAGGCCTAAGAAATTATCCAACCGTCAGATTTTGCTTTCTTGGGACAGTTATATTAAGATAATTTTGACTTTATAAATACATCATGAAACATAATCATTCATTCATTTTCAAAATGCGCTTAACTAAGATGCTCATAAAATCTATCGTAAGTCGATAAGCTTAGGAGCGTAATGTTCATCATAAGACCCACAGAGGGCACCATTGAGCATAACAATCTGAAAAATTGTGGAAACGTGGTTGGCATACGTTCCACGAACACTTTTTTAACACCATTTGACTGTTTCGCTTACTGGGTGAAGAGCCAAAATGTGATAATTGTTATAAAAGATGCTACATGTCATAGAGAGCAGTACTTCTGTGACGCACCTACGAAAGTGTGGAAGATGAATGATTTACAAATGATAATTGTTTACAGTAACACCGTGCACGTGGTTTTGCGGCGTCGCGAAGGTCACGGTTGTTCAGGAAGTGTCTGGCATTTATGTTCATAGGCTTACAATTATTTTTGCATACAGTGTATCCCAACGATTTTATATACTTGTAGAGCTTTCGCCAATTTTGTCAAGTTGACTTCATCATTACTAGCAACGATGACGTCCTGGTAGGATTACGTCATCGTATGGAAGTTCGTTATCCTATCAGGACGTCATCGTCATTAGTAGGTACTGACAAGATTGGCGAAAGCTCTACAGGTAAACACAATCTTTGGGATATGGCAAAATAATTGTATGAAAATTAACTATCCTGAGACATGTTCAATAAATCGTTTGGTAGTCAATTTGGAGCAAATAAAAAACGTATTGCTTTACTCGACGACACAATTTCGCATAAACAGAGCCATCACGCACCTGCACTGTTGTTGCAAGGCGTAACGTAGAGTAAGTAGTCAACTCCTCTGTGCTGCGTCCTACAGTGTCTCCGGTCCGAATTCTATGTTGACGGTTGACTCTGGTAGAGAAGGCTTGTCAGAATCAAAGTCGGTAGTTTGATAATCTCGCTTAGCCGACTCTTACTCGCTTTCGTGAACTACCCCGAGATAAACGTCTGGCCACAGACCCGTATTTTCACTATTTGGCTTAATGTCAGGTGGCACCACTGGTGCTATGTTTCAGTTCAGTTGAATTAGTTTCGTTTGTTCAGTTGTTGCCATAGTTAGTATAGTAGTTTCGTATGTATTGTATACTCTGATAAAATGTTACTCATAACTGATGAGTTCGAATGAACGATTCTAGACAAACATCCGTCACTCCAATGGGAAGTGCTGTTTGCAGCAAATGTAGTCTCGCTTGTCCGACTCTCGCTCGCCTTCATAAATTCGCCGAGAACAGTCTGGCCTCAGAGGTGTGGTCTCGTTGTTACCCACTGTCACCATTCTCTTGTTTGTAGGCGTTCCCGTGAAGCGCCAGAAGCCAATCAGCGTCATTATCGAGTTTCTACAGTACATTTTTTGCCTGATATTTCATTCTGACATTTGTGTCAATATAATCAAAGTTTAAAGTTAATTTGAATTGCATCGTATCAACTGATAAAAAGTTCACTCTTATTTTATGAATTAACCAAATGCCCGGATGACATCGTAATGAGCTAATTATGTATGCACCCAGAATCTGGGTGCATACATAATTTCTGTCACAATGAAAAGTACACTGCATCCAGGCGTTAATGTGTGCGACAAACTGGATAATCGAGGCTACAAAGGCAGTTGTGAGAGCGACAAATGTGGCGCCACCTCACGGAGCGTTGTTAACCGTGGCTAAGGTTGCGCACGTGCAAATACCCGTTTACGACATGTAAATAGATTTCACGATACCGGTCAACTCGTAGTAACCAGTCGAGAAATGGACATTTAAAAAGGACTTAGCGACTCGTATGTACGAGTTAATGGGGGTCGCTAACTTTATTTACATATATCGCCAACTCGCATTCACGAGAAGTACGAGCGCATTTGAACGCAGCATAAATACACTCACTTTATTTTATGAATTAGTCAAATGCCCGGATGAGATCTTAATTAGCTACTTATGTATGTGCCCAGAATCTGGGCGCATACATAATTTCTGTCACAATTAGAATCAATAATCCAGGCTCCGCGTTGTGGCGCTACAGTTTGTCGCACACATCTACGCTTGGATTCAGAGTGGAGTTTTCATTGTGACGGAAATTATGTATGCGCCCAGATTCTGGGCACATATATAATTAGCTAATTTCGATGTAATCCGGGCATTTTACTAATTCATAAAATAAGAGTTAACTTTTATCAGCTGATACGATGTAATTCGAATTAACTTTAAATTGTCATTATATTGACACAACTCTCCGACTGAAAAGTTAAATCAAGTAAAAAAGGTTTTAGTGTAGCATCTCGATAATGACGCTGATTGGCTGCTGGCGCTTCACGGGAACGCCTTCACGGGAACACAAAATGGAGTTGTGACAGTGGGTAACAACGAGACCACGCCTCTGATGCCAGACTCTCTTCTCGGCGGAATCATGAAGGCGAGCGAGAGTCGGATAAGCGAGATTAAGTCACAATGAGAACCCCACTCTGCATCTAGGTGAAGATGTGAGCAACAAACGGTGGCGCCACAGCGCGGAGCCTGGATAACCGAGGCTATGCCTGGATGCAATGTGTACTTTTCATTGTGACGGAAATTATGTATGCACCCAGATTCTGGGTACAAACATCTCGATAATGACGCTGATTGGCTGCTGGCGCTTCAAGGGAACGCCTTCACGGGAACACAAAATGGAGTGGTGACAGTGGGTAACAACGAGACCACGCCTGTGATACCAGGCTTTCTTTTCGACGAATTCATAAAGGCGAGCGAGAGTCGGATAAGTGAAACTGCGATTATCCGGCGCCGCCACAATTTGTCGCACACATCATCGCCTGGGTGCAGAGTGTACTTTACATTGTGACTTTTATATATTGACACAACTGTGAGTTAAAATTAAATCATGCAAAATAAATTTATAGTGTAGAATCTCAATAATGACGCTGATTGGCTGCTAGCGCTCCACGGTAATGCCTACGCAAAACGAATGGTAACAGCGAAACCGCGCCTGCGCAGCCAGACTCTCGGGCAGGTAAAAGGCGAACAAAGAGGGCAAGAATTAACGAGGATGTGTAACAGTGACGTGAGTAGTATACGTAGGGTTCTCAATCCTCAATTCCGGTCACCATGTGCCTGAAGCACTTCCGGTTGCGCGCGCAGCACAACAGAGCGCCCCCTAGCGGCTGTAGGAGCGCCACCTAGCGACTAAAACGAACCGTAGTTCTTACCCTAACCCCATGTCGACGGTGAACCCTGACCCGGAGAGGCGCGCGTGCTAACAGGATCATTAATAACTGAGATCAAAGGGTCTGTTAACAGTGGACATTAACAGGGTTATTAATAACTGAGATCAAAGGACCTAACGAGGAGACGAGAAACGAACAAAACACACGATATTGTACGAGTGCACACGTATTTTTTATTGAACAACACAAGCAGCTTGATGATACAACATGGGTAGCTGCACACAGAACAATACCAAATAAGGACATGCAGCTGACGTAAGCCGCACCAGACGCGCCGCGGAAAGTGTACCATCAGCATATTTTCGTTATATGTCAATATTTTAAAATAATGCGCTCTTACACTTTATCCATAACTCCTACAGTTTACCCATAAATCCTACAATTTACCCATAATTCCTACAATTTACCCATAATTCCCCTATTGAATAAGAGTACAAGCAAATGTTATTAAATATTTGAAAATAATGACACAATATTGTCCACAAACGTTAGACAGAGGACTCTAAAAGTCTCTTGCCATACCGACGTACAGCTGACGTAAGCTATAAACGTGTCAGAACATGCAGCTGACGTAAGCCGCACACAGAACAATACCAAATAAGGACATGCAGCTGACGTAAGCCGCATCAGACGCGTCGCGGAAAGTACACCATCAGCATATTGTCGTTATATCTCAATATTTGAAAATAATGC